>JAQMYF010000024.1:44591907-44602110 GCA_030014195.1 Neosilurus mollespiculum | reverse complement strand
AGAGCAGTGGGCTGCCACACACATTGGGGAGCCCGGAGAGCAGTTGGCGGTTAGGTGCCTTGCTCAAGGGCACTTCATCCAAAGATTCTTCTTTTCAATATTAAAATCTACCTCAAAACAAGAAGGTCCTGGGCTTGGGCGTTTCTGTATGGAGTTTGCATGTTCTCCCCTGCTTGTGTGGGTTTCTACTTGTACTCTGCTTTCCTCCCACAGTCCAAAGACATGCAAAATTGGGCTAATTAGGCTGTTCTAAATTGCATTTAGGCGCAATTGTGAATGGTTGTGTGTTTGTTTTCCAAGCAATGGACTCCTTTCAGGGTGTACCCAGCCAAAAGTACAGCATTACATGTATGGAAATTAGACATTACATGTGGAGGACAAAAGTGCTTTTTTCAGATATCAATTGCTTTTTCTAATGCAGCATAGTACTGTATAGCTTGCTGAAAAATATCATTGAGATTGGATGTGAAATACTTTCTGTACAGAGTTCCTCATCAGCTTGATAAGCATGTCCGTTAAAAAGTGTCTTCTCCGGAAAACCACAATGTCACTGATGCTGTGGTTACTGCAGTTCATAATATACACAACAAATATTGCATGAAACCTGCACAGATAAATAAAAAGTGTTTAGTGAGCTTTTATTCTTAATTCTGCAATTTAATATCTGTATGTCAGATACACTACAAGCAGATGTGGTTATTCTAGAGACCCTGTACCTGTTATACTTTCATCCAGGGAAATTTAGACAGACCTGTAGCTCTGATACTTCACACAAAATATTCAAGTCTTATAGGGTGTTGACTGATAACAAGAAACTACAAGAGTTTTATTTTTGAGCTACTGTGAACCCAAAAAGTTTACCCTGATTGTGAAACGGCCTATCCATCTATCTATCTACCGCTATCGCCATGCTTCTTTTTATTGCACTAAAGGTGGGAATTTAGTGCTTCCCTGATTAGAGTACTATATATATATATAGTACTCGAGTTCTATATTGATACCTTTTACAATATAGGAATTGTACAGCCATGAAAATCACCAAAATAATTGGAATATAACATAAAATAAATCCATAGTCATATTTCTTACACATGGATTCAGTATTTTCCAGATTTTTCCTTTTTTCCTTTTCTATTTAAATCATATTTGCACTACACACATCAATCAGTTTTGATGCATGTGACTGCACTTCTCATACACAATGGTCTCAGTGTTGTGTTTTGTCCTTAGAACATGTTGCGTGTACTGGAGCTTGATGGAGGCAATGTGCACTCTCTGTGTAACAGATGGGTTAATAAAAATAATAACGGTTTGAATTACCTTTGAACTTAGTGCCCGTGGATGCAGGATTTCCACAAGCGCTGAGACAGTTTGTTGCAGACACAACCAAGCAGTACAACCATGGCTTCAGATGTCAACTATCAGGACGGTAACTAAATTAAATGTATTTATTTATTTATTTATTTATTTATTTATTTATTTATTTATTTATTTATTTATTTTTGCAGGTCTGCTCGTTTTTAACACATGATAATTTTAGCTGCGTTGGGGTTTGTATATTATTTGCATATATTCTTCCATATTGTTCTTCTTCCTGGATTTCAGAATGCTACTATTTTCAGATTCTTTGTGATTGATAGCTTTTGTGTTCGTATTATGAGTTTATTATTAGTTATTTTGTATCCTGACAGGGCCAGTGTTTTTCCAAAGAAACCAGAGCCCAGCAGCTGATGATGATGATGATGGTGAACCCATCCACCCAAACAGTCCTTCCCGCAGGCAAAGCGAGTACGAGCGAATTGGGGGCAGAGCTGGATCCTCGTAAGTCTATCCAGTTATTATTCTTGTATGAACAGTGGCAATGTTTTATGCAGACCATCTATCTAAGATCCCCTTTGTATATTTTTACAGTTTCTTTCAGATATTAATTCATTTACTGAAAGGAAACATTGGTACAGGACTGCTCGGCTTGCCTCTAGCTGTGAAGAATGCAGGGCTTCTGGTAGGATATAACAAACCATTTCTAACTTGCTTATACTAATGGATTCATTTTTAGCTTTTTGCCTCTGCTCTGTAGTTTGCATGTGTTTGGTTGTACTACCTTTTAAACTTTGATTCATGTCATGAACTTATTGTGAAACAGTGCATAAACTTTTCAAACAGTATTTCAGTGATGCCTTTAAACTGTTCTTGTCAGATGGGCCCTCTGAGTCTGCTGGTGATGGGCATCGTGGCTATACACTGCATGCAAATCCTTGTGAAGTGTTCACACCATCTAAGCGCAAAGTAAGAGGACTCTTTATTAGTTGCCTATTAATAATAGTCAAATTATAATCATAGTAACACTTGAGGTAGTGTGTCTTGAAGAAGGCAGCTGAAAATGAATTACATGTAAATGTGATATTGGTATAAAAGAACGTAATAGTTATAATTAAATTTAGTATATGCTACACAGGAACAGCGTGATCTGATTGGTTGGCCCTTGGATTAATAATGGGCATTATTATTGTTCATTCAAAATATGTTTTCGTTTCTGATTGGTGAAAAGCCAAATAAGTCAAATAATTCTTGGTATTTTTCTGTGAGCCGACTTATCCATTACTGAAAGCAGATAAGCTGAGTAAATAATAAAAGAGCATTAGATTTCGGCATTTCTATGATCTGGAGAATTATTTGTATTTCGGAAGGTGTTCTCAGCCTCAGTAGATAAACTCCCTCAGTCTGAATAATTTTCTTCCTCACCATATCTATGATATCCATACCTCACCTCATTCAATAATATCCCGAGTGGATAATGCTCGAATTGAAACACTCACCAATTGTCACAGTCACTTGAAGCAGGCAGCAGCATCATTTCTAACAAGCTTAAATTAATGGAAAGATACACAATAAAAATCTTGTTTTATTAATTTTTTTGCTTGTGTTTCCATATAGTATATACTAAAAGTTCAAATGATTTTAAAAAGATGCCATTACACAGTGCTGATGGTCTGCTGAGCCAATAAGCCATGCACCTGCCTGTCATGGTTAAAACATGTAAGAATAAACTATAAAAAGCTTATTTTAGTTTGCTTTTGTTTAAGTTTCCATGAAAGATATGCATTCTGAATCAGTATACCATGAGTGTGTGTGTGTGTATATATATGTGTGTGTGTGTGTGTTTATATATATATATATATATATATATATATATATGTGTGTATGTATGTATGTATGTATGTATGTATGTATGTATGTATGTTTGTTTGTTTTGGGTCATTATCTTGCGGTAGGATGAACCCCTGAACACTAGGCACATACCAGTGGGTATTGCATGGCACTGCAGAAAGCTGTGGTAGCCGTTTTGTTTCAGGCTGCCTCTTACTCTGTACAAGTCACCAACCATGGATCCAGCAAAACAGCCCCAGACTGTCACACTTTCTCCTCCATGTTTGACAGTTGATGTCACACACCATCCTTTCTCCTACTCAACGGTGTACAAAGATCCTGCGTGATGAACTGAAGTTTTAAAATTTTGATTCATCAGTCCATGATGAATGGACTTCCAATCTTCAGTAGTCCAGTGGTGGTGTTTCATAGCCCAGGCAAGCCTCTTTGTCCCATTCTGACATCTTAGCAATGGCTGTCTTGCTGCAACTCGTCCTGTCAAACCTGCAGCTGAAAGTCTTCTCTTGACAGTTGAGACCGAGACTTGCTTACTATGAATACTATTAAGCTGTGCTTGAAGCCATTGTCCTGTGAGCCGGCTATTACGCAAGCTGTTAACTCTCAGAAACTTTTCCGCTGATTCAGTTGTGGCTTTGGGTCTGCCAGACCTCTTCCTGTCAGAGTTTCCCCCAGTTTCTGAGTGTCTATTGATGGTTATGAAAACTGTATTCACTGACACCTTGCTATGCAATTTCTCTGTTGGAAAGACAACATTAAGTGTTATGATGGTCTGCCTCTCTTCCATTGTTAATTGCTTTTTTTTTTTTTTTTTTTAATTTGTTAATTTTCATTTTTTTAGCTACACACTACTTTCTGCAGGACAATACTGTTCAACTGATGCTCACAAGGGTATGGTACCACAGTGTGTTTCAACACTGCTTTTATGCAGACAGAGTGGGTTGTAAGTGATGAAGAAAAGTGGAAATACCTGTAGGAATTAGTAGCACCAGTTTTCAAGGCTTGATCAACCTTCATTGCTGCAGAACAGCTTTAAATTGTTAACCTATTTCATGTTCCCTGAAAGAGGCCTTTTTGTATAATTCTGAAATGTACATGATTTTTCAGTTATGGGTAACCCAACCTTTTTTTTAACCTCTGGCAGTTTAGCATTTACCGTTGTACCGTTTCAAGCTATTCATTGGACTTGAATGACTTGAACTGGAATAAATAACTGGAAAAATTGGGCTGTTATGAAACTTTTGACCAATAGTGTATATTTGATTTTTCTTTGGTAATACAGGCTTAAACTACTTTAGACGTGTTGTGGTTAAGAATGGTTTTGCAAGATATTCTCAGTACATAAAACTTTTAATACAGTGCTATATATGTGGACATTTGTGACTCGCTAATAATATATATATGAATGAATTGGATCCGTACATAGACCTGCAGTCATGGGTGAAGAGGGAGTAGAGGAACAGGTTCAGCACACAGCCCTGAGGTGTGCCAGTGTTGAGTGTGATGGTGGTGGAGCAGTTGGGGCCGGACCTGACATACTGTGGTCTGTTGGTCAGAAAGTTCATGATCCAGTAGCAGAGGGAGGTACTGATTCCAAGATCTTCAAGTTTTGTAATTAACTTGGAGTGAATAACTGTGTTGAATGCTGAGCTGAAGTCGACAAACAGCATTCTGTCATATGGGGTTTTGTTGTCCAGGTGTGAGAGGACATGGTGTAGCACTGTGGATACAGCATCCTCTGTACTCCCGTGTTATGTACAAGGCACATACTACTATGTTCCTACTACGTACCTACTATGACAACAAATATTGTACTGTTTGTAATGTAACATTGATGTCATACTGAGGCCTACTATGACAAGGCCTACTACTTGTGATACAAGTTGATAATGTCACAGAGTTCTATATTAACTATATAAGTGCGAAGACCACCACTCTCCTGGGGAGGAATTAAACTGCATTGACCCACCTAGCACAGCACAGACAATAACTTTATTGACGAGACTGGGCGAACAAGGACAGTGGTCAAAGAGGCAATCCTGAAACCTTACGAGTTGGTCCCAGAGGCCTACCATCAGAAATTCAGGACTCTTCAAAAGCCAGATGACTACACTTATGTGGAGTTCGTCTCCGAAAAGGAGATCCTGTTTGATAGATGGTACAGATCAAGTAAAGCTGACACCCATGAGAAGCTGAAGCAACTAATACTATTCGAAGACCTCAAGGGATACACACGAGACGACCTCAGAACTTACCTAAACGAACATGACGTAAGTACAGTTCAAGAAGCTGCCGCCTTAGCTGATAGCTATAGTTTTACGCATAACAAGTCATTTGTGAAGAGAAGCAACGGACACGACAGACCAAGGCCATACACTGATCGAACACCTGAGTCCTCCAGCAGCCCTCAACAGTCCAGTGTCCAGGAGAAGAAACCACAACAAATCCAAACCAAGTCAAGTCCTACATGCAACTACTGTAAGAAACAGGGTCATGTAACGAGCAAGTGCTATGCTTTAAAAAAAGACTAGACCAGATAACAAGATAAAAACAGTAGCAATTGTCTCCTCTAAAACGCCTCCCAGAACTAATAGCATTGTTCTTAAAAATTATGTCAAGCGGTCTGACATTAGAAAAGGAGTATGTAACTTGTGTGTCCGAGGGCACCGTGTCACTCACTGGCACAGATAATCCTATACCCATCAAGATATTACGAGATACTGGGGCAGCTCAAACTATTTTACTAAAAGGGGTATTATTACCCTTAGATTCGAGTTCGGCCACTGGTCAATCTCTAACATTACAGGGTCTTGAAGGTATTTGCATTACAGCTCCCCTTCACAAGAGTATGGTGAGTTCTGACTTAGTTTCAGGTTTTGTGGTTGTTGCTGTTATGCCATACCTAGGAGTTGAAGGCGTCTCACCATTACTGGGAAATTATTTGGCGGGTGTCAGGTGTTGCCGCAGAGTTGATACCGACCCCAAAGCCAACGAACCAATCTCATTGTCAAGAGAGGACACTGGTAAAGAAGAGGACTCCCAAGGATTCCCCTCTCGCCCAGTGACACGAGCTTTATCCAAGAAACTGGCACAGAAACCGGATATAAGTTCTGAAGAAGACATTCCGGACTTGTCCCAGCTATTTGCTGATCCCAGTGAGGATCCTGGTCATGCTTCAAATATGAGCACTAAGATGTCTATGACTAATAAATACGTCTCTATCGAGAGCAAAGTTGATTCAGGAACAGAAAAGCGATCTTGATGTGAAGTCTCTCTCTAATGCTGCTTTTCCTGAAGGAAAGTTAGCTCAAGCCCCACTTGGTTATTCTGTCAGTGATAGACTTCTGATGAGGAAGTGGAGAGCCCCAGATGTTCCAGCTTCCGAAAACTGGGCGACCATGCACTAAAGTGTGAATCAGAGGGCACATCGCCCTGAAGTCTGTAAATTGGAACAAGAAGTTCCCTTTGGAAATACTGAAACCCCTAAAAGCATGAAAGCTCTGATTGACTTCTTCAAGTTGTTCAGTCAGACCAGTGTGACCTATCTAGGCTACATTCTTGGCCATGGGCAAGAAGTACCCACTATAAGGAAGGTCCACAAAATTGTGGAAAATCTCTGTCATGGGCAAGAGGTATCTACTATAACAAAGGTCCACCAATTATAGAAAATCTCTACAGAAGTTTTTGCAAGAACATTGCTGACTTCACTACCGCATTGACAAGAATTGGCCCCAAATTGGGATAAGATTTATTTCTGTGGAAGTGGGATGGGAGTAAAAATCCACTCCTGTGTCACCCTCTAGTTCACACCACAAGTCCAGCATTTGCTTGTCACCAATATGGACCAGTGAATATTGGGTAAACTCGCCCGTTTGCCACACTGCTTATGAGAACTGATGATCCTGGGGGAAGAATGTAAACCCGAATGACAACGAACAGTGTACACACAGAACCACGTTTTCGATTCATTAGGGGTAATACAAAAAGCTTTGTTTCCCCTACACCAACCGTCTCAGCAAAACTGGGCTGACCTAAAGTTTTCTCTTGGGATGTAAAAAAAATAAATAAATATGGACTAAATCGACTGTCCTCACAGATTTGTGATTGATCGCTTTTTTATGTGTCAAGGCACCTGCCAGCTGGTTACCTTGTGTATGTGACACTGAGCTATGGAGTCAGTCTCAAGAGCTTTGCATTTAAAGTCCTGGTGTCAAGATATCACCTCGAGTCCACAAAATCATTACTTGCATTTTTTTTGAGAAACACATGCAAATATTTAGTGGAAATATGACTCCATTGCATAAATATTGCTAATTTTAAATTTAAAAAAAATGGTATTTTCAGTGTTTTTTGTTTATTAGCTATACTTTTACCTCAATGTACTTCTCGGAATTCAATTTTTAATTGTTAATACATTTCTACCAAAAAAAATTTGGTGTAACTGCGGCAATTCTTGTGTTGTTATTTTTGTCAGAGTTTAGTTTATGGGTGATTTTCCAGGCTTTCTTACTATTATGAGTCATGTCACTTCCTGTTATTGCTTTCTGCCACCGCTCCTGTTTTTTTTTTTTGCTCTTTGAGCTAAGAGCTTCGCCGAGCTCGATGGTATTTAGGTGAAAGGGTTGTTATTGTAGGCATGAAGATATTGCTAATATATTGCAAACATTTGCTTTGTTCAGTGAGGCAAGGTATGTAATTTTTCCGTCTGTAAGGTTTTTTTTGGACACACTCCAAACAAATGTTTAGAAAACCTCAGATTTCAGGGTGAGGGTCTATGTTGTCGATGTCTGTCAAGGTTTAAGGTAAAGTTTTTTCGAGTCAGCTTTTCTGAAAAGAGTGAGGTCCAGGGCCAGTGCCTAAAGTTCTGTTGACTCTCCATTGTTGTTTGTCTGGCTATAGCCCCAGATGGTATTATGGCTGTTGAAATCTCCAAAGACCAAGCTGGCTTTGTCTCCAAGGTTATGATTTCTAGGCCAGAAAAATGGGAGTTGGAAGTGGTTTATACACAGAGACAATGGTGAGGTATTTGGTTTCTATTTACAAGGTTTCCGTTCTGTTATCTGATAGGTCTGAGCTCTTCTTGACAGACTGGTGTCATACAAAAACGGAGCTGCCATGGACTGGATTCAAGTGTTAGATGGTAAGATGCATGCCAAGGATGTTAGGTGGCTTATTTTCCTTGTGGATTTCTTGGATACGTAACACATCAGCATTAAGATCGGCAAGTAGATCTGCTTTGTTTGATAGTGCTTCAGCATTAAAGCTTACTACCTTGATTCGAGACACCTCTGAGGGCCGAGGGTTTATCCTTTTACCACCCTGGAGTGTTTGAGGCACCAATGCTATTCAACATCTATACTAATGATCAGCCCCAATTTAGCAAGATATGGAGGTTTATTTATGCTGATGATCTGTGCCTAATCTGTGCAAAATGATGATCTGTGAGATGATCCGTGCGAAATCCAAGTCATGCGCTGCCATCAAACAAGTGCTTTGCAGTCCCTTTCACTATATTACCAAAAATGGTTCCTAAATGCAAATGCTGGTAAGACCCAAGTCTGTGCTTTTCATTTAAACAGCAATAATGATCAGAAAACTCTTGAGACCAAATGGGAAAGCAAGATCTTAAAACACTTCCCTGTTTACTCGGGCATAACAGTTGATAGAACGCTCACTTTAAGAACATAAGGAATCTGAAAGAAAAGCTATCAAGTAGAAACAAATTAATTGGAAAACTTGCTAATTCCAGCTGTGGAGCAGACCCAAAGACCATCAAGACAACTGTGTTGGCTGTATGTTACTTGACTGCTGAGTACTGCGCCCCAGTCTGGGCTCGATCTTGCCATGCTACTAAAGTGGACGTGGAGCTAAAGCAGACGTGTCGCATCATTACAGGTAGCCTGAAGCTGACCTCCCTCATCAGTCTATCACCTCGCTAGCATAGCTCCCCCGTCTATAAGACGAGAAACATTAGCAAAGTGTGAACAAGAGAAACAGATGACTGAAAACTGACACCAGATGCATGGTCATTAAGAGGTGTGACAGAGACTGAAATCCCGCAAAAGCTTTGCAACAATCACTAGACTAGAGATTGAGACTAGAGGGAGTAAAACCATCACAATACCGATTAGAAAAGTGGGTGGAGAGTGACCAAATACCACCACGAGTCTCTCCCACCTCCATCTGAGACCCTTCCAAGCAGTACATACCTCAGTTGGAATAAAATGGGCAACCATAAACTCAGCAAGAGCCAGAGTGGGAAGAACTAACAAAAACCTGCATGGTTGGGGGTTGGCAGACTGTCCTTGTGGGGAACCCAAACAAACCATGGTTCATACACTTCGAGACTGCAAATAACAAACTGCAAAAAAGATCTTTTGGAAGCAAATAACACTGCCCTCCAGTGGCACACACACACCCCTAAAGGGACATTGGGGAAAAAATAAATAAAGGTTAGGTTTCGCGTGCGCACGAGAAACCTTAGGTAACTGGTGCGCACGCGATAGTTTCTCGTGCTGGTTTTTCTTTTTCCATGTCCCTTTTGGGCTCTGTAAGCTTGACATGATATATGCGGTGAGCAAAATAAAAGTCAAGTATTTCAGGAACACTTCAAATCCCCAAACAGCTTCACTAACGGAACAGCAACTTCACTAAACTCCCAACTGACTCTGAACGAGCAAAGCAGATAAGTACATCTACAAAACCAACTGTGTAGTAATATAATTTCTTTCATTCTTATAGAATAGTAGTTCCTAGCTTATAGAAGACTGTAGTTACTCGTGAAATTGGTTCCCTTTGTTTGTAATGGTTATGAATCAAACATCGGTTTGAATCGAATCGTCACCAAGAATCGGAATCGAATTGAATCGTGAGTTGTTGTTAGATTCACATCCCTAACATATACATCCCTAGCATTTGTATACATATACAAATCATGTATATGCGTGTGTATGTATGTGTGTGTACACACACACACACACACACACACACACACACACACACACACACATATATATATATATATATATATATATATAT
>JAQMYF010000024.1:44563919-44583045 GCA_030014195.1 Neosilurus mollespiculum | reverse complement strand
CCGTTGATAGTGGGGCTTGAACCCCCGACCTTGGGATCCGTAATCCAGCACCTTACCACCAGGCCACCACTGCCCCTGTTTCAGAAAGTATCCTTTAAAATATTTCTGAATTCACAATTTAATGTGAATCATCTCCAAAATCGAATGGAGCCTTCCTTGTCCAAAACCCCACCTTTTGGTAGATATTTCATGAAAATCTGCTCATAACACTTTGCGTAAACCTGCTAACAACCAAACCTACAAACTAAGGCAGCAGTAACGAGGACAAAACACCAGGAACAAAAACAAACCAAATATTTTTCAAAGAGTAAAAACACACCACTGTCGTCATCCTCAGCTGTGTTGAGAGCGGTGTGTGTTTGTGATGGGTGGCCAACGAGCCTAAACCAGCTGCAGATGTGCACAAAAGCACGTGAACACCCCCTGGCTTCTTGTTTGTATACTTAGAAACAATCTGCATGTGTGTTCATGTACTTTTGTCTCTGAGCACTGTTTTCGTCGCATAATATTAGGTCTGAGCAATATTTCAATAAAATATTGTATCGCAATATGACCATTCATATTGTCAGTGAACTGCATAGCTTGAGTATCATGATTTAGCAGACAAAACTAAAGTTGCTGCAGTGTTTTTCCCCCATACATACATTAATGAACAGTCTGTATAATCTGGTATGATGAGAAGAACTAGCTTAAAAAAACACAAGCGCATGTGACCAAAAATATTCAGAACCTATGTTTGTTAATTTCATGCAGATCTGTTGTACTATTAACGTGCTTCCCTGACTAACATCCTTGATATGCTTGGTCTTTTTTTTCCATCAGCATATCCCCTACCCTGTTAACCTTCCCTTGTTTGGAAGAGCTGTTGACTACCCTCTATTCTTTGGAACTGCTATATTTGCCTTTGAAGGAATCGGTGTAGTAAGTGCTCATTAAACAGGTTTTAATCCACTATCTTGCTTTAATTATTCAGTATAATGACCCACAACATATCATATCATATATAATGTCTTAAAAGTTAATATTCTTACATGTAAACCCACAGGTTCTGCCTCTAGAAAACAAAATGCAAAAACCTCAGAACTTCACCAAAGTGGTGTACTTGGGAATGGGTATCGTAACCATGCTGTACATCTCCCTCGGCACCATCGGCTACATCTGCTTTGGCGTCGTCATAGCAGGAAGCATCACCCTCAACTTACCTGACTGCTGGTGAGATTCGTGCTCATGGCTGCTTTTTTTTTTTTTTTTGTCAATAAACCGTGTTACCTCTGCGCTCCCACGACACTCTTTGGTCATGCCTCCCATTGATGTTCCATTTCGCACATGCCGAAATGTAAGTGCTTCAGCGCCTGAAAGCCCCCTTTTGCCTGCTGATGAAGCAAGTGTGCTCTTTTTGTGTTTTAGTCTCCTCAAGACTGGCTCATTATAGTGCAGTGTATGGCATGTAAAAAGCCAAGCGCCATCAGCTGAGGGGGTTTCAGGTGTTGAAAGCAAACACATTTTGATCAGTTCGATTTGCAAGCCCGTGCCAACTGCTGCCTGCTGTAATCAAGTTCGACAGCAAAGGCAGGAGGTTGCGGTCCAGCTGCACCAGCATGTGGCCTATAGAGGTCATTGAGAATGGAGCTGACTAGAATAGCTATTGCAAAACCACAACACGTGGCTCAGTTTATAGTCACACCTCTCGATCCTGTCTGTGTGCTGTTCTCCACAGGGAATGATGAAGATGTAAACTGCGTGCCAACTAGTAGAAATGGAGATGTCAATCAAAGTTCAGTTAGAATTATAAAATTATGAATGCTCCTTGACATTATTAGATTTCTTTTATGTGTATTCTTATTCCAAATAATCGTTTAAAATTATTTTTATTTTTTTGTTATTAATATTATTGTTGTTATTTTCATTCAAAAGAGGAAGCAGAAAGGAATGACACCACTGAACATTCTCATTAATCAGTATGAACTACTTGTACTGCACATTTAATGGGTTTACAACCTGGTTTTCCATTAGTTCAATGCCAAAAAGCTCTGGGGGTGGAGCTTTGTGTACATTGGTGCTAGAAACTAGAGCTGGGTGAAAAATAAATTTTAGTGATTTTATTTGAATTTTTGGTTCTTTGGAAAATGTGTAGCTTAAAATTGCATTTTTACTTTAAAACTGGCTAAGCAACACAACTTAATGTTAATTAATTAATGTTTAGGGAGGGGGGGTGGAGTTCAAGATTTACATTTTAAGGGCACATTGCCCAGCCCTAGGACCAACCTAGGGGGAAAAAAATCCACACACTAATATCTTGTTACATTACCTTTAGCCTTAATTACAGCACCAAATCTCCATGGCAGTGTTGCTCCAGTTTGTCAGGTCGAGGCTCAGCAACATTAATGTGGCAATAAAATGAAGTCGGCTGATGACCTTCATTTTATTGCCACATTAATGTTACATGTGCAGGTTATCACATCAATGGTCTTTTTGTTCCCTGATGGCACGGATATAAAATGGGACTCAAATAATGAAAGAGGTGTTCAGGGAGCATGAGGAATCATTTTCACATATGTATTGGCACCCCAGAGTCCTGTCCTTAACCCTATTGAAAGTCTTTATGATGTGCTGGAGAAGAATTTATTGGAGTGATTCGATTTTGTAGCGATCAAGATGTCGGTGAAAAATGAACCCAACTCTGGATGGAAATAAATTTTGTGATGTTGCTTTTTGAAGTTTTTTGAAACCATAACATAGAGATTGTGCTGTACTGACCTTTTTTTTCTTTTCTTTTCTTTTTTTTGACCAGCAGTGTCTTTAACAGCAGACATATTTGTCAAATGCTTATTCGGTGATCTCTTTTAATGAAGCCAAAAGTTATTGTGAGACTCTGGTATGGTAGAATCAAAGACTGACCAAAGAAATTACGTATCTACCCTTGTTACTTTGTCTACGTTTCCACTTGAATGGATGCTGGAAATGAGAGTGTGCAGCATTAGACCCTCATGTCCATCTAGAGTGGCCTCTCTTATAGCTTAATGAGTGGCCCTCCTCGGATGCAGGATGCTGTGTTTACAGCAGTATCTTTCAGGGCTTTCAAAGCTAATAATGACATGGTAAATTCAGCACTATGATCAACTCCAGCCATAGTAGCATCTAAAAATATCCTAAATAAGCCTTCAAATGGCATGTACCATTAGGCTCTAGTCTACACTATCTATTGACGTGGCCTGAATGGGATATGATAGTGATTGTGCTTTCACACAGCACTTGTCATATCATAATTCACTGTGGCACATTATTTACAGTTTATTCTGCTTTAAGGGCCACATTGAGAATGAAAAATTCCCTCCGTATCATGTGTGAGTGTGATTTACGTATAAGAATAAAAGTCTAATTTGTCTACATTTCATATGATTGGTGTGTCAAAGCAGTTATGTGTGTTTATACACAATCAAATGATCACAGACTTTTCATGTGGTCTTTCATAGTGTATAGCTAACTGTAGAATTCGCTTCGTCCAGTCTGAAATAGTTTAATACGAGCAAAGCACATTTAGCCTTTTTTCTTTCATGTCTGCCTATATTTCTTTACCATCTGCATCCACTGTTTATTCACTGCGTGGACTAATCAACAGCGCCTCACAGCGGTGCCTAATAAATGGATTAGTTGACTAGTCTGTGTAATCCCTAGAATGTACCGTATGTTTCCAGAGTTTTGATTGATAACATGTTTGTTTTGTAATTGATTGAAACTGATTTTCCGTATCTGCTCCTTTTATGTGTGTGCCTCTGTAGGATGTATCAAACTGTGAAGCTGTTGTACTCCTTTGGGATCTTCATTACATACGCACTGCAGTTCTACGTGCCTGCCGAAATCCTGATTCCCCCAGCAGTGGCACGGGTCGGACCCAGATGGGCACTGCTTGTGGACTTCAGCATCCGTGTGGGCCTCGTCATCCTTACATGTAAGCCAAAATACAAAAGATGCATTAAAAAACCTTGAAGTTTTGTAGTTAGTTTTAGTTTACTGAAATGCCTTGAAATTCTGTACATCCTCTTCAAATTATCACGAGTTTGAAAAAAATGCAGCGAACACAGGGGAATTATTTCACATTCTGGAAATGTGTTATTTTCCTAGTCACCTTGTGTATCGTACAACCCATCTGAGGAAAGAAGTAAATGAAACCTAAACAATTGAAGGGTGTGATAGCCTTGATCGTAGGTCCACATCTTGAATATTAAATGAATAGAACATAAATAAGTTAGGAGTAAAAAAAACAACAACATCAAGCCGGCATCGCATTCTGAACATATTTCTGTGGTTTAATCTTTAGACATGTCATATTAAATCAAAGCATAATCCAGCTTCATTGGCTCCTTAAAGGAATAATTATTGGCTCAGGAGATGTCTAGTTCTGTCACTGCCTAGCTACAATATGTGTTGTTTGTGTCCCACCAAGGTTAAACCTTTGTAGCTAATATCTACAAAACTTTCTATTATTAAAACATAATCTAGATATGCTGAAACCAGGGATCAGTGAATTCTCCTAACTTATAGAGTTCATTCTTTCATTTATTGTGGCTTTAAGATTATTTAACCAGTGTTCCAACCCAAATCATTGAATAACTTCATATAACTGAAATCTTTAGCTAGTCTATATGTATTGGTGATAAATTATGGCTTAATCAGTAGTTTCAGAAAAAAACAAAAAAAAAAAACATTGGTTTGTAAGTATACATTTTTTTTTTCTTTCTTTCTTTTTTTTTTTTTTTTTACATTTAATCACACTTATATTCCTGGGGTGCTTAGTGGTTAGTACTCCTGCCTCAGAGCTTTGTGGTTAGCCAGGGTCTTTATTTATGGAGCTTGCATGTTCTCCCTGTCCTTGCATGGGTTTCCTCTGGGTGTTCTGGTTTCTCCCACAGTCCAAAGACAAGCATCCAATGCTTCCAGTTTTTTATGGAAGTCTGGGTTTTCAATTGAAGAGGTCAGTAATTATAATTAAGACACATTTTTAATGGGTGAGTTATAGCTGTTTAGCGCTTAAAAATGCAGACAAAAATATTTGTGAGTTTAGGTTAAGAGAGGAAGTTAATGTTTGTCTCTTGTGAGCTGCTGGTCCTGTTTCGGATTTTGAATTTCATATAAAATATCTCAAAGCAATGTCTACAGCATGCCTGCAACACACAAGTGTAAATTTTCCTGCCTTGTTTAGTAACCCACCTTTGACTTGAATGAGTTATTGAATATGTTATGAATGTGTCTTTATATTTTCTGTTCCATAAACCAGACAGCTAGACGTTTTGCTTTTGCTTTTGCTGTGCTTTTGGAAATTGCCTCGAAGTTCCAGAATGAGACTCTTGTGTATATAAGAAGGCACATTTGCAACATTCAAATAGCAACTTAATTTACACCTTAGGACCTTGTCCATGTCTGATTTCAGCTGTAATTTCTAACATTTTCAATCTTGGCATGAAGAGGCCCAAATGTAAACATGGTCATTTTGGAGGAAAATTAGTTTTTCAATTCAACAGCTAAATTGCAGGGTGCTGGGGTACTGATTGTAGATCAATATCCTGAATCTTGATAGGGAATGTGCATAGTTTTAAAGTGTTGTACAGAGGAGTTACATCTACTTCTGGATTGTCTATAGACCCATTTACTGTTGTTTTAATTCATGTTTTCCATGCATGCGTAGTTACTGGGCTCGCAAAAGACAAGCAGAAGGCAGAGAAGCACAATGGTGGAGTCTCGTGAAAAATATTCAACAAGATCAAACCAAATCCCAAACTTGAACAAAGTTGCATTGGAAAGATATCATTGTCATGATGAACTGTTTGCTGCTGGAAAGAAGCTTTCTGATTCATACAGCATTACTGATAAAAACAAAGAGTCAAAATTTCTGTACCATTCTGAATTTCATAACATCATATTCTTTTTGCATCACCTCGCATTAAGTTCAGCACCATTTTGTTTTATTTTGTTTGTTTGGTTTTTTTTTCCTCACATTAGTAGCTGCTTCATATGTATTGTTGTTGGTGCATCAAGATGAATATTTTGTCACTTCAGTGATGTAGAAGAGCATCTCTACATTTAATTCACTCCTGCTTTGACTTGTTCATCTGGCAAACTTGAATCTTACGTTTTTGACTGGACAAGCATTCAATACACTCTGGGCCAGATGAACTAAGCTGCTTGCGTCTGCTTTTAAGTGTAAGCAGGATATGTTCTATGTGAAAAAGAAAATATTGTTTATGAAAGTGTACAAACATAAATGTGCAATTTATCACAACCCACAAAGTGCACTTTATGCATCATATCCATTAAGAGAGGACTGCAGATAGAGAGGGAAGTCTGCATGAGGTGGAGAGGTGTGAAAAGCCACTGATTATGTCCATTTTGTTTTAAATGTGTGCAATTTGTGGCGGTCGGTCTGTGTTCCTGAATTCTTTTGCAGAACTGAAATAGATCTCAAATTTGAAAATATCTGACAATGTTTATTCAAAAAAAAATTTATATATAGCATTAAGGTGGTCCTTAAAAATAGATAGTCAGAAAGTCTAAGCTCCAACCCCTGTAATTCGTTGGAGTAGTTGAGAAAGCTCTCCTATCGAATTTCTTTTTTTTTTCTTAATCGGACAACATTTAGCCCTCCCTCAGTGACCTTGAAGTTTCACCGTGAGATTTCCCAATTAAATTAAAATTTAAATTAAAAAGCATGGAGCTCCACGATTTATGAGCACGCTTGGTGATGCTTGGGTATAAAATGTAGACAGGGTGCATCCAGGAGATGAAACTTGAAGGAATGGTATTGCCAAGTTTATCAAGATCCCCTATGATGGTGCATCAAGCTCTGTTACGCTCTACTGCGCTTTACTACGATTCCCTCATTCTGTCACAAAATCAAATCGTGATGAATCCTCACGATTCTCTCAAATCATGGAACTTGTGGACATCCTGCCCCAGTCTAAACCCAGGGTAAGCAAGACTTTAATCACATGATCAGTTTAGTTATAACTCTAGTTAATTAGTCACACTAAAATAAAAGAGTTTAATTATGCAGCATCATTTTATTTTTAATCTTTTATTTTCTTATCCCTTACCTCTGCATTTAACCCATCCAATGTGAGCACTCACACAGGAGCAGTGGGTTGCCACATTGCGGCACCCGGAGAACAGTTGGGGTTTAGGTGCCTTGCTCAAAGGCACTTCAGCCATAAAAGTGGAGGAACAGGAGGAGAGGGGCCTCCCACCATCACACATTTTTCAGTTCAAAACCCACTTCTCTAACCATTAGGCCATTGCTGCATGTTTTTATAAACAAAGTAACTAGCTTTGTATAATTTTATTTAATTAACGGTCTATGAACCTTACGCATGCTTTCCACACCACTGTTCTCACGCAATGCTATATTTAATAAGAATGGTTTTTAGCATAGTATCTACTGCACTTCCTCTTAAAGCGCTGAGCCTTTTGCCAGCTCCAGTTGATCATTCGCACTTCTTCCACAGTGGCTTTTAAACAATTTGTGCCTAATGCAGAGCGTATGTAGTAAACAGTCCGAGATGCTGTTTGCATGATGCGCTAGCTCCTTAGTTAACTGAATGTTCTTTTTGACGCACTATGAGCACATTTTGTGTCTATGTGCTGTCTCTTTACATATATGTAACCCTCTGTTATTAAATCTTTGATAATTTCAGCTCAAACAACCAATGTACCCACTAATACCTGTGGAAGATGTAACGGAAATGTTAAACGTAATGGCATTTGGTTTCATCTAAAATATCAGATGAAATAATTTTTTTTTTAAAGTTACATCATGTATGTACATCACGTAGGGTGAGAAGTTCTGGGAGGAACTCAGAGTAGAACCGCTGCTCCTTCGGGTTAAGAGGAGCCAGTTGAGGTGGCTGGGGCATCTGATTAGAATGCCTCCCGAACGCCTCCCTGGTGTGGTGTTTCGTGTATGTCCAACCGGAAAGAGACCTCGGGGCCGACCCATGTACCACGTATTTGTATCAAAGGAATAAATGCGATGGATAGGTTTTGTAAGGCTGCGCTCATGTCTCTTATAAAATCCTCAGGTGTCCCCAAAAATCATGTCTAATCCCTTACAGGACTAGGCATAGAGCAGGGGGTCATCATTTGATTTGATGTAAGGCTACCTTCCATTGATTTTAGAGAATAATTTGGTTTTAAAATTCAGATCTGAATGTAGCATTGTATGTTATATGAGCTGCAAATCTAATTTATATATCTTAATACATATGTGTTTGAGTATAGCATAAATGCATCTGAATCTGAATACGTCACTAAATGAAACTAATTACACAGTGGTATCATTTTTTGAATACACACTGATGGCAGTAACCAAAATACACTGCCCGGTCAGAAAAAAAGTCACACACACTAATATTTTTTCATAGAGTGCATATAGCCTTGTTCACAGCATGTTATCTCCATGGCAGTGTTGCTCCAGTAGGTCAGGTCGAGGCTCAGCAACATTAATATAGCAATAAAATGAAGTCAGCTGATGAGCAGGTTATCACATAAATGGACTTTTTTTTCTTCCCTGATGGCATGGATATAAAATGGGGACTCAAATAATGAGAGTGGTTCAGGGAGCATGAGGAATCATTTTAACACAGGTATTGGCACCCCAGAGCCGTGTCCTTAACCCTATTGAAAATCTTTGGGTTGTGCTGGAGGAGACTTTATGGAAATGACACCTTTTGGCTGGACTTCCCCCTGGTTTGTTCCCATGAAGATTGCCATGTAACAGGATAATGGTAGCCTTGCTGAAGGCATTCTACGTATGTAGCCAAAGTGCCCGAGACTTTTTGCCGCCACCATGTCATTTATTGTTTCAGTTCAGTTTCAGTTTGTTTTAAATATATAAACAGTAAAAAATAGCAAAGTTCTCCTTCAATAAAACAAAAATATCCATCTAACAAAATACAATACAATATTATTTAACATTTCTTAATTTTTAGGCATGTTCGAAAAGGAGTAGGAAGAAGTGCACACTAATTTAATCCCACCCCTTCTTCATAAGTCATAACAAACAACATTTAATTCACTATTGACAGATCATCAATAAACTTCATATACTGTGTATAATAAATCATCAATAAAGCTATTAAATGCTGTGCGACACAACCGGCAATATAATTGCTGCCTATCTTGCACCACACAAGTTTCCTTCATATTAACCTCTTAGGACCGCATTGTTCTCATACGGTGACATCATATTTACGCCCAATTATATTGTGTATTCCATTGAGTATTCCTCTTTTGCCAAAGTTCTTCCTGTTTGAAGATGTTTAAGTTTAGTAGTAATCTGATGGTAAAAAACAGAAGCAGTGTGGAGAAATGACAAGACATATTCAGTCTATTCTTGTCTATTCTTATTCTTATTCCCATTATTTTCCTGCGACATGTCATTACCTCCGCCAAGGAGGTTATATTTTCAACGGCATTGGTTTGTTTGATTGTCTGCCTGTTAGCAGCATTACTCAAAAAGTTATGAACGGATTTTGATGAAATGTTCAGGATAGCTGGGAAATGATACAAGGAACAATCAATTACATTTTGGCAGGGATCCAGATTGTTGTCTGGATGCAGGGAATTTTTAAAAATTTTTTTGTGGTCTTGGCGGAGGTCTTCGCTCTCTGAGTGCTTTTCTAGTTTCAGATGCGTTGAGTCTTTTTTCATCATTCTTCCATAAAGTCCAAGTTTCAGCACCATAGAGAACAATGGACAATATCATGACCTTATAAACCTCTATCTTGGTTGCACAACGTATTTCCTTTGATGTCCAGATGTTATTTAGAGACTGGAAGGCTCCAAGAGCATTTCCACTGTGTTGCTTTACTTTTGCTCACAACTCTGTCTGTGTAATAATGCTCCCTAAGTAAAGAAATCTTTCCAAATGTTCTACATTATTAATTGTAATGATGTGGGCGCTTAGCTATTACTTCTACTTGTGTTTTTTATATTTATTTTCAGACCATAGTTTGGACTTATTTTGTGAACAGAGTTGATGAGTGATTGTATATTCTTTTCACTGTCTGCTTCTAAGGCGATGTCCTTAGTGAATCTCAGGATGTTTATGAGTTGGCCTTGTATCCTTACTACGTTTGTTATATCTTGAGTGGCAACACCAGGTCATGGAGAATGGATAGTTCAAGAGGAGATAACACACAACCTTGTCTCAATTGTATGTGCTTTGATGGATATCCAAAGAATCCCATCACTTTCCAAAGGCTCCGGCTGACTCGAAGGCTGTTTTGAAGTTGCTGTAGCAGCAATACAGGTTTTTATTCTTTTTGATGTGTTCCTCTATTATCTGTCTGAGAGTGGAGAGCTGGTGTATAGTAGATCTTCCGGTTTGGAACCCTTGTTGAGTCTCCGTAAGAATTTCCTGTTTTCCTTACTATTATTATTTTTTGGAGAATCAGTGCAAATACTTTCTGCACATGGCTCAATAGGCTGATGCCCCTGTTGTTCCCACAGCCAAGTTTATCCCTTTTCGTAAAGATGGGATTAATGACTGCTTTCCTTTACTCGGCAGGAAATGTTTCTTCATGCCATAGTTTATTAAGTATATTAGTGCCCATAGACCCAGCAGCTTTCAGTTCCTCTCCTTTTAATGCAGTTTTAACCTGGTGCCTTTCCACTGGTTCGTTTCTTTTCAGCATTTTTAACTTCTTTTCATAGGATATCAGGAATAGAGTTTAGTAGTAGTAGAACATCCTTGCCGATCTATGGTTCATGGCAACTTGGCCTTTTGTATCCAAGCACTCTTTCTGATGTTTCATTAAAGGCTGTTTTGATCTCCTTCCACATGGATTTACTATCTGTCACATTGATCTTTGAGAACAGAAAATCTTCCTCGAATTTCAAATTCTTCCTTAACTTTATGATCTTTAATCAATAAGCTTCACTAGCCAGCAGATAAACTTTAAAAATGTGCTGCTAGACTCACTAAATGCACACAGCCGTGCCTACTAATCACAATACTTTTTTTTTTTTTACTCTTGTTGAATGATGGGAAGAAATATATGCCAGTGTAATATTTACAGGAGGAAGCAAAACTTTCGTGAGTGGAAGCCATTGTGACAGTCATGCGAAAGTCTATCTTCCAGCTACCGCAGTTAGCACACAGCTATTCGAGGCGGTAGCTTGGATTATTAAATTAAGGATAAGAAAAAAGTAAATAAAAAGAATGAATGTATATAATATCTACTATAAATATAAATGAAACAGATATAAACCAACCAAACATATGTACAGAAGGAAGGAAAAGGGAAACCCTCCATTTTTTTTCTCCCTTTTCCCCTTCTTCTCTTTCCCCTGGATATACCTGCGACTATGTTTAAAACACCAACATTACTCATCATTAGTTTTAAGTAGATCTATAAATAATTTATACATTTGTTGTTTAAAATTGTGCTTATTTTCATAACGTATATATCAATTGGAAGACAATTCCAGATGGCTGGTCCAGATCGCTGGTCCAGATTGCAAAAAGGACAATTTCTGCAATTCCAATCTTGAGGAATCTCGATAAAAATTTCCACGCGAGGCTGACCTAGTGTTGTGGCTATGTACTTCACTTGTTTTTGTTAACAAATTTGATATTAAAACAGGAGCCAAATTATGTGAGACGTCATGCATTGGGGTTGCTGTTTTCTCAAAATAGATCATGTGGACAGGAAGAAAATCTGAAGCTAAGAAAAGTGGTATAGCATGCTGATATCTGTATGCAAAATACATGACAGTCTAGTGGCTGCATGTCGTAAAATTATGTAAGGGGTGGTTCATTTTCAACATTTTCACCAGCATACAGAGTGTACTCTTTTTTTAGGACCATCACGTTCGTGACTGTATTGAAATCCACCTGTTGGTTTGAAGCTAAAACGCAGATGTGGGTTTGAGATAGTGGAGCGTGGAGCTGTGCGTAAAAACCTCCACCTTCTTCTGCGATGCATTCATTCCATGTTAGATCAGAGCATAATTACCTGGAAATGGGTTTTTGTCAAGATATTTCTTTGGTATTTTTATGTTTCATATATATTCTACATAAAAAAAAACTGTTCGCCATCTGACGAGTGAAAAGGCGTTTATATATTTATATAACAATGATTTTTAAAACGCGTAATTTCCACTTGAACAAAAGAAGTTCAGAAAGCCATGACGGATCAGTATCTGTTATACATTATTATTCCCCCAAACAGATCTACTTTCAAATGACTGGTGGAGCAAAAACAAACATTCACTGACCTTTCACGTGGCACCAATTGGTATATTCTCTGTCTTTCTTTTTTCTTTTCCTTTCTGGATGTAAAATCTTCGGACACACACACATGCTGTCTAACTTGAAGATGAAGTTGAACTTCTAATTTTCTAATCAGTGGCTTGCTAAACTGAATAACTTAACTAGGGCCGGTTAAGTTATTCTGCGGTCACGGACACACACACCTTCCGTGTGTGAAGACCTGGTGTGTCTGTGTCCTGGCTTGCTTCTAAGAGCTCATGCACCAACCGTAAAGTTAATGTAGATGAAATCAGATATTTCTAAATAAATTCTTGTATAGAGCTACCTGTAGATCACTGATTAAGATGTCGGAGTGTAAGAGCGCGTATAACACACTTTATATGTCTGTGGACGTTTTTATTTTATATAAATAGATTTGCGCGTGGTTCCCTCTAAAGCTAGTATAACAGATCTGAGATGCGCATTTGCAATGTGATGTAACCAAGTGATCAATATATTTTTATAATATAATACAGTGGTATGCAAAAGTTTGGGCACCGTTTAGGAAAGTCCCTGCATCAGTTTGTCACTTGCTGAGCTTTTGAAGCAGCAACTTCATTTTAACATAGGATATACCTTTATGAAAACAGAAACATTTCAGTAGTGAAATCAATTTTATTGGTCCGACAGAAACATTTTTATGTGCATTTAAACAAAAATAGGCATGTGCATAAATTTGGCCACCCCAAAGAAATAGTGCCATTAATATTTAGTAGAGCTTCCTTTTGCTGCAATAACATCCTGTAGATGCCTCCTATAGCCACAGACAAGTCCCTGAAGTCTGGCAGGTGGTATTTTGGTCCATTCCTCCATACAAAACACCTCCAGTTCAGTCGGTTTTCTTGGTTTTCATGCGTAGACAATCTGCTTCAAACAATCCATACATTTTTAGTGATGTTAAAGTCTGGGGACTGGGATGGCCATTTCAGAACATTGTACTTGTGCTTCTGCATGAATTGAACAGTGCTTAGGATCGTTGTCCTGCTGAAAAATCCAACCCCAGCGTAGCTTTAACTTTGAGACCGATTGTTAAACATTCTTGTCAAGAATCTGCTGATACTGAGAGTAATTCAAGTGGCCCTCAACTTTAACAAGGTTTCCAGTACCTGTGCTTGCCATGCAGCCCCATAACATGATGGACCCTCCACCGAATTTCACAGTAGGCCATATGTTCTTCTCATGGGATTCAGTGTATTTTTTTTTTTTTTTTCTCCTTGCATACCTCCTCTGGTTGTGACCAAATAATTCGATCTTAGTCTCATCTGACCACAGTATTTTTTCCAAAATGCTTCTGGCTTGTCCCGATGTGCTTTTGCATACCTCAAGCGACTCTTCTTGTGACGAAGAAGCAGCCAGATGTTCTTGTAGTTCTCAGGAGGTGGTCTGTGGCTTGTCTGTGACCATTCTAACCATCCTTCACCTGTGTCTTTCCAGTATTTTTTTTTCGACCTTTCCTTCACAGTGACTGTTCCTGTGGCCTTCCATTTCTGCACTACATTTCTGACAGTGGAGAAAGACAGTTCAAACTTTCCAACCTTTCTTGTACCCTTCACCTAATTCATGATACTGAATTTTCTTCATGGAGGCCCCCATGTTTCCACTCTCTAAGAAAGAACCTAGGACAAGCACAGCCAGCAATTACCTATGTTAAATAGCCTTTTTCATGATTTGGTTCCACCTGTCTTTGTAATTGAAGATCTAATGAGCTAATCAAAGCAATTTTGTGCTGCAACCTGTCAGCTATAGATCCTTACAGGTCTTGAAATTAATGCGATTAAAAGGGTGCCCAAACTTTTGAACATCCCATTATTTACATTTTATTTTATTGTAATAAAACTATGTAATGCTACTCTAAGAATTTTAGTCTGGACAACACTCAAATGTCTACATCTCTGTAGAAAAACAAAGCTTGCTGTTATGATCTTAAAAAGGTAGAGCAAATTATCATGAAATCTCAGAGGGGTGCCCAAACTTTTGCATACCACTGTATGTCTTGCTTCCAGGTATAATACGGCGTTCAATACAAAGAGTATTATGATCGGAAGGCTAATTACTGAGAGGTTGAATGAACTAGTCAGGCACTCGTAATGGCTGTACAATCTGCTCGGTGATTAGCTCAGTGTTCATATCGAGATTGCAGTGGCTGAAAGCGGGCATGAATTGTTCAGTCGATTTTGACAGGCATTTTCATTATGTTTGAAAAGTGTACATTCTCGGACCTCGTCTACCAGCTTTCATTGGCTTATATAGTGCCCGTTCCACTCTGATTGGTCTATCATCCTCTAGCTATAGACTCTGATTGGTTCCTCATGACATCATGTCTTAACTTGACTTTGTTCTGATTGGTCCCTCAAGTTCCTCCTCACACCCACGACTGAATCCTACATGCTGAGTGGTCCACCAAGACCTCTCCTTTTATACCTTCAGTTACACCATCTTTTCGGTTGACCACCATTAATTTTTGGCATTACATTTGCTGAGATTGTTTACTTTAGGCTTATCACTATGTTGAGGCAAGCTTAGTAAAAAAAAATTGCTTCACTGTTTCTTAACCCTGTAGTTACCACCTGTCTTTAAGTGACCTTAAAGGTCTTAGTTCAATGCCACCTGGTAAAGCTTCCAGAACTGAGAACATTGTGTTGTCATCGAGCAATCTTTGTACAGAGTAGAATTGAAGAAAATGAAATACACTCTCTTCAGTGAATAATCTATTCATACAATACATACAATACAAATATATATTTTTTTTCATTAGAGATGACTACATTGGACAGTTCTCCATTTCAGGATAGCAAATGTCTTTAAATAAAGGAAATAGGATCACTCATTCCAAAGATATTACAGTTTCTGTATTCATTTTTATGTTGATACTGTTAATGATCAATAATTAATTTGAGTACGTGATCGGGAAGTCCAGCAATTTGCAATTTAAAATAAAATAAGATTTATGGAGGACCAAGTATATGACATTATTACATTTCAGACCGGCAGACCACAGGCCTTCTTTAGTTCATGGGTCCAAAACACACAGCACCCCCAGTGGCCCCTGATACCCCTGAATTATTTTTTTTCCTCCACATCATTCTATATGGAATACATACGGGACTGTATTTTCTTTCATGCATCATCACTTAATGTAAAAACTATGTGCTGGATTACAGCACCAGACCAGCAGAAAACTTCATGACTGCACTTATTACAACACCAATTTTGTGCACTTCAGATCCATTTTCCATTCATTAAACAAAACTTTTAATATCTTTTATAGCCTTAGGAATAGTCCATCATTAAAAACCCTCTACACAGAATTTAAAACAAAAAAAAACTGTGAATATCCTCAGTGTAATAACACCACTGCAAGTTTATCAGGCGCAGCAAAGTGTGAAACCAGCATCAAACACCAAAGACTCTCCATTGCATTAATCACTCGAAAGGGCTGCTTTGAGCTGCTTCTTTTTTTTTTTATTTTTTTTTTTTTTTAACTTTAGGGAGATGAGAAAAGGAGGAGAGAAAGTACACTGGGATTTAATGTAGGATCCTCAGATCTGCTGAAAAAAGGCCACAGGGCTTCATCTGGTTTGTGTGGAGCTGGATCGCTCTTCACACCTCAGATGATCAGAAGTACATACCAAAGGAAAATCAGCGCCTGGGCCAAGCTGAAACTGTCCATAACAATAACAGCTGTTTAAAACACACACACACACACACACACACACACACACACTTGCACTCAACTCTATGAAAGACCTGGAACAGGTCTAGCTTATTCATGGAGTAGCAGTTAGGTTTCTACTTAATGTATTATTTGATTGCCAGCTGAATCGAAGCATGCAGTCCCTTTTCACTGAGTTTGTAATTACAGGAAATTAAAGCAATTTTAACAGTAATGTAACATGAGGGGGCAACAAATGTGTTCCAACAAATGTTTAATCCACATCCCTAATATAAGCATGCCTGGACCGCTTCAGAAGGCATAACAAGGAACCAGATTGATTATTTGTTGATCAATAAGTGGTGGACTTCTAACATAGTAAATTGTGGGACATACCCAGGGGCTGACTGTGCCACAGGCCACTGAGCAATTACATCAAAAGGGAAAAACAACCAGTCAGATATGACCTCTCTGACATTCCAGATTCCTTCAGTATGAAAGTACATAACAGCTTCGAACCTCTGGGGACCTTCCAAAATCAGCCTAAACCAGAAGAATTATGAAATGAAACAAGAGAAATTGTTATTTCTGAAGCACAAACACACCTCCCAAATCAGTGTCAATGCAAATGCAGTAGAGAAGAAAAAAGCTGTGAAAGGTAGGTCAGGCACATCAAGCAAAGAGTGTCAGGCAGTAAATTGTGAATTACAACAGCTGTGCAGAATTAATAAAGAGGCACAACTAAAATCTATGTGTCTGAGTCTAATGGAAGAAACCCAGAAAAACAACAGTAATTCAGGTCTGAGTGGTGTGAAGGAATTATCTGGTACATTTACTCTGAGGCTTGGTGCAATAAAAATTGAGAAAGGGTCCATTTTAACCAAAGACAGAGACATAAAGAAGAGAGGGTTCAAATACACAAAAATACTCTGTGAGAACCAAGACCACAATAATGTTATCAAATTTTGGCCAAGACAATTTGAGGACCAAAAACTACTTCCATTATTATCAGAAGTAGAAACGACACTGACAAACATCAGGAATGGTAACACCCCTAGTGTAGGCAACATACCAGCTGAAATTTCGAAAGCAATTTCTATCACTGACTTTGATTTTACACAAAATTACCTGTGCGCTTTGTAAAAAAGGTCCCAGCGGACTATTTCTGCATTCCAAAAAAAGGGGGACCTCATGAAGTGCAGCAATAGTAGAGCAGTAGCAATTAAACCTCAAGCTAGCAAAGTTCTACTGATCATCAGTGTTGAGAGACTAAAGTGCTTTGTTGACAGAGAAATAGCTGCAAAGCAGGCTGGATTCAGGAGGGGCAGGGGAACCAGGGACCAACTCTTTAACATGATGATGGAGGAAATGTGAAAAGCCTTTCAGTCATTACTCAACAACCTTGTACTAGTATCTATTCATTTTGGCCTGACAATAGATGTAAAAAGTCCAAAGTAATGGTTGTAGGCAAAATCAGAATTGAAGCAGACATCTAGTTTGGCCAGTAGAAAATTGAGCTGGATACCAGTTTCACATACCCTGGTGCTGAAATCAACACAAACGAATGTTGCAAAAAAATTACTCTTTAGCATGCACAAGTTGAAAATCTGGAAAGAGAGATCTGTTAGCAAAAATGCTAATGGGATGCTGACACGATGACGATCCTGATTTAAGCTGATGTTTCAACCGATTTTGTTCTGATATGAACTTCGGATATGAACTTGATTCCAAAGTTTCATCCAATGTATTATTGGTAGTCTCTACCAATGTCACTCCAATTTTTCACAAAAAAAATTTTTTTTCAAATTTTATTTGTCACGTACAAAATCATACACAGTACAACATGTAGTGAAATGCTTATTATGACTGTCCTAAATTTGAAGAAGAATTTTAATAAAAACCATCAAAGAAGAAATAAAAACATAATTTATGACAAACACCAATAGTTAAAAGTCAAATACAGTGACAATAAATAATACAGTATGTAAAGTGTCAGTGCAGTATTCACACAATGATGTCCAGTGAGTGTAGTTGTTGTGTGTGCAGAGTAGTGCAAGGTATACAAGGAGTGTAATTTGTGTGTACAACAGTCAGCTGAGATAGAATGTAATGTTCATGTGTAGGGTAGGTCTTCACAGTCCATGTACTAGGTGTTCTGGTTGAGGGCCCGAATGGCCTGCGGGAAGAAGCTCCTCCTCATTCGCTCTGTGTTTGCCTTCAAGGAATGGAAACATTTTCCTGACTGCAACAGAGAGAATCCAAGAGTCCATTTTTGGGATGGCTGAGGTCCGTCATCATCTTCCTGGCCTTGATCCAGCACGGCTTGCTGTATATAGTGTCCAGGTCGGGAAGTTCGATAAGGATGGTACGCTCTGCTGATTGCACCACCCTCTGGAGAACTTGCCTGTCCTGTTTGGGGCTGTTTCCAAACCAGACTGTGACACTTCCCATCAGGATGCTCTCAATGGTGCAGGTGTAGAAAGACTTTAAACTGCCCTTAAGGGTGCTAAAGTCCTTCAGGCATCTAAGGTGATAAAGGTGCTGCCAGGCCTTCTTCACCAGGGTGTTAACATTACAGGACCATGTCAGGTCCTGCGTGATGTAAACACCTAGGTACCGGAAACTGTCCACTCTCTTCTCTGGGGTCCCGTTGATAGACAGGGGCTGGTAATTCCTCTCCTGCATTGTGCTGAAGTCCACTATCAGCTCCGTAGTCTTGCAAATGTTCAGGAGGAGGTTGTGGCCCTGGCATCGTAATTCCAGGTTTCTACCCTGCTCTAGGTAGACCATCTTGTCGTTGTTAGAGATCAGGCCCACCATCACAGTGTTGTCCACAAACTTAATGATGTTGGTGGAGCTGGAAGTGGCCACACAGTCATAGATATACAGAGAGTACTTGATGGTCAGTAGTTCCAGGTTTTTATCGATGTTCTCATGCTCCTATTTTTCAGAATTTTCTTCCAATGTTTCACTAATTAATACTGATGTATACAGTGAGGCAAAAAAGTATTTAGTCAACCACCAATTATGCAAGTTCTCCCACTTAAAAGATGAGAGAGGTCTCCAATTTTCATCATAGGTACACTTCAACTGTGAGAGACAAAATGAGGAAAAAAAATCCAGAAAATCACATTGTCTGATTTTTAAAGAATTTATTTGCAAATTATGGT
>JAQMYF010000024.1:44553794-44563819 GCA_030014195.1 Neosilurus mollespiculum | reverse complement strand
GGAGA
Organism: Neosilurus mollespiculum; assembly: GCA_030014195.1. NCBI lineage: Eukaryota > Metazoa > Chordata > Actinopteri > Siluriformes > Plotosidae > Neosilurus > Neosilurus mollespiculum. Next base: position 44,563,814 of record JAQMYF010000024.1, on the reverse strand, counting down.
CCTCTCTCATCTTTTAAGTGGGAGAACTTGCACAATTGGTGGCTGACTAAATACTTTTTTGCCCCACTGTATCAGTGTTCTCCTGATGTTACTCAGATTTTTTCCTATGTTTCCCTAATATAGTCTTAGCACATTAAACCCACTAAATTTTTCAACACTCCCAAAATATTTCTGTCCTCAAGGTTTTCCCCAAAAATCCTTTGATGTTATCCAGTGGATATCAATATTTTTTATGTATACCAATGTGCTCTGATTTCTTCAGATGTAACAATGAAATATTATTCGGTTATGTCTTAATATCGGAAATATTATTATGTCTACTCGAGCCTTATCTGGCCTATAGACTTCTATGGATGTAAATCATGGATCCTCAGTAAAACAGATGAACTAATGCTGCTGGCTTTTGAAATGTGGTCATACAGGAGAATTCTGTGAATATCATTCACTGAGAGAAAATCCAACACAGATATCCTTGACAGGCTGAACACCGATCCAGTATTACTTAAAAGTATCATCAAAAGCAAACTGTTATTTTGGACGCATTTCACGTGCCGATAATACACTTGAACGCACTATACTCCATGGAAAAGCTAATGGATGCCACTCAAGAGGAAGCCATAGAAAATGATGGGTGGACAACATAAAGAAATTGACAAAAACAGACACACCCATAACCCAACATCACACAAAGGATCGACACAAATGCAAGAAAGTGATCATCAATGCTCTGGCAGACTACAGAACTTTATGAATAGCAGTAGGAAATTGAAGCAGCATACTTCAAGTTTTAAACCGTTCTTCTGTACAACAAAGAATGTGAGCAGAAATGTTAGCTCTAAGTGTTAGCACTGGATCTTCATTAGATTATTCGGACTGAATCAGAAAAAAAAAATTGCCAAAACTTTTTTCAGACCAGTCTTTATAAAGGGTGTATATGAATGTAAAAATATAAAACTTACTAACATGAAGAAGAGAACAGAGTTAATAGTTTGCTCTGGACTAACCTGAAGTGCTAAACGGTTACCTTTCCCAAGGTCAAATCATTCATTGGAAAAAATAAAAAATAAAAGTTTGTCCTATTCACATACATGAACTTTGGATTATTGTGGTCAAAGATTATTTATCAGTCTTCTTATTCAGCACTAACAATCTTTCCAGCTTCTCAGGCAAATTTAATGCTGGAAAAGTGAACCAAACCTCACAGAAGCAAAAACATTAATTACATTAATGTACCTTATTAAAACCAATAATTATTTCTGGGCTTTGTTCATTAAAGTTCATTATGGTGTTCATGAAAACATATTGATGAATCAGTTTGGCTCCCATCATCACATATAGTCCAGAACAGACAAAAAACTAACATGACACTAACATTTAAATACATAAAAATGTATTTACTTGACCTAGAAACTTCTAGAACTTAAAGAAAATAGTATGAAGCAGCCTGAAAACGCAGTTGTATATTTACAGCAATCTTATAAAAAATACAGCATGAGATTTGTTTTATGGGAATACAGTAAAGTACTGTTAAATATTTTTGTTTTATTTATAGTAAAGGGATACTGTGTATGTTTCAGGGTTTTTGTTAATAATAGAAGGATTTAATTATTTATCTGATTTTGACTGGCTGTTTCAATGTTACTCTGAGGTGTGTGTGTCAAAATGCATAAGTTTGAATTTTTGGCCTGCAATAAAGTTATCGTGCAAGCTTCATGTTCCACGGTTGAACTTAAATTTAATTTTTTTTTTTTTTTCGTGGCTAAATTTCTCTCTCTCTCTCAGATGCTCTTTGATCCTGTTATTTTAGTGACTATTTTACTGGGAACAAGCGGTAATTGTGTGCTGACCAGACAGACCCTCACACACCTTTTGCCTCTTTGTTGTGTTTTCTCAAGACCCATAGTTTTCATGACTATTTTTCAGCCCATTACTAAAAAACGTTTCCGATGGTTTTCTGCAGTAATCCTCTTTGCTGTAATTGGTGTCACCAGGAAAAATAAAAAAATAAAGCTTGTTAAAATGAACAGCAGGAGATGAGAAAGGTTTATCATTCTGTCTGTCACTTAAGCCAATGTAAGGCTTTGGAATTAACAGAAGGCAACAGAAATGTCATGGTGTGTTCCTCCAGTTGCCAGTAACCTGAAAAACCTGAACTTGATCTGGCATTGGGTTGTGGGGGCAGCAGTCTAAACAGTGAGGTCCAGACGTCCCTCTCCCCAGCAACTTCCTCCAGCTCTTCCAGGGGGGGATACCAAGGCGTACCCAGACCAGCCAAAAGACATAGTCCCTACAGCGTGTTCTGGGTCAACCCCGGGGTTTCTTCACAGTTGGACATCCCCGAAACACCACACCAGGGAGGTGTTCGGGAGGCATTCTAATCAGATGCCCCATCCACATCTGCTGGCTCCTCTCAACGCGGAGGTGCAGCGGTTCTACTCCGAGCTCTTCCCGGATGACCGAGCTTCTCATCCTATCTCTGAGAGCTCCACCACCCTGCGAAGGAAGCTCATTTCAGCTGCTTATATTCACAATCTTGTTCTTTCGGTCACTACCCAAAGCTCGTGACCATAGGTGATGGTATGTACGTAAATTGTCTGGTAAATTGAGAGCTGAGCCTTCCGGCTCAGCTCCCTCTTCACCACGACAGACCGGTACAAGCTCCGCTTTACAGCAGATGCTGCATTGATCCCTCTGTCGATCTCCCGCTCCATCCTTCACTCACTCGTGAACAAGACCCCAGGATACGAGAGCTGGAGGTCCTGGCTTGATGAAGCCAATAGGACAATGTCATCTGCAAAAATTAGAGACAAGATCCTATGGCCACCAAACCAGAACCCCTCAATGCCTCGGCTGTGCCTAGAAATTCTATCCTTAATAATTATGAGCAGAACCGGTGACAAAGGACAACCTTGGCAGAGCCCAACCCCCACTGGAAATGAATCTGATATCTTACCAATGCGGACAAAGCTCTGGCTCTGGCATGGTCGAAAGCCTTCACCCAGTCCACAAAGCACATGTGGACAGGTTGGGCAAACTTCTATGTCTCTTCAGGATCCTGTACAGTGTGTAGAGTTGGTCGAGAGTGCTGAAAAACCACATTGTTCCTCCTGAATCCGAGGTTCGATCATCGTTCGTATCCTTCTCTCCAGTACTCCTGAATAGACTTTCCCGGGTATGCTGAAGAGTGTGATTCAACGATAGTTGGAACACACCCTCCAGTCCCCTTTTTTAAAAAGGGGAACTACCACCCCAGCTTGCCAGTCCAGAAATACAGCCCCCAATGACCATGCAATGTTGCAGAGACGTGTCAACCAAGACAGTCCTCCAACATCCAGAGTCTTGAGGTATTCAGGGCAGATCTCGTCCACCCCTGGAGCCCAGCCATCGAGAAGCTTTTTAACTACCTCTGCCCCAGTGATGGACATACTCCCTCCTGAACCCCCAGGCTCTTCCTTTTCCACAGTGGGCATGTTGGTAGGACTGAGGTATTCCTTCGAAGTATTCCTTCCACCTCCCGATCACATCCCCAGTCGAGGTGAGCTGCTCCCCACTTCCACTGTGAACTGTGTTTGTGGAGTAATGCTTCCCCCTCCTGAGGTGTAGGATATATATATATATATACACAGTAATGTGCAGTGAAGATTATACACCACCACTTTTGTAATGCTATGCAAAAGTAAAAAAAATTACTGTTTTAATGTTTTTCTGAAAAATTGGTATTTTCAATGTTTTTGTTTATTAGTCATACTTTTACCTCAATATACTTGTCGGAATTATTTTTTTCTGGTTCTCATTGCCTACAAAAGCATTGTTCAATGTCAGTAAAATCAGTAATTGTGTACTTTTTATTAGGAGCCCTTTTAGTCAAAAGTGGTGGTGTAAAATCTTCACACTACTGTATATGTGTATATGCATTTATGTATACATGCATATATGTAATAGTCAAAAAGAAGCCTTTGAAAAATACTTTTAAATATGGTTAATCACAAATCAGAGACGGTAGTGGCAAATCGTTCTTTGTTCATTCGCTACAGGAACAATCCTAGAACTTGCACTTTCATTGCACCTCATATATATGCAATTCAGAAAAGGCTGATTGAGAGTGTGTTTTTAGTAGTGTGTGTGGCGCATATTGTGTGTAGAAGGATTAATTTATTTTATACTAACCATTTAATTTCTGTCATGTTTCACATATTTCATTTTACTTGTTGCTGACAAAATGAATGCTATATTTATACTAGCAGAACAAATTCTCCCTGCAGCAACAATAAGCCTTGGCTCACATAGATTTGGGTGTATGTGCATTCTGTTGATGGAAAGTGGAGGGAACGTTGCCTGTGCCCCCTCTTGTCATGTACTTTGTCCTGGATTCTACCGTCACCACTGGCAGAACAGTGACAGCTAAGCACCTGCGACACGGTGTGTCGTCTGCCCTGAAGCTGCTTGACTGACCTCCTGTAGATTTTATCCCTTCAGCACAACTAAGTGCCATTCAACCATGAAACTAAAACAGATGCTTGAAACTAGAGAGTCTTTGAGAATGCCAGGTAAGAACAGATGAGCATCACTGAACAATACGTCTTCAAACCGATTATTCAGTATTCATAAAATGCACATGTGTATGTTTTTACCTCTTGGTGGGGACCAGTCATCCCTACAGTGAAAGAGTTTTTTCCTTTGGGGGTTAGGGTTAGGAAGAGGTGCAGGTGGAGGCATGGAATAAATTAGCTTTATAGTTAATCCCAATGAAAAAAAAAAATCTGTGTCTGTGTAAGTATGTGTGCATGTGCACGTGTATGTGCATGCACAAGTATGTGTGTACGCGTGTGTATGAACTCTGGTTGTACTAAAGCTGAGCTTTGAGCAGGATATAACAGACCTAGAACCAATAAAGCAAGGTTAAAATTGGCAGGTGATGGAATTTTAATAGAAGACCGATGATTATAGCTTGTATTACTATCCGAATTCACTTTGCTGTCCTAGTTTTGAATGATTCGTAATGTACATGTGGGCAATATTTTCATTTTACTTAATGAAATCCATTTTCCCTAGCATGTGTAAATTGTTTTTATAGCTGGAGGTATGCTGCATGATCAATATCATTTAAAATTGTGGAAGAATTCAAATGATTAAAATAGAAACTTTAATGGGTACTGATAATTAAGGACTCAAAATTGATTGAGTGCCTATCAAATAGTGATGGAACATGTACTATTTTCCACACTGTTCCAGGTGAGCTATGCTTAAATGTACGCCACCTTAATAATTACATTAATGATGTATCAACTATACAGAAATGTGTTAGTAGAAATGTCTAGCTTCCATCTAACTTCAACTTCTGGGTTTTTGTAAAAAAACAAATACATAAATAAATTAATAAATATATTGAAATTATTATTTGTCACCAACTACATACAGCTAATTTACAAGTGAACCTAATCAATCTATGTAATTACAAATACAGTTATTTGCTGAAGGCGAGGTGGATGCCAATAAATAAAAATGAAATGTTGAGGGGACTATTCAAATTTGACATCCACCAAGTCTGACGCAAATTATTATTTTAGTATATAACATGTGGGAACTTGAAAAAAACAACTAAATCATGATTTCTGTAGATTATTTTTACATATTTTAACCATTACAGAGGCAGATGAGCTTCATGCAGAGCTAAGTATTATGCAGGCTGATTGCTTTGTTTTAAACCCATTCAAAGAATTAGTATGTACCACACAGAAACATAAAGAAAAGCAAACTAAAACAATATTTTATAGACTATTTTGTGCATATTTATTCATAACAGATGCAGGTCAGGTGAGCTCAGCGTGCTAGCTCTTTGCATCTTTTTTAGCCTACTCATTCATTTCATTTCCACACGGAAATGAAAGTAACAGTGCTGAGAATACTCATTTAAAGGTTTCCTGGGTACTATGCAAAAATGCAAGAAAATGATCTTAAACAAGTTTTTTATTCATTTTTCTATTTCAATTTTTTATATATCTTAACCATGACAAAGGCAGGTTATGTGAGCTCTGGGAGTTTTAGTATATATATACCGAAACATAAGAAAACTGCCCTCCATAATGGCATGATTTTTAGACTTTTTTAAAGTCTTAGTATATACTATGCAGAAAACGTGCAGTATATAAAAACATGGTATGCCTGGAACATAGATAGCTTGTGTTAGGACTTCTTGACTGACCTCAGTATTGGACTTCATTAATGCTCCTGTGGCTAAATGAGCATCAACACTCACTGCACCATTTCAGAATCTCTAAAATAAAAGCCCTCACAGAAGAGTAGAGGCTGTTGTAGCAGTAAGGGATGGATTCAGAATAGGATTTTCATCCTGCACATATGAGTGTGATGGTCAGGTCCACATACTTTTGGCAATATATTATAAATTTAATAGTTTAAATGCTATCATTGATCACCTTTTTATCAAATTACCTCACGACTAACATGGTCTGTGCATTAAATCCAACCATCCTTTAACAGCAATCATTGGATTTGGCAGGAATTTCAACACACATTACCTGCTGGTTTAGTGAGGTGAGGGACGTCTGGACCTTACTGCTTAGGCTGCTGCCCCCACGACCCGGCCCCGGAAGAAGCAGAAGAAGATGAATGAATGAAGGAATTGCCTGCTGGTTTAGTGCATTTGTTCTGGCTCCGAGTGAGTCTCCATTTGCTGCAGGTTGTGTCTTAGATTTCTGTCATCATGTACATGCTGTGGTGTATTATTAAATATTGATCATTAGTGTGCCATTGCTGTACAGCATGTTCAGTGATCCATATCCTAAATATACACACTCTGTGTTATAGGTCTTCTCCTTACTGAATATTACATTAACAGACAGACATGCAAAGACTTTATCAGTGCATAAATTTATGCACAATAGAGTGATTTTTATAGAATTGTGATGAGAGAAATATTTGACTTCAAAGATTTCTTTGGATTTGATTTGGCTTTTAGCCATTATAAGGACTTTATATAATGATTATGAAACCCAATAACAGGTTATTGAAGACTTTAGCTCCAAGCATAATAGTCAGACTATGTACACATGCAGTCATATTAATAACTTGGGTTGCTGCTTGCCAGCATTCCATGCAAAGTATTCAACTTTGCACCTCACTAAAATATTACACATATACAGTGGCTTGCAAAAGTATTTATACCCCTTGAATGTTTCCACATTTCTTCATATTACAACCACAAATGTACATGTATTTTATGTGATACTCCAACAAGAAGTTGCACATAATTGTGAAGTGGAAGGAAGTGGGTTTCAAAATAAAATAAAATACAAAAATTTGAAAAGTGTGGCATGTGTTGTATTCAAACTTGTTGCTGAAAGTTTTTAGGGGTTTGACAGTTTTTCCCCCCTGATGTTTTCTTCGGTCCAGAAACAGAGTTTTGACAGAGGTATTGTAATCACTGATGTTTGTGAGTCAGTTTGCCAGTTTCACTGTGGAAAAAATAACCCTGATCACACCTGTTCACACATTTTCACTGAACTACAGTAGCTCTTGTGGGAGATCAGACATAATGTACTAGCTTTCACTTTTGTACATCAGAGAGCCTCGGGTGCTCATTACCCTGTTGTTGGTTTACCTCCTGTCCTTCTTCAGACCACTTTTGTTAGGTTCTAACCACGGCATACCAGGAACACAACAGAAGAACTGCTGTTTTGGAGATGCTCTAACCAAGTCATCTAGCCATCACGGTTTGGCCCGTGTCAAGGTCACTCAGATCCTCATGGCTGCCCATATTTCCTGCTTGCTTCATATCAACTTCATGAACGGAGTGTTCACTTGCTACTAAATATTACAATACTTCTGTGTGTATAAGTGTGTGTGTGTTTGACCTAAAATAAGAAACATTCATTCTTACCTGGTAGGCATATAATTTTTACTGTTTCCTAAAAAATTACCTGTTAGGGCCACAAAAATGTTGAGCCCTTAGTTTCTTGTGCAAAAGGTTGAGAACCCGTGCTTTGCAGTGTTCAGAGATCATGTATTTAATCTGTCATCATTGAGATTGTCCTTTTTTTTTTGTGCAGGTTTACTGGCTATTCTGATTCCAGAACTGGACCTGGTCATCTCATTGGTAGGTTCGATCAGCAGTAGTGCTCTAGCACTCATATTTCCTCCTCTGCTGCAGATCCTAACCTTCCATACAGAGGGAATTTCGGTCTGGGTGTATATCAAGAACTTTATCATCAGCATTCTTGGCCTGGTGGGCTTTATTGCCGGGACCTACATCTCCATAGAGGAGATCGTTTACCGCAATCGATCTAAGCACAGTGATTTCTTTCAGGTCTTTTGGTGACAGTTTTCAGAATCTGGGCTGTTTTGGGCATTTCTTATCTGTGCAGCCCACTGATTTTAATGTAATGTATACTTGAAATAATTGTGGGCTGAAATAATACCTTAGCTGTATTATAGTAAGATATTCACCTTAAATTCATTATTATTATTATTATTATTATTATTATTATTATTATAATTATTCATATTTAATTAACTTATTTAAATATGACCCAATGAGTGGGTCATGTTTAAATTATTTCTAAAGCCAGAATATGTACATTTCAGAATGATGTTGTGAGTTAAGATAGACAAATTAATGTCAAAGTCATGGTAAAAAAAAAACGCCAATGGCTATGTCCCAACCCCTTAGTTACCACTGCTACCTCATACACGCAAACCAGGAGTTTACAGCTATCACCTACGTGAATAAGTAGTGCCATATTTGTGATAAGTTAATTTGCTGACAGATAAAAGAGCTGCTGCTTTATAAGATTAAAGCAATGCACACATGCATCCAGGACATATTTTTTTGTGGCATATACCATTAATGGTTACTAGAATGAGTCTATGTCCTTGGATAGCCAAATGATTATATTAGACAGCCAGCTTTCATTTTATCTAACATTAGCTAACGTAAACCGTTGTAATAACATTTTCATTATTTAACGTCAGTTCAAGCATGGGACAACTTGAAAAAACAAGTCATTCATTTTTAATTCGGCCATTAATCCTCCTCTGAGTATACATATGTGTCCTTGGTAAAGTTCTGATATCTGATAATCCAGTTGATGATTGTCTGTTTAATTTCGGCTTTTGAAAAGAATCAAAACCTGTTTCTCCCTCCAATCTGTCAGGGTACCTGGTGTCTGTATCACCGATACCCCACCCACAGTATTTTTCCGTCTTGTATTGCTACATTGAAGTCTTCTGTACTTTTTTTTTTTTTTTTTAATCGGTTTCAATCAACTTGTGCAAATTCTTGGTCCAAGATTCACATGCTTTATAATGGTTATTAAATAGACAATCTCTGTTGGGGTGGGGTTTAGCAACAGGTCAACACATTTTTACTCTGCTGGGCTTGGTGTAAGTTTGTGCTTTCTGAGTGGTCTTGTTTTCAGTATGTTTTCCTTAGTACTTATTCCATCAGTTCCAAAGTAGTTTCTTGCATAGTGTTGTTATTAACAGAGTGCCACAGAGCACCAGTGTCATGAAATATGGCTTAGATGGTTGTCCTGTGTTTGTGCCATGTCCACATATTGCTGTATAGAACCAACCCATTGATGATGGTCATGGAACATAACTTGGATGGTTGTCCCGTGTCCACACATCATTGTATAGAACTTAACCCATCGACTACATTTTGGATAGTTTCCAAGCATCACTGTAAATAACTGACCTGTTGTCTTCATTTTGGATGTTTGTCCCATGTCTGTCCTGTGTTTGTATGTTGCTGTATATAGAACTGACCCATTGACTTCATTTTGGACAGCTGTACCGTGTCCATGTGTCGCTGAGTTGATACTAATTGGCTATGTGTCAGTGAGCTGCATGAAGACGGTTTTCACCCGCCTATGCGTAATGTAATAAATAAACCTAGCTGAAAAAAGACCTTATGGGGAACTCCGCCTTAAAGTACTGCCAAAATGAATGGTATTTTCTGCCAGTGCACTGTACATACAAAATAGCACAGGCAAATTAGCTATA
>JAQMYF010000024.1:44523500-44552141 GCA_030014195.1 Neosilurus mollespiculum | reverse complement strand
ATGGAGCTGTCTAAATGTGTAAAACAAACAAAAAATAAAGCAACGATTTATTACATCATATCTCTTTAGATGAGCTGAAATACAGGCTGCTGGTCTGTTAATACTTAAAGCTGAAAGTGAATGTCAGGTATTTAAGGTAAGTGTAGTTTTTGTATGTTTGTTTATTTTTTAAGTCTGCGATGCTTCAGAAGAGAGCCATGTCTGAGTGTGGTGCTTAGTGCTGTTAATGAGATACAGTAATTTATGTGTTATGTAATTCTAGTCTCCTGTAATGCATGATATCTGGATTAATGTGTGACTTCTGTACAAAAGGTTCAGCTATGAAAAAAATCACCAACTGTTGAAGTGGCTTCATGTTATTTTACTGTTAATGGAAAATGTTTCTCTGCTGGTAAACCATTACAGTTATACAACATTCCTCTGCATGCATTTCTTTTTTAATATAAAGTTTTGTACATTATCACATAAAAAGCAAGGTCCTAGATTCTGTTATTAAAAATTTCTGTACATAGGGAGTGACACCGCCATGTTGATACCATTAGCACCATTGGTGTAGCCAGCTGCAAACACTGTTCATGATCCATTCCAATATTTATAAAAACATTCCTGAGAAATTGCATGTGATCTGTCCCGCCGTTTTTACACCAATATGTTCAAAGTTAAGCTCTAGTTGACCCAAACAGCCAGTGTTGTAACCTGCTGTAACAAAAAAGAAAAAAACTTTCCATTTGAAAGCTTTTTCCCTATTTTTTTTCCTTCTGAATTCAGTTGTTTGTAATAAATGTTTAAACCATTAAATCGTTCCATAAGAGGACATTTAAGTTAAATGTCATTTTTACTTAAAATAAATAAATAAATAAATAAACAGGATAAGGAGACACATGTTTATAGCTCCTGTTCCAGGAGTATCAAACTCATTTTCACTGAGGGCCACATCACTAAATTTAAAGGTGATCGAAGGCCGAATAAAATAACAAAGTATTCTTTTTTTTTTGTTTGTTTGTTTTGAAATTGTGCAAAATTTTAGTGGTTTTGAATTTGTGCTACTTCACAGTAATAAAGTCCTGGGTTCGAGTCCTTAACTTGGCAAGGGTGTTTCTCTCTGAAGTTTGTGTTCTCCAATGCTTACATGGGTTACACAGGTACTCTGGTTTCCTCCCACAGCCCAAAGACTTGCACAATAGGCTTATTGGCTGTTCCAAATGTCCTTTTGTGTTCATAAATGGTTGTGTTTGTGTGTGTTGGCCCTGCGATATTCTGGTGAGCTGTTCAGGGCATACCCTGCCTTCGAGCAGTGTTGGCTGTGATAGGCTCCAGAATCCCTGTGACCCTAAAAGGATTAGGCGGTTCAGCAAATGAATGTGTGTGAGTGAATTTGGGCCATTTGTACATTAATTGTTGAAACATGAGCCAAAGCAGCAGCACTAACCATCATGCTTTAAAAACTGCATAAATGTTAGCCATATGAACAACAGCTCTTAATTATCAGTTTTCTTTTCAGAAAAAATTTTGATGATCTGAATCAACAAAAAATAGAGAAGATTATAAAGGAAACAGAGACTGTTTCACAGTGTTGAACATGGAAGATCCATGGTCATATATTAGAAATACAGGAAAATCACTAAGTGTTCCTCTAGACTTTCTGCCAAAACTTTGAAAACTCATATTGCTAATTTGTGTTTAGATAAGCAGATATACCACTTCAGCCTCTGGAATATGTGTTTGCTGTCTCAGCTATATGTGTGATCTATAGCTTTCTCACTGCTTCTGTATTTTTTCCACATTCCCCAAGGCATAAAACTGCCACCAAGGGATCTTCTGCTGTCAGGAGATGTCATTTCAGAAATGTGCTTATTTCTGTGTGCTACACCTCCTCTGAAAAATATTGGGTGGATCACTATGATAACAGAAAGCCTCTGTGTAAACTTGGAAATGCCTTCTGAATTGTTCCTGTCAAAACAGACGTTGATATTTTTGGGTTTGCTGTATTTTTTTGTTAAGAGAAAAATAATATTTTTTTCTTCACTCAGTAGTTGGTTTTCCAGCCAAAATAAGCAAAAACTGGAAGTCATATAAAACAACAATGAGGATATGTTTTCATCTGGGGAAACGAAGGAAAAAAAAAAAAAAGTACAATTCTAAAATTACATCTTCAGTTATGGTCTTGGGACAAATTAACATTTCACACTGAGGTAATGTGTATATAATAACAATGCACAGGGGTATGCATTCATTTCATTAAACACCTTAACTGAGGTTGCGAATATATAAATATTACAGACATCAGCAGTCATGACATTGCACACACAAATATGATTCTCAATTCTTTTTAAATACTTATCAATAAATAAATGTGCAAAGGATAAAGGGTGAAATTGTGCTGTGACACTTTCTATAACTGCATCAATCTTATTTCCTTTCTTTCTCAAGATGAGAGAGAATTAAGCCAATCCCAACTGACTTCAGATAAGAGGCAGGGTCCAGCCTGAACATTTCCACGTATGGTCAAATTTAGAGTACCAGTTTGCTTGATCTGCATGTTTTTTGGACTCTCAAGCATGTGGAGAACAAAGACTCCAAACGGAAAGTGCACGCAATGAGCTTTGAATCCAAAATATTAGATAAAGATAACACTTTAAACCCCCTCCATAATATTCCCCATCCTTTGTTTTATATAAATGTACCCATCAAAAAACTTCATGGGTTTACTTTTTGAATTCAAAACGTCTGTGTTTTCAGAAATTTAAGTTGGTTTGAGGGCAGGCTGACGTGCACATGAATAGGTTTGGTCAGAGATGCAGAAAAATGCTTAATTAGATATCAGGGAATATATTTAAGCCATGAGTAAGTTGTTCAATATGTTCTACCTTGAAAAAAGAGATGGAGGAGTGAAAGGTAAATCCATTCATCAGGTGGCACTTAACAGAACGTCTCAGAAGCAGGTGGTTTTTACCAAGGAAATGTAGGCAGGCTATTGGATATGAAGCTTGTGAGACCAACAAAGGTTGCATTCATTAACATTGCATTAACCATCCCAAGTGTATTGAATATTGTAAGAGTTTCCTGATGGATTTATTGTGTTCAGTCAATAAACTTTATTGTGGTCAGGGATAGGTTTAAATTAGTATTTTTTTAAATTTTTTTTTTATTTGAGGAACTATAACAAACTAAATTAATTCAATCATTGTGCATGTGTACGAAGGAGTAAGTGGATGTGGGATAAAAAAAATCCTTGACACACCATCTTCTGCTCATCTTGAGGTTTCCTGGAAGATGATTTTGTTTGTTTATTTTGATGAAGACCTCTGACAACCATGAATATAAAGGTTATTTTGATTGAATAATAATAATAGGTTGCCCCCTCCTTAAACTGCTACCTTATCATGGTGGGGGGGTTTGCATGTCCTAATAATCCTGGGAGCTATGTTGTCTGGGAACATTTGGTGGAGTCTCCTGTCAGAAGGGCCTTCAACTCCCACCTCCGGCAGAGCTACAACCACATCCCAATAGAGGCCGGGGACATAGAGTCCGAATGGGCCATGTTCTGCAGCCTGGAGCTGTGGCTGGAAGGTCACCATTGCCTGTCTTGGGGGCAACCCCCAAACCAGGTGGTGAACACCTGCAGTGAGGGGGTGCTGTCAAGCTGAAGAAGGAGGCCTATCGGGTCCTTTTGGTCTGTGGGACTCCCAAGGCAGCAGACAGGTAGGTAATGACAGGCCAAGCGTGCTGCAGCCCGCACTGTCGCCGATACAAAATTTCGGGTGTGGGAGGAGTTCGGTGAGGGCCTGGAAAAGGTTCTGGACCACCATCCGGCACTTCAGAAGGGGGAAGCAGTTCTCCACAAACACTGTTTCAGTGGAAGTGGGGAGCTGCTCACCTCGACTGGGGATGTCAGGAGAAGGAATACTTTGAGGACCTCCTCAATCCCACCAGCACGCACTTTTGTGGAAAAGGAAGAGCCTGGGGGTTTAAAGGTGGGTCTGCCCATCACTGGGGAAGAGGTCACTGATGTAGTTAAAAAACTCCTTGGTGGCCAGTCTCCGAGGGTGGACGAGATCCGCCCTGAATACCTCAAGACTCTGGATGTTGTAGGACTGTCTTGGTTGACACATCTCTACAACATTGCCTGGTCATCGGGGGCCATACCTCTAGGTTGACAAACCAGGGTGGTAGTTCCCCTTTTTAAAAAAGGGGACCGGAGGGTGTGTTCCAACTATCTTGGAATCACACTCTTCAGCCTACCTACCTTTTCAGGAAAGTCTATTCAGGAGTACTGGAGAGGAGGATCCAGCTAATGGTTGAACCTAGGATTCAGGAGGACCAATGTGGTTTTCGTCCCGGCCGCAGCACTCTTGACCAGCTCTACATACTCTACAGGATCCTGGAGGGGGCATGGGAGTTTGCCCAACCTGTCCACATGTGTTTTGTGGACTTGGAGAAGGCTTTCGACCATGTCCCTTGGGCTATCTTGTGGCGTGTGCTCCGGGAATATGGTATACCAGAACCGTTGCTACGGGCCATTCGGTATCTGTATTGCCGGAGCCAGAGCTTAGTCCGCATTGGTAACAACAGGTTGAATTCATTTCCAGTGGGAGTTGGACTCTGCCAAGGCTGCCCTTTGTTACCGGTTCTGTTCATAATTTTTAAGGATAGAATTTCTAGGTGCAGCCAAGGTGTTGAGGGGTTCTGGTATGATTGCCATAGGATCACGTCTCTGCTTTTTGTAGATTACTTAGTGCTTTTGGCTACATCAAGCCGGGACTTCCAGCTTTCGCTGGAGCGATTTGCAGCTGAGTGTGAAGTGACCAGGATGAGAATCAGCACCTCCAAATCCGAGGCCATGGTTCCCAACCGGAAAAGGATGGAATCTACCCTTCGGGTCTGGAATGGGGTCCTGCCCCAAGTGGAGGAGTTCAAGTATCTCGGGGTATTGTTCATGAGTCAGGGAAGATTGGAGCAGGAGTTTGACAGGCAGATCGGTGCAGCCTCTGCGGTAAAGCGGAGCTTGTACTGGTCCGTCGTGGTAAAGAGGGAGCTCCAACTGGGAAGAGACCTCGGGGTCGATCCTAGAACACGCTGGAGGGACTACGTCTCTCGGCTGGTCTGGGAACACCTTGGTGTCCCCCCAGAAGAGCTAGAGAAAGTGGCTGGGGAGAAGGACGTCTGGACCTCACTGCTTAGGCTGCTGCCCCTGCGACCTGATCCCGGAATAAGCGGAGGATGAACAATGATGAATGGGCTGCATGGTGGTGTAGTGGTTAGCACAGCAAGAAAGTCGTGGGTTTGACTAGGGTGTTTCTTTGAGATGTTTGCACATGCTTACATGGGTTTCCCACACGTACTCTGGTTTCCCCCCACAGTCCAAAGACATGCACATTAGGCTAATTGGCTGTTTCAAATTGCCCCTAGGTGTAAGTGTGAATGGTTTTGTGTGTGTGTTGGCCCTGTCATGGACTGGTGAGCTGTTCAAGATCTGTCCTGCCTTCTGCCAGAGTTGGCTGCAACCCTAGTAGGATTTAGCAATTCGGCAAATGGGTGGATGGATGGATAATAGTAATACTAACAATATTAATAATAATGGCAGCACGGTGGTGTGATGGTAAGTAGTCATTGTAGGCAAGTTGTATTGCTGAATATGTTAGTATTTATTTGACAAATAACCAACTTTCGGTTGGTCAATTGTTTGAAGCACCCAATGTTTTGGTTGGAAACATTTTTACAGTTTGCCCTGCAATGGTCTGATGGGCTTGCCCAGAGTCAGCTGTGATGGGCGGCAGCCTCCCCACGGCCCTAATTAGGATTAAGCAGCTTAGAAAATTAATGAATTAATTTTAACCATTGATAATGTTTGGAATTAACCAATATATCAGTTGTTTTTAATATCAATCTTTTTTTGCATTGTGCTATTGTTACATGTTATCTTTGAATCCTTCAAAAATCATTTGAATACAGGGATTCATTTGATTAAAGCTATTCTCTGTTTGGAAACATATTTTTCTACTCAACACTCAGTGTGCTGATGAAATCCCAGTGTTCTAGCTGTCAATTTTTGACATACAGCTTTATTAGGCAAGGCATTATGTTAACCTAAACTGTCATTTGGAGACACAGTTGCCATTTCTCTCATATGTTAATTATTCATCAGTAGGAAGGGGTATTTTGTTCAAATTGGTTGCAATGTAGAACTTAATTTTTTTTAATCCAGTGCAATCATATGTAAGTTTAGTGTATATAATATAGTTTTATGTATTCACGACTGAGTCTCTGTCCATGTAGTTAAAAAACCTATCCAAAGCAAGCAGTCCACGCCTGTCTTGTTGAATATGGCTTGTATGCTAGAAAATTCACAGTGCTCATCTCTCTTGAATAAAAAAACAAATTACCAGCGGAACTTAAAAAGACAGAGCACAATTCTTTTGTACTCCTTTCTAAAGTTGTTGTTGAGTACACCATACACAACTGCATTTAAGCAGCTGTTGAAATAAGCCATAAAATAACTGGCTGTGAAGAGCCACACAGGAATGGCTTGGCCCAGTGTAGGCTGGATGGCCACTGCCAGGCCAATAAAGTTCAGTGGCGCCCAGCACACAGCAAACAGTACAAACACCACAAACATGGTGAGAAAGTTGCGAAAGTCATGTGATTTCATCTTGAGCCGGTTGTCCGGTCTGACACGTTTGCGCACCTGAATGACGAGAATCCAGATGCGCAGGTAGCAGTAGGTTACAATGCTGATAGGCAGGATGAAGTGCACCACCACTACCATGATGGTGTAGAGTGAACTGACTGACTGGGCAAACGTACATGAGTAGACACGTGCGTCATACTGCAAAGACTCCACAAACCAATTGGGCATGATTGCCAGGATGGTGAAGACCCACACAAGAATCACGTAGCACACTGTGTTTTTTTTGGAGAAGATCTTGTCATAGTTAATGCTGTGGCAGATGTAACAGTAGCGGTTGACTGCGATGCCTGTGATGTTAAAAATGGAACTGATGACACTGAGCCCTATCAGGAAGCCACTGATTTGGCAGTGGATGTTTCCTGCGATCCAACCATTGTTGAAGATAGCAGTTAAGACCATTGGATAAGGGTAGATGGCAACTACAAGGTCTGCCACAGCCAAACTCACCACAAAGGCATTTCCTAGGGAGAAAAAAAGAAAATTCATTATTTCAGTTGTAAATTTAACTTATGTTAACCCTAATGTTAATTAACCTTAACACATCTAAGACAAAGGAGAAAATAATGGACTTCAGGAGATCTAAACAAACTGAGAACTCTGCCCTCTATATTTAATGGGGAGGAGGTAGAGAGGGTGGAGTGCTTCTTCACATCTCTGCTGACTTCACCTGAACCACAAACATCTCTCAACATGTGTGGAAGGCATAACAAAGGATGTACTTCCTCTGGAAGCTTCGACAAGCCCGCATACCCCGACCTCTACTGACAAACTTTTACCACTCCGCCATCGAGAGCCTCCTGACCTCCTGCTGTACAGTGAGGTTCAGCAGCTATGCTGCAGAGGATGGGCAGGCCCTGCAGCGGGTGGTGAGGACAGCAGAGTGGGTAATTAGCTTAGTGTAGTTACCTTAGTTGTCTTTTGTGTACTTTTTTATAATTTATGCAGAACAGAGAGCTGCTAAACTGATTGTCATTGTTCATGCAACAGTTGACAATAAAGATCTCCTTATCTCATTTTAAATTCATTCTATTTTTTTTTTTTTCTATTTATTTTTATGTGCTCTCCAATTGCAACTAATATGTATTTTGTCATGAAAGTCTGTCCATCCTCAACAGTAAGTCTATTTTATTCTATCTTAGGAATCCTACCTTACCCAAAATGCTATTTGAATAGCTGCTGATAGAAATATCATTGGAAATTAGCCCTTGGTCGGCTAACTACTCATTACAACCCTATGATCAAACAGATCAGGCTCAACAGCCTTACCATTTATGCTAATGCCAATGTCCGTGATTGTTATTTTATAGATCACTAACAGTGGAAATTTAAACCTGACAGTGGACACTATTTCTATGTTGGGTTTCTCATTAAAATGACAAGTAGTATCCAATTAAAATGATGAGTGAAAAAAAGCACCTGTAACACCTCTGCTTGTAGGAGCTAACAGTGAAATCTGACATTACCCCTTATGTTTCAGGTCACTTTTTTTTTTTTCTCCTATTTTAATAGTTTTCAGTATCCACCTATGGTGTCAGTACTGTGCAAAATTGCTATCTTTTCATAGGAACAGTGGAAATGCAGCACCAACTTACAAATGGTCACCAGATTCTCTAAGCATATCACAAATGTTTCAATATTAACATATTTAATACCAGCGTCATGCAGGTTCTAGTTCTAAATGCACAATAAATCAATAAAAAGATATTGTGAAATCAACACCAACTAAACAAGGAGTGCTGACTTATTTGACCAAGTCCCAGAGACAGCCATTATTTTGAAAATAAATAAATAAATAAAACATTGCATAGATAAAACATATTTTGTGTTTGTGTCTTCAATTGATTCCACCTCTATTCACATTAGAGATGTTTACAAGAAATGTTCCCCAAGCCCTCCACAGTATCAGGTATTCCCATGAAGTCTCCCATCGAAGTACCAACCAGGCCCGACCCTGTTTAGGCTAGATAAAAAAAATCCATTTTGTTTCTCAGAACTTTTTGGAAACCTTTTTTTTTCCTAGTACAGAGATGAGGTGACTGTCGAAGTCCAAAAGTTTTTAAAGTTAAATGTAGGTAAAGTGACTGAAGCTATACAATACACCCTAGATGACCAGTCTTTTACATGTACATTCAACATGTATTAAACTCCGAACAACTGTCTACATAACAGCAGCTGTGCAGTTCCAAAAATCTTTAGAAAATAGAATTATACAAATCTCACAATTACAGTCACAGTATCTAATACCGAATTGCCTTTTGTGTCGTTTTATGTTGTTTGAGGTTTTTTCCAAGGTATTGTGTTTTTTCCCAAAAAAAAAAAAAAAATAAATGATGCAGCACCAATTTTCGGGTGAGGGCGCTGATGATAAACCAGGATTTTTTTTATTCAGCCTTAACTTCAGAAAATCAAATAAGATCAGACATTCACAGGGTCACTGATGGGTATGAAGCATGTTTGTAAAGAAATAATCCCAAATGAATTGTGGGAATGCTAGCCTGCACAAGTTATCATTTGAACTATTCAAAGTCAGTGCTTCAGATAAAAATGTAGATATAGAGAACTGTTTAATACTAAAGCTGACATTTAGCCTACCTTCAATGCACAGCTAAGATGACGACCAATCAGTATTTATGTGCCATAGGCATATACAGTTTTACTATCTGTTGATTACTGGTGCATGTTTGTTGGATTTTTCCCTTGCTGAATTGCCATGTCAATATCAGCCCGTAAAGAGATTTTGATTTAGGCTCTATAAATAAATTGCCTGAAGAAGGATCCAGGGAAACTTGTGGCTATAGATTGTCTCAGAATTAGACTTTGAACAGGCTACAGAAATGACATTTTAAATCACATTACAACACAATACAATATAAACTGACTGAAATAAGATCAAGTGCCTAAATAGTTCTTTTAGAAACACCTTCCGCATATAGTACAGGACCAGTCTGCCTCTGCTGTGCGTTCAGGAAGGAAAACTGGTTTCTTGATGTGAGCTATCAACACTACAGAATTGCAGGAAAAATTATTAAGTGAAGAGAACCATCACTGCCTTTCAGATTGGGACATGCACTCAATTATATTGTATGTTCTTCCATCAATGCCCATTTACCAAGATCAATAAGTATTAATCATTTAAAATGTTCCAAATAAAAAGAAACTTCACTCATCATTCTTGGCCAGGTATTTCTCCTGTTGCTTGCTTAAAAAGAAAAATGCACACATGACTTCCTTGTACATTTATGTCACATACCATGCTTTTTCAGGATTTTCAGAATCAGGGTATCCATTTCACACTAAGCCATGCTAATCCTACAGTTTGAGCCTGATGGACTATCAGGTGGCCTTCTTCACTAATATAGATTTCACTTCTTCATACAAAATCATGCTGGAGATCATTCTCACATTCATAGAAACATAAAAATTACACCTATTCATTACATAAGAGTACAGTTACTCATTAAATGATCTAATCAGCCAATCATGTCTCAGCTGTGCAATGTATTATAAATTCATGCAGATACAGGCCAGTAACTTCAGGTAATATCTATATTAATTATTGGAAATCTGGCGGAAAGTGTTCTCAGTGCACCATTCTGTACAACTGTGATGAGGAGAAAAAGCACCGCAGATTGCACAGCACATTGAACCTTAAAGCAAATAGGCTACAACTGAAGAAAGCCACGAGGGGATTTCTTTGTCAGCAAAGATATGAAAGCTGAGGCTGCAGTGGGCACAGGCTCACCAAAACTGGACAATTGATGACTAGTGAAATGAAGCCTGGCCTGTTAAATCTTGATTTCTGCTGCAGCATATAAATGGTAGGTTCAGAATTTGGTACCATCCATAGACCCAACTTCCCTTGTGTGAACAGTCCAGGCTGGTGGGGGTGGTGTGATGGTGTGGGGAATCTTTTCTTGGCACAGTTTGGGTCCATTAATAATAAGTCATTGTTGGAATGTTACAGCCTATTTGCATATTCTTGCTGAGCATGTGATTCTCTTCATAGCCTCAATTTACCCATCCTCCAATGGTTACGTTCATGAACATGACAGTGGGCTCAGGTGTTCTTTAGTGGCCTTCCCAGTCACAGGATCTGAATCTGGTAGAACATCTTTGGGATATAATAGAACAGGAGATTCACTACAAGAGCATGCCCTTGAAAAATCTGCAGGACCTGTGTGATGCGAACATGCCAATATGGACCAGCTTCTCAAAGAAAATTTCCCACATTTTGGGGAGCATGTGGCACAAAGAATTGAGGCTGTTTGGAGACTAAAGAGAGGCCCTACACAATATTTATAACATGTTTTAACAAAGACTTCAGTAAGTGTATACAGCTACTGAAGTTCTAAATGTATATTGTCAGGCATGAGAAGATGCTACAGCTGTCAAATGAAATGCAGGGCAAGTCATCCTTGGGAAAACCTGTGAGCCACAATGTGAATTTTTCATTGAATTAATGTACTGCCTGAGGTGAACATGGTGAGTTAATGAACAGTCTCATTGTATAGGTCAAGGTGAATATGCTGAGCATGGTTTCAGCAAGAAAGCACTGAATACAAATGTCTACAACTGCCTTTGAAGAAGAGAGAACACACAAATCTCTTTTGTGAACTTTGTAATTCTTGGCTGAAAAGCAGGTTGAGAGAATTTGAATTCCATCAAGTCCTAGGAATATATATCCTATGGAATATGTTTTTGTCATCTGAAAGTGGATCATAAGTCACCTTTTTCTGTCGTGTTTTTTTTCCATAAGCTTTTGTCCTCTTCTGCTTGAAAGAACTTTAATAAAGACTTTTATTGCTCAAATAAGAGCTCAGTTACCAGGATGTGACTTGCCAGTTGTGCCATTAATGCTAACTTAACTGGAGCAAAACATATAATAAATTGGACAAATTTTACGAAATGTAAAATTAAAATAAAATACAAGACGTGATCAAAGGCCACTTTAATAGAAACACATGAACAGATGATTTAATCAATTATTTTGGATAATTGAAAACTGCAAAAATAAACTGCACCATTTTGATAAGCCTATACCACCGTACCATGTAGCAATGCATTTCTGTTCTTGGCTGACAGAAGTGCAAACCTTTGTAGTCATTTGCTGTTGTAGAGCATCCTCCTGTGCTTTCAGAGATGACTTTCTGCTCACCATGGTGCTAAAGGGTGTCTGAGTTTCCATAGCCATACTCTTAGCTCAAACCATTCTGGCCATTCTCCTCTGACCTCTTACTAGATGTTTATTGTTTTTCACATTATTCTGTGTTAAGCTGAAGAGCAGGGGTTCCCAACCCAGGTCCTGGAGGACCCCCAGTCCTGCATATTTATTGCTTTTCCTGTTATGTCACACCCAGAAAATCTGGCGATTGGATAATTAGTTTAATTAGGAGTTTTGTGAACAAGTAAAACATTAAGATGTGCAAGGCAATGTGTCCTACAGGACCAAGATTGGGACCTTCATGAAAATCCCAGGAGACCAGCGGTTTCTGAAATTATCAAACAATCCCATCTGGCAGTGGCACAACAATCATGCTGCAGTCAAAGTCACAGAGATCACACTTTTCCCAATCCTGATTTATTGTAAATTGAAGCTGTAGACCTGTAGCTGCATGACAATGTATTACACTGATGCCAAATGATTGACTGGAAAATTGTATGCATGAGCAGGCATACATCATAAGTAAATACAACTGCTTGAATATCTTCCTGCTTATTCATATAGTTATCAGCCAATCGTGTGGCAGTGCTCTATTGAATTTAAGTAGCAGTGGTGGCTTAGTGGTTAAGGTGACAGGTTACTGATCTGAAGGTCAGCGGTTCAATCCCCACTGACCTTTTGTCAGCACCTTTCAACACCTTGTGAAATTCCATACCATGAAGAACTTGGGCTGTTCTGAAAACAAGGGGAGGATCATAAACAGCATTAGTACACTGTTCTTAATAAATTGGCCAGTGAATGCAGAGAAAGTGAGATTTCAAAAGGAGGTTTTAAATTGAGCTTTAAAATGTAAAAAGTAACTTAAAAAGAATCTCATTTTAGTTTACTTTCCTTACGTTCCAGTGTAGTATAGACTAAAACACTTATTTACCTCAGGCTCAGTGAACCTTGTTACCCCACTGATATGATAGCACTCTATTTGTGGAAAATACCTGCAGAAAGCTGACTGGCTGAAGTGATGTTTCTAATATAATTTGATGATGGTTAAAACATAATTACAGTTTAGCAATCTCAAGCGGCACACCAAATCTTTTGCTTTCTGAGAAACAAATACTTTGAATTATAGCGCCCCTGTGGCTAATTTGTCTCCCCACCTATGATTAAAGGAATGTTGTTAAATGTCTACTGAAATCTGATTTGTTGATGGTGGCCATGTTTGTTTTTCCTATAATTAATTTGTTGAACTCAATCTAATTAGAGTTGCGGGAGCCTATCTCAGCTGACACTGGGCAAAGGTGGGGTATACCCTGAACATCTTGCCAATCCATCGCAGGGCAAACACACACACACAACCATTCACACTCACACCTAAGGGCAATTTGGAACCACCAGTTAGGCTAATGTGCATATCTTTGGACTGTGGAAGGAAACCAGAGTACCTGGAGGAGACCCACGCACGCATGGGGAGAACATGCAAACTCCACACAGAAACAAACCTGGGACTTGATCCCAGGACGGTCTTGCTATGAGGCAGACATGCTAACCACTATGCCAGGATGCCACCTCTTTTCTATAATTAGTGCAGATTAAGAGATTAGTTGATGTGTGCGGTCTACAAAGTATCATTTTTGAAAAGAAAGAAAAAAAACCCCAAACAAACAAAAAAACTATGACACCTATGAAAAACCTAGAATAATTTCCAGATGCTTGGACCTGTAAATATGTCCAGGAATGTCCAGGAATTCCTCCGTTTGGCATTTCAGTAATAATCAAAGAAGGACGAGTGTTCTGTGTTATATTCACAGTAAACATAAGAGGAAAGTTTCCAAATACTGAGAATGACGTTTTGTATGAAAAGTTTCACTGTAATATTACCAAACCATAAGAAATGTGTAATATTTTTAATTTGTGCACAGGTTGGTCTAGGTGTGACTCCTTCTCCTACACATAACACACCCACTTTAACCCAGGAAGGCCTGTTAATTAGCTGATTATTCAGGACAAATAGGGTTCTCCAAAATCAGTGTTGGAACCTTAGCATAAAAAGCATGATTTCTAAGATTTTTCTCAATCATTCAGCTACAGAAACATTATTAATCGTGGGAACCTGATTTCTGATTTTAATTAACGATTAAAATAAGAAACAAGCAAATATAAATAGAGGTGGAATTAAACATCCATGCTTGTCACCTACCTGTTTTCCTGAGTTTCCTGTTTCTGAAAACCGACACGATGACCAACAGGTTTCCCAGCACGTCTACCACTATAGTGGTGATCAGCACACTGGCTAGTAGAGTAAGTGTCCAGGGGAAGGAGGGACTCTCATCGTTTCCATGCGGGGATGAAGCGTTCCTGAGAGGACCGTCCGTATCCACCACCATCCTCATAGTGCGCGCGCAACAGCGCTCCGCGCCACCGGCGCATCCAGTGCGAGTTCACGGCACCGCTTGGAACCGGCTTCGGATAGCGCGCGCGCGTCACTGCGCTCCACAGAGCGCACACGGCGCACACCTGTAACAGCCCCGGAACACTGAAACCAAGAAGCCACGCGTGTCATGTCCGGCCAGGAAAAACTCATCCCAGAGGTTTTTGCAGCAACAGAGGAGTTAATGATCAGTTATCCTCATTTTTAAACAAGTCTGCACATGCAAAAATGTTCCCAGCTAGAAGGACTTATGGTGTACATCCACATCCAGATATTATCAGGGAGGCTGACATGTTATTGTCTTTACGCATTTGGATCGGATTCATCTGTTCAAGGTGATGATCATAGACTTAACTCATGGAGCTGGTAAGTGTGGTGCTGCTCAGTCACGCGCTTTCCTTGTTCCTTGCTCTGATTGTTTACTCCATGTACCTGCACGTGCTGCTGCTGCTGCTGCTGGGTTGTTGCTCAGCCTCCCTTTAATACAAGTCCCCCTGTCTCACACTCTTTCAATAATGCACGTGTTCTCACCCCCCCCCCCGCCCCTGCACACAGCACCAACCCACTTAAACAGTTTTTTGCAAAAAAAAAAAAAATATATATATATATATATATATATATCTGCAGCTTTACTTTAGTGAACTTCTGTGTGACTGATAACTACTGTTATGCACTGATGTATCAGTAAAGATGTGGTGTACCACAAAAAATATATCCGCAGTAGGTCCTGCGGTACCACTGTCAAAATGAGTCTTTCAGAGAGGTCTACTACTTCAGTGTCATTTATTCAGTTTTTTCCCAACATGCAATTTTCTTTTTTTAGCTTCAATTACATGTACATTATGTCTGGATATATATGGCGACAAAAGCACTTAGACATTATCTTGATTACATGTATGGGCACATATCAAGTGAGAGACTAAAATCACCATTTTAATTAAGATTTACAAAGACCAATCATTTCAACCTTTCCTTCTTGCTTTGTTACTCTGATTTCAGGGGCCTAAATTATAGGGGGTCCAAAGGGGCACCTACGCAGAGAATATAGATGGGTAACAGTACATTATTGTGTCAGAGAGTCTAACTAGTGCCCCACGAGGTACACCCTGAACTGCTCGCCAGACCATCACAGGGCAACACACATGCACCCACGCACACACACACACACACACACACACACAAAGCCACTCAAACTCACACCTAAGGGCAATTTGGAACAGCCAATTAGCCTAATGTGTATGTCTTTGGACTGTGGGAGGAAGCCAGAGTAAATGGAGAAAACCCAGCAAACACAGGGAGAACATGCAAATTCCACACAGAAACAAACCTGGGACTTGATCCCAGGACATTCTTGCTATGAGGAAGACATGCTAACCACTATGCCAGCATGCCACCTCTTTTCTATAATTAGTGCAGATTAAGATTAAGATTATTTGAGAACATGCAAACTCCACACAGAAACTGATCCTGGAACTCAAACTCAGGACCTTCTTGCTATGAGGAGGACATGCTAAATACTACACCACTGTGTCACCCACCATGTAAAGCCCTTTGAGAATTCATTCATTCATTTTCTGAACCACTTAATCCTAATTAGAGTCAGGGGATGCTGGCGCCCATCTCAGCCAACTCTGGGCAAGGGGGAGTACACCCTGGACAGCTCGCGGCCATCTCAGGGCAGAAACACGCTGACGGCAATACAACCTTCTCTTTACAAATGACAGCAATTGTTCTTTTACATGCCTCTCACCACAGACCGTGAGAGACATGGCTGGCCTTTGATAACCCAGTTAGCTGCACTGGGGGGACCTTGGGATCAGTAATCCAGCACCCTTTCACCAGAACCCTACCACCACTGTCCCCCCTTTGAGAATTTACCTGTAAATTCCATCACCAAATAACAGCATTCCATGAAAAACCAAAGTCCCTTTCCTGTCCCCCTAATGTCTTTAACAGATGTGTCATTTACCTTAATCCAAGACAGGTGCACTCAGACTAGCACAAAAGTTTCTGCACGGCTCTTTCATGATCAGGAGTCAGGGTTGCATTATTAACCATGACCACTTATTTGAACAGAATACTAATAAATGCAAAGCTACTTACAAGGCAGGTGATGTGGCTGAACACTGTTACATTTTGTATTGCATTTGTTGGTGCTGTAAGAAAAAGACGGGGCTTCTTTAGTAAAATGCAAAATAAATGATTAAGCTCCCACTATTCAAAACAACATATTGTATTGTCTAACACAATTCAAATAAGAAATTAGGTTTATATTTGCATTCCTGTATTATTTATATATTGTGGTTTGCACTTTCACCCCACAGCAAGAAGGTCCTGAGTGCGAGCCCAGTGCCTGGTAAAGGCATCTCTGTGTGGAGTTTGCATATTTCCCTGTGACTGTGTGGGTTTTCACTGGGTGCTCCAGTTTCCTCTCACAGTCCAATGACATGCACATTAGGCTAACTGGATATTTCAGTTGCCCCTAGGCATGATTGTAAATGTTTGTGTGTTTGTGTTAACCCTGTCTGGAGAACCATTCAGGGTGCACCCCGCCTTTACCCGGAGTCGGCTGCAATGAACTCCAGTCTCCACACAACCCTTTCAATTCATGTGTCCAGCTTCCATGCAACCCTACATATCAGTAATATCTAGAAGCAGGCAATGACTAAAGCTGGCAGAAAACAAGGATGGTAGAAATTTTTTCTGAAAAGCGCAAGTTAAAGTGTAAGGGCCAGTGTGTTGGCATTGCAGGGAGCCTGGATTTGTGCCAGAGGGAAACATTTTAGAGAGGTTTTTGCCCTTCCACTCACCCTCCAGCAGAAGTCCTGAGACAAGACTTTGACACAAGGTTGGGAGAAAGAGGATCGAAGAGATGATGCATCCCTGTTGCAGATGAAATTCCACTGGAAACCATTCTGACAGGGTTCTTTCAATTATGACGCTGCATTGACACTCCACTCTAGTAACTGCTCAATGATTTCTTCTCTTCCGGTCAACGGCTGCATCAATTCTGCCAAGAACAATCCTACAGAAAACTTTGGAAGGAATAAAAGAGCCGTGTGATGCCATGACGGTTGTTGCCAATCTGGAGGCACTTTTAGCATTTCAGAATTAATGGCATCAATACTTGCAGCTTTCCCACTTTTCAAGGCTTTGAAGGAGAGCCTGACAATCTGGTAGATGTCAATGTCCAGCACAGTATTTACTGGTGAGGGTCAGCATGCTCATGTGGAGGTGGGTGATTAAGCAATTTACAAAAGTGTTGTGCCCATCTGGTGGCTTGTTTTTTTGCTTTGGTGAAAGTTGTTGCCATCCTTGTATTCCCCAGGAACAGGATGGCTAGTGGTCTTGCCAGCGAGTTGTTAAGTGACTTTGTGGATGGCAGTCATCTCAATTCTTGCAGCAACATGTTAAGCCTCACCTACTCACTATTCAAAATAGGCTGTCTTGTCTCTCCTGGTACTGTTCTGAATCTCTTTATCTTTGCTCTTGTAGGTTTTGTTGACCTGCTTTTGGAGCACTGGTTGTGTCAACATTGGTGACAGCACCTTAGTCTTGAGTTGTTTATTATTTATTTTTTTCTTTCATTGGCTGAAGACTTTGGTAGCTGTATCATCCTAATGGACTCCCACTCTGGGCTGATGTCATGTTCCATGTCAGATTCTTCAGCCAGAGCAGCAGAGTGATTTCTCAGCTCCACAGCAAATTCTTTGGTGGTGTTTGGATACTTGTACTTGGCAACCTCAAGATAGTGACTAGGTTGTGGTCAATGTAAATATCATGTTCATGACAGCCTTGGACATCAAGAAGAGACCTGTGCCACTTAACATCAATCAGGATGTGGTCGATTTAATTGGTTGTTTGACCATCAGGTGATTTCCATGTGAGCTTATGAATGTTGTGTGGGAAAATGGTACACGAAATACATAGCTGTTGTACAGTCTGGGCAAAAGTCAGATGTTCGCCATTGTCAACCGTGGCACCACATCCATGTTTTAACGTAGCTCTGTCGCAGTCTCTATTGTTGGCCCTGACCTTGGTATTCATGTCACCCATGACATGAATTGTTCATACAGTGTGGAGGGACCTTAGTGACTGCTTGTTTTAGTGCTTTTATTACTTGTTCAAGTACCAGTCATCTATGTTTTCAGCCTCATTTGTTGGTGTAGTACACTACATGATGGTCAGTTTGCAGTAATCTCAGCGTACACAACACATCGAAACTTGAGATGGATGAGCTGCAACAGCAGAAGACCATGCTGAATTCCACAACCTGACCAAAGCTGGATGATTAAAGAATAAAAACAATTTCTGCTTAGGTATACAGATAATAGGAACAGAAAATGGTGCTATCAGCATGAGTCAATGGGCCCAACCTGTCTTGTGTCAATGGTCCAGGCTGGTGGAGGTGGTGAATTGGTGTGGGGATGTTTTATTGGCACCCATTGGGCTTGTAAATATCAATAAACCATCAGTTGAATAGTACAGCCTATTTAAGTATTATTTATGACACATTGTTTCAGGTGTATTCCACCACAGCCACAATTTACCCATTTTCTTATAGTTGAACCAGAATCTCACAGGATTATTTACAGGATCTTGTGGGATTAATGCGATGGAGAATTGAGGTTGTTTTGAGAGAAACAGTGGGCCTTATCTAGTGTTCGTATAGTGTGTTTGATGAGTACTTTATAAGAAGATATACAAGAAGAACCCAGGTGGTCAATGAAATAAGTCATATCAAACTGCTGAGTCTTAGAGTCTTTGTTTTTCAAATGTGCAGTGTCTTGGTGATTTAACACCTTCTCAGATGCTTTACTGGAAAACAAAATTGCAGGACATGGATAGCTTATAGTTATATAGAGCGTGTACAAAACATTGTACTTCTAGAGATTCCAGATTGGTCACTTTTCAGTCACTTAGTACTTGCTCTAACAAAATGTTGCACAGCATTTAAATAAGATGCTGTAGCAAATTAAACACTTATTTAAGACAGATATAGACACTGTCTGAACTTGTCCAATGGTATTCTTAACTAAATGACCAGTCTTATTTGTTTTAATCTCATGTACATATGCTTTCTTTGCTTTTTTCATAGTAAATGTCTCTTTAGTTAATGCCACTATGGTGAATTGGCTGTGCTTCAGGTAATCTCTGTGTTTAAATGATAATACTTAATCTATTTTACTTGATAGTATAATCAATAAATAAATGATTATATCAGTTGAAGCTGGCCAAACATTTGCGTAAAATTACAGTGCCACATAATATATTGACCACCAATATTTCCCCAGTTAGTGCGAGGACTCTTGCTTGTGTCAAGTTTCTCTACTTGACTCTGATTAGGGCAACATTCATACAGCAGGGAATATCTGATTCATTTAACAAATAGAATTTTTAGTGCTTGCATTGCTAATCTGTTTAATCTAATTGATTCATGTTGCTAGTCAGTTCAAAACTCTCCCCGTCTTTTACTTTGTAAAATTTACAGGAATACCATAATGCACAGTGTGTAATGAACCTAGTTAATTTTACCTTTATACATTTACATTGATTTTGCTGAACTCTGGTTTAACATGAACACAAGGGATCATATTAAATGAAATTCTCCTGTTGTACACTAATGGCAAAGGTTTTTTTATTTTAATTTTGAACAGACAGTGCATAGTCCTTAGTTGTGGGGGCATAACAACATTTATGGAAAGAGATTGAGGGAATTAGGGGGGTCAGTATGCCTTTCATGGGGGTTGCCTGTTTACAAAATTTTTATGGCCCCTAAATTAATGTCCATCATAAATCTTTAAGAATAGCAATTGATGTAGAACAATATTATCATGTTCATCTTAGTGGAGGTTACTCAAAGTGTAATTTTAGTATAGCACTTACATTTTGTCATGGGGATATCCGAAAACACAAAATATGATTTTTTTTTTTTTCTCCACTATTTGCTTTTATTTATTTTATTTTTATTAAAGCAATAGCTTCTCTGCAAATATAAAAGTTGTCACTATCCACTTTGTCCTTAGCCAGGGGCTGTCACATCAGTGCTGGAGTCTGCACTGGACTCCATTTCCCAAGGTCCCTTGCAGCATACAAACATGGTCACCACAGTTCACAGATCTGAAAAACTGACACCAATTGAATAAGTCAGTGTCTATTGAACCATGGTCACTGGGTCAGCAGTCTAGTGAGGGAAGTCTAATAGAACACAGACTTAAGAAACCCTAGATAAAAGAAAAAGCAGGGTTTGACATAGCCTGCTGAGTGTATCCTGGGTTGCTGCATTTCACAATAGCCAAGCCAGTATGCTGAGACACAGTCCAGTCACACCATGAATAAGTCATACCTACTTATCTGGACGCATTCACAAGTACAGTTAGCTTAGTTACAGTTAATTTCTCTTAAAAATTGGATAATCATGCTAGCTACTTAGCCCTGTAAACCAGCAACATTTATTTAATTAGTAACAACATCCATTGATATTGCCACTTAAACGATTTACACTTTAATTCTAATTTTTCACACACACACACACACACACACACACACACACACACACACACACACACACATTACTAATACCTTTAGGATGGATTTTAGAAGTAGTTGTCCCAAATAATATGTTTTTAAAGGCATGCCCTGCGCAAAGTATACCCTATGCATGATCAACCTCATGGTTTTTGAAAAACATCACTATTTAACACACCTAAGTATTCTCTTGCCAAAACAGAACTGTAATTACTCATTTTTCAATTTTCCACCCATAACGGGCTACAAAAGTGTTTGAGAACTTGCAGGGCGAGCTTCCAAATCTGCCACTGACTTTCATTCACGAAAATACCTGAACAATGCCGAAGTTTGTGCACACACAATTCATTGTCACTCACTGTGGATGGGTTAAATGCAGAGGCAATAATTTCCCTTGTGGGATTAATACAGTATATCCAAAAATAATAATAATCATAATAATTAAAAAAAAAGGCACTTCAGTAAGTCGCTCAGGTTGAGAGCAGTAAATGCTGTAAATGTAAATGTACTTACCAGTCAAGCAAAAATCCAGCAGTATCTGAATGCGTTGGAAGCTTTCTCTCTTCACATAGTGCCTGCCACCTGTGCCAGTGATCTGGGATATAAATCCTCATTTTCTGTCGTTCCTTGTTGTGTTCATGTCTTGCTCTTTTCCGTTCAAACTCAGTTTTGAATACTCACCTTTTGTGCATCGTCATTTTTGACTCTCTTGCTGGTGCAAATTTGTCACGTGATCCACACTTTTTGAAAATGACATCACAAGTTTTGTGTACACAAACCGCACAATTCAAGTCAGTAAGATGGTATCCCTTAGGTTTGTTTGTTTACATTGCTTAGTTCTTATCCAGAAAAAAAAAAAAAAATCACAATATCCAACACTTCAGAGCATTTTGATCAGTAATAATGGTCAGAACTACAGGTATTTAGTTATTTTTTTCATATATAATTTTACAAATAATTTATGTCTTGTGCAGGACATGCCTTTAACACACTGTGCGCTGCTGACTGCTGTGTTGTAACAGGCAGCCGCTTTTCAACAGTTATCTTGTCAGATAACGAGACTGATCTGTAATAGTGAAATACCTCCATCTGAAACTGTTAAGATCTCTAGATAGGATTTGAGAGTCTATCTGACCATTTGCACCAGCTATCGGGCCATTCTTAGAAACAAAGCAATAGCTCTCCACTCATCCACTGTGCATGCTTGAGCCAGAAAACATCTCAGGTGTGCAGACTCAGAGTGCAATTTGACAAAATGGTAGATCAAAAAGGCTTCGTTTTTATAGAATAGGACCAGTTTGTTAGCATGGCATTCAGTTCCATATACAGCTAAAAGCTCCATACATGAGTACTAATGAGTCACACGTGTTTCCCATTTCAGCTCATTACCACACAGCATATAAGGACCTTTTTGCAATGAACTACTGAAAGCTCACGTGTCTGATTCTACCAAGCTGTTGTTTCTTTGTTTATCTGCTCTGGGTTTTGCACTTCTGTCTTGCCTGTGTTGTATCGTTTGATACCATTGTATTGTACTGTCATCTGAATCTTTGCGTGTCCTTGACAACAAGATTTGCCTGATTTCCCTCACCTTCAGTGCATATATTTGTAATTATCTTGTTACAGTGGCATCCTCCGAGAAGTGTATTAGGCAGAACACGAACAATCAGTTCTGGAAGTTGATGTGTTGGAAGCAAGAAAGAAATTAGCAAATGCAAGGACATGACTGACCTATTTTTTATTTAAATTAAAATTATGCATTTATTTAGATTTCATTTTATTAAGGTTTTCTAAAACTGTATTTTTATGAATAGTACTATAGATATTATTTCTACCAACTAATTATTAATCAGGGGCTTGGCTTTCTTCCCAGAATTTACAAATTAAAAATGTGGGCTGGGAAATGCTGATTAGGATGTACAGTGTACTTGCTTCCGAAAAATTCATGTTGCATGAATGAATGAATGATGTTTTGAATATGTCTAAAATAAATAAATAAATAAATAAATAAAAACTTTTTAGGAAACAGTACTTTTAAATAATACAAACGTTGACGAAACAAATCAATCAAACAGCAAGAAGACATATTTGGCAGCCTTGGTAGCATTTAGCATGTTAAGCAAGCCCAAGCAAAAAAGTGGCGCACAAGGGGAAAAAGGGAGCAAGATGTGTGCAATGCCAAACTTGCTAAACTGGATAAGTTTTTAGCCATGCACGCACTAGTGGTGTCCATCTGCAGTTATAGGCAAGTGAATTGAGACCACCGTCACCATATCTGTAACTGTTGCCATTATTAAGACTCACCTAAAGAGCAGCATGAGAAAAGAAAGACTCTGTGTCCTGGCAATACTTTCAATAGAGAGCAACACAGCCAGGAACATGGTGCTGTCAAGTGACTTTGCTGAGCGCAATGCCCTGGAGAGTGAACTTTTAATCAGTGAGTGCAGCTTTTTATCTTTGTTAGGCAGTAACTGAATTATTACCCCTTGAATGCTAAAAAATGCTTCCCTACTATAATCTGTGTCTATGATTGCCATTGATGATGAACGATGAATGTATTGTAAATGCCAGTGACTGTGTAACCAGGTGCTGTGCCATCATCCGTTTTTATCTGTGACCCGTAATGAGTTGCTGTGCTTTTCTTGATTGCTCTTTTATGCTTTTGGACCCTGGTTGTGTTATTTTACTGGGTTTAAAGCTGTTGTGGATGAGCCTTATAGTTGATGAAATGATGCTGTGATATTTAAGACCAAGGCAGCTCTTAGACTAAATATGGCACTTGTGCTAGCCTCTGATGGCTACCAAAGCAGCTGCTGCTGTCTGTGGTGTCTGTGTGTGTGTGTGTGTGTGTGCACTTTTTTTTACAGGGGAAAATTATACTGTCCATTTCCTCTTTAAAACAAAGTAACTGTAGAAGAATTTTGGATTTATAAGATATTTTATTGAGAACTAAGTTCCTGCAGAATGTTGCATTTGATTGTTATATTCTTTCTTAATTTTCCTAATCACTTGCAAGGTAACCTCAGTGTATATAATGCTACTATACATTGTACTTTTATTTTATTGATGTTTTATTGCAGTTAATTGAACCATAAAAAGCTGTCATCAATGAGTTCCAGTGGTTGCTTTATGACCAATCCATGTTTGTTGGTTTACTCTTAAGTAAGAAGAAAATTTGGAAATTGTATGTAATAAATAGTTAAATATACATTGCTTTTGCATTTGGTCAACTTGAAATAACATATTCAAGCAGCCCTAGCACAAGTCGAGGAATGTGACTATTTGGAGAAACCTCAGAAACTATCATGGGATGTAAACTGCAATCAAACCGCCAGGCCACATTGGTGCAAAAGTAGCTGGTAATTTTCAAGAACAGATTATTTAGAGTGACTGTTGATACTGCATACATTTATCTAACTGTTACAAAAGCACCAGATAGTCATTTGGCATATATGACATATTTTCATGAGCTCTGAGCTACCATTAAAATTATTTTTTTTTCTGACAAAATTTTGTAAATTTTACTTTTATGTTGAATGGAACATAATTAGAGTGTGAGACCCTAAAACCCTTATAAATTTTTTTCATTGGCACCCTAATGGTCATGTTATGCTACCTCGTATTGTTTAGCTTGTACAGCGGTTCAGAAAATATGTTGTGCACTACAGGCCACTGTACCTGAGCCATATTACTTGGAATCAACAGGATTAACCAGGGGAAAAGTGAAATGATAACACTTTGACAGAACATTAATTAAACATGTACGTTTATTCATATAGTACAATTCATTTCCAATGATGATGAAAACCAAAAGGAAATTATTCTCTCACAGAAGAAAAGATTTAAAACATGGGATTCGTCCCACATTCAATTTTCAAAATACAAAAGTATACATTCTTTCTTGAACTCACTGGACCACTGTATGTACAACAAAGACTTTGTGGCCAACTGAAATGACAGAGCTGCCATAAAGAACAGGACATTTTATTTGGGTCCAAACACACATTCCATCACAAAGATGTAGCAATCAGTAGGAAAGAAGAGGACATGCAGAGACCGTGTAGCTGCGTGTACAGCTTCAATACAATTCCCATGCGTCCACACCACAGAGTCTAAACCTAGTGATTCTGTACTAGGCTGCAAATCCCTATTGATGACGGTTCACATATAAACATGTTGGCAAATACAGGACCATAAACAAAATACACAACAGTGACAAGATTTACAAAGTTACCTATGCAAGGTAAATATTATACACTTTCACAATTCACCATTGCCTTAGCAGAGATCAGCAGATAGAAATGCATGTTAGCTGCACCATGTGGGTGCGTACTGTTTTATTGTCTGATTTTCATCTGACTCCGGTTTATCATAAGCAATTTCACATTGGAAACATGAGGGGAGACAAAACAGTGCATGTTTTCACATTCAAAAATACTGCATCTAACTGATATTCTAACTATAGTTAGAATCTAACTGTTCACATCGCACTTCTTAGATGCTTGTGAGGAATGCAAGAATCTAAATTTAGGTCATGTATAGACTGTGCATATGGAATCTATTCTGATATATAGCTTTTTATTTTTATTTTATTTTATTTTATTATTTTTACAATATATGTAAATCTCCAAGGACCAGCCTCAGCTTCAGTCTAAATAAATGTTATTTTTTACAAGAAAACAAAAAAGGATCATCACAATTTGTACTCATCTTAGCAGGCGGCCCTTTTCCCACAGGCAAACGCTAACAAATACCTGAAAGTACTGAAACGCATAAAGTCCAAAACTGCAGTGTTTCATCAAGCTAACACACAGCAGTATCATACTTGTCACAAGTGCTTCAACATGCTCTAAAAAACAAAAATTATAATAACGCGATCAAGCACTAGTTATATGGCTTTTACAATAGTAAAGAATCCTTAGTTATTTACAGCGTGGGAAATAGCTAGGATAACTTCCACTGTGAGGGATTATCCCTGTGGACTATTTTTTTTATTTGAATTTTTAAATATATATTTTTTCTGTATTTTATCTGTATCTGTACAAATGTTTTTCTTTCAATATTATATTTTAACCTGTCACTTTTTTGCAAACTGAATGTTTTTGGGGTTTTTTGTCTGCATCAAATGAAGCATTTCATGCTCTTAGATTGATGGCTCAAAACAAAAAACAAACAAACAAAAAACAAACAATTTATACAATACAAAGAACAGCAATTCATTCATTTTGGTGCAATATAATCAAATTCAAATATAATGTGTGCCTATTCTCTAAAATAAAAAATAAAATAAAATAAAATAAAATAAAAGTAATGCACAGGAGCAGTATAACCTCATCTTTTTAACTTTGAAGTCATGCAACATATACTACATATCAGTACATGGATGAAGCTGTAAATTCCAGCCACATTGAAGTTTTTAAAGGGATGGATCCTCTTGAGCTGTGCACAGCTTCCATTTCCAAAACAGCACAAAAGAGCAATATTTGCTGTTCTTATTTATCCATTTATAACAATAGTTATAATAAGTATAATAAGTTTATAGTATATAATAAGTTGTTCAATTCACCTTAAGATTAATAATACTGTTCAGTATAGAAGGATTTAGTGCATTGGTAGTATTTCTTTGAAGTTATATCCTTTTAAAGACCAATCATAAGTAAATGGTTTGATGTGATTGTTATTTAATCATTTGTGCGTTCCAGCTAACGCTATCTATGGATTCAAGTTGATCGTCGTAAACCATAAAGTTACAGGCTGAGTACTCTATAAATAGCAATGCTTTAAAACATTGCATGCTGAGCATACATATACTGTAAATGCTTCATAACGAGTCAAACTGCAGATTAAAAAAAAAAAACGATCATGGGTTGATGATTTGTATAATTGTGAATTAACTTTACTTCACGTATTAGACAGAAAATAGCTCGTTCTTTTCTCATGACCACAAACCTCCATAAAATTTACAATTCATCATCTCCACTTAAATTTCAGTCCTGATGGGAGTGTTCTGAATACATGTGCTTGTTAGAACATGACTTCTTCACAACTGCCATAGTCACTCTCCACCATGTCAGAGTCAGCACAGCCTCGAGAAGAGTGAGTGGCTATAGCAGAGCGTGTGGAAGAGCCACAGTCTGCGTATGAGGGCTGGGCCACGCTCAGCCTGACGCTCAGCCGTTTATACCCAGCTGAGACGTTGTCCATGCTGCGTGTGTGATTCGTGGGATAATAGCTGATGGCTGTGTACTCATTCGGACACTGAGGACTGGGCAATGGCAGGCCATCCGGGCCGAGGAAGTCATCCAGGTTTTGGTGACTATAGCAGGGTGGCAGTGGGGCACGACGCTCATTACGCTCCAGTGGAAATGGGAAACCTCCAAAACGAGAATTACGCCGAGAGTCTGTAGAGGGCATAGCGGGGTATGTGCTCTCAACAATATCAAACTGTGGGAACTCCTGCACAGTGGGTCGTCCAAAATAGTCTGGATCAGCAGGGTACACTGAGAACAGGTGAAAGAGTTCGATGAGCTTAACCTGCTTTAAAGTTCAAGTACATACATTTATTTAAGAAGAAAACTTGTGCACACTCTTATTTACCAGGCACTGAGTCAACTGTTGCATACTCACCTTCATAGCGTGGATCCCAGTTGTTTTTCCTGATGGACTCGTTATCTGAGTTGGATGATGGGGGATCAGGAAGGTTAGGGGCGACACTGCACACTACAGGGCCCTGAGCCTTGTGACCCCTGGAGTTCTTCTCCCTTTGCTCACGTGACTTCAGAGATCGGAAAGGGCTGTGGTCCAAGTCGTTCATCTCCATAGGAGGTGTGTCTCCTCCATCACGTAACATAGTTTTGGTCAGGCCCGTAGGGAAGTAACCATTTGAGTCTTGCACACAAACCGGCTTGTGCTTCTTGTAACTGACATAGCGTTTTCGAATGAGCACAAAAGCAGCAACAAGTATGATGAGGAGAAAAACTCCCCCACAGATCTGAGCAATCTCTGCATATCCAGTTCCTCCTGATACCACAGGCAGAGGGTTACAACAGATGGAGCCATCTTCCATTATACAGTTAAATCCATTGAGACAGAAATCTGGGGAGCATTGCTTCATCAGCGATCTGTGCATTAACAGAGACAAGAAATACAATCTCACAGTTTACAATTTATACAACATAGTGATGGGGTTAATTTTATACAGTGCATCAAGATATATAAAGAAGTATATATACGCATCATACATCATACCTGTCTCCATTCATTTGTTCAGAGCAGTTACACATGTAACCTTCAATCTTGGCCACACACCTGCTGCCATTTCCACAAGGTTGTGTTGCACATGGATCATTCAGCTCACAGTGTTTGCCCATAAATTGTTGCGGACAACTACAGCTGTACTCTGTGGGGAAAATATCACAGTCATCCACATGGTTCCATCCATCCATTATCTACACTACTTATCTATCATGGTCATACAGGAAGTCAAAATCAGTCCCAGGTAACTTGAGAGGTGGTGTACATTAAGAATACCACCCTGTGTGTGGATAAAAAGAGACAGGGCTGATCCATGGATATACAGTCTCCATTTCAATCCTATTTCTCGACAGACTCTTCATGGGTGGACTTACAGGGACTGAGAATGCTACTGCTATTTCTAACTGTGCATGTGTGGGTATATGGTACGGTGGCCGGGAAGTGCAAAACAAAAATAAATTTTCAGAAAACAAAAATACATTTTACGAAAACAAAAATACATTTTAGAAAAACAAAAATACATTTTCAGAAAACAAATTTACAAACGACTGCCTTCTTACGGAAAGGGAATGTACCAAATGCCGG
>JAQMYF010000024.1:44485648-44510638 GCA_030014195.1 Neosilurus mollespiculum | reverse complement strand
TATATATGTACCCAGACACACACAC
This sequence comes from Neosilurus mollespiculum, assembly GCA_030014195.1. Classification (NCBI taxonomy): domain Eukaryota; kingdom Metazoa; phylum Chordata; class Actinopteri; order Siluriformes; family Plotosidae; genus Neosilurus; species Neosilurus mollespiculum. Next base: position 44,510,613 of record JAQMYF010000024.1, on the reverse strand, counting down.
TCCCCCTGCTTGCATAGGTTTCTCCGTGGGTTACACCGTGTGTTACTCCGGTTTCCTTCCACAGTCCAAAAACATGCACAATATACTAACTGGCTGTTTCAAATTGCCCCCTAGGTGTGAGCGTCAGCATGAATGGTTGTATATGTGTAGGCCCTGCAATGGTCTGGCGAGCTGTTCAGTGTGTACCCCACCCTTGCCCAGAGTCTGCTGACATGGGCTCCAGCCTTCCCGTGACCCTGAGTAGGATTAAGTGGCTTAGAAATAAATATATATGCTGAGACCATGTAACACTTAGATTGCACACAGAGGGACTTTATTTAGCAAATTATGTGACTTATGAAAGAAATCGGTATCTGATTTAGGGACTTCATAGCAAAGACAGTGAATACATATGCATGGTCTGCATGTACTACTTGTAGGGTTTTTTATTGTTTTTTTGGGGGTTTTTTGGGGGGAGGGGGGGGGTTACTTCACTAGTTTGGACTTAGTGTAGGTCATAAAAGCCAAGAAAAATCTAGTTGTAAGGAAACAGAATAGGAAAAAACCCAAAAGGGTTAAATATTTTTTCAAGCCACTGTATATTGAATATATTCTCTGAAACATGTGATCAAAAACCCTTTTTATTCAAAATCCTTTTTTTTTATTCTTGGATGTTTTCCCAGGCTGACAAATATACAGAATCATATCTATCTCAACTAGAATCAGATTTACCTACCTGCTTGATGCTGCATGTGTTTGTGTCCTAGCTCTCTTCTGCACTGCTGTTTGATGCTGTACACACAGTAGTTGCGGCTGTGCAAGAGCTGAACCGCAGCCAGAACGTGGGGGCAACTCAGCTTTCTTGCAAGTCCTCAAAAATCTGGGAGCACGGTACTAGCCTGATGAACTATTTGAGGATGGTAAGAAAAGCAGCACTGCGTCAATTCCTCTACTCCAGATGGAAGCACACACCCATTATCATTCATTTTAGTGCATCGCAGTAGCCATTATAGAATAGAAGTGTAGTTTGTCCTTAAATGTATACAAGTGCTATAAGTCATGCTGCAGTGATCCAAATTTTGGTACAACTCTTGAAAGCGTAGGTGTGTCTTTTTCACTGTTAAATGACTATTCATTTTCAAACTACTAGAGACGTGACAAACTTTCCTGCCATGTTACTTATTCAGTAATATTAATATGAAAAATGTGTTTTAGAAACACAATAAACTCCATATTCTCACATTGTGTTTTAGTCACTTGACTTGAACTTAATGCTTTTAGGATACAACATAGCAACAGTTAATTTTTATTATATATATGGAACCTCGGTTTTCGAACGACTCCCTTTTCAACAAATCGGATCACGAAAAAAATTTCAAAGCCATAATTGCACTCGGTTGCAGCATAAATGCTCAGTTGTTGAACAATCTATTTGGCAACAGCAACCAGCATGTGCATCAGTCTCATCACACAGCGCTTGCTTATTGATTGCCCACTCTGAACATTTCTCGTATGTTAGCGATATTTCTTGTGTATTGTTTCTTTTATATTTTTGTTATCGATAAGCCACTATGGGACCTGGGAAATTTATTGAAAGTGTAAAAGCAAATTGGAAAATAGTGAGAACAAACGATAGGGGTGAAGAAAGAAGTCTTATGAAAGTATGAAAATGGCGTTCGTGTCTGTTGGATGAAACTTTCTTTCTATTAAAAACGGTATACTTTGTTCAGTTGGTTCAGGTAATGAATAAAAGTCTTTTCTTACCTAAAATTTTATTCTTTATTAATGGTTGGTACGTCATATTATAATACAATTGTGGAGCGAGGAGAAGATCAGGAACAGAATAATTCATAATGCATTGTTTCTTATGGGAAAATATGTTTCGTTTTACGAACAAATCGGTTTTAGAACAACATTTAATAACAAATTAACTTTGGTCCACTGTATTCTTATTTTATATAAAATAATTTAATTTAATTTAAGTCAAAAGTACTGCGATGGCCTGGCGAGCTGTCCAGGGTGTACCTTGCCTTCACCTAGAGTCGGCCAAGTGGGCGCCAGCCTCCCCTCGACCCTAATTAGGATTAAGCGGCTTAGAAAATGAATGAATGAAAATCAAAAGTAGAAAAACTGTACATGTTTTTGGTTAAAGAAACAGCAAACAGGTGACAAATACACAACCGGATAGACGACAAACCCAGTTAGTTAGTTTAGAAAATTGCTACATCTTTTCTTAGGTATTCCAAGGAAACATGACATGAACAAAGTCAAATTGAGATTCATGCTTTGACTTTAAAGTTTAAACTGACTGTAATATCTTGTCTCTCATTCTATTTTTTGTAAGTTTTTCATCATTTTATTCACCAACATGACACACTCTTACTCTACTCTTATAGTGAACAGATATTGTGTCTCCCTGTCTTGGATAGGTAGAATTGGAAGGTCTAACAGGCCACATTGAGTTCAACAGCAGGGGCCAGCGCTCCAACTATGCCCTGCGCATCATGCAGAACAGCAGGGATGGCCTAAGGCAGGTAAAGTAGTTTTCCCAGTTACCGCATCTCAGTTGCAGGTAAACACCATTGTGCTTTTGTTTTCTTTCTCATAGCAGGAATTCAGCATGCTTCATCACTCCCAGATGCTGCCTTGAGCAGCCATACGGTGCTGCCAGGAGCCTTATTGACCTGTTTCACTTGTGTTTACTGGCTAAAAGCACCTCTTTTACTCCCCAGTATCAGCGTGAATCTAACAGGTTGGCTGGTTATGAGGACTGTCTGACCTGTAGAGACGGTAGAGATGAATACACCCGGTATCATTCCCTCTAATTATCTTGACAGTCAGGAATTAGCTTTGCTAGAGCAGTTATTTTTTTCTTTGTCAACCTCAACAATAATGGTGCCATCATGCTGACCCTGAGACAGGGGCTGAAAGCAAATCAGAGCATACTCTAGGTTTGCTATGACAGGGTCAGTGTAAAGAGCTGGATGAGGTCAGAAAATTTGTAGTTATGATGGAGCAAAGGAAATTGGGTTTATGAGGGAACGAATCATTATGGTTGCCACTTTGTGAGAACATACCCTCATTATTATAACAGAACTTGATGCAAGGTGCCAGATTGAGAGTTTGGGTTGAAGTGAATGCTTTGCATGCTGCATTCTCTGTCACTGTGCTGTGTATTGCACAGTTTTTTCCAGCTTTGCCCCTAGCTGTGTCTGACTTTGCCATTTAAGGCAAACACTGTTGATGGGAATGTCTGTTATGCTTGGTGACTTGTCCTGTCTCCTATGTGACAATCAAACATAGGCTACAGCTATCACAGAAGCTTCTGCCTGAGTGACAGTCCAGGGCCAGACCCTGAGTGACCCGACCTTAATCTACAGGTCCACATAATCCTCCTGGCATTTAAATCTATTAACTTAACCTGTGTTCTTACACACACATATAAACACATGCCATCTCTGTTGAGATCTTTGTTGTGCCTTGATTGATGGGTAGGAAAGGGGCATTCATTAAATATTGGACAGGCAGACAAATCAGACTGGCAGCAAAAATCAGACACAGTTCCTTTTATTAGACTTGTTTTGACGACTCTATGTTGCTTAGTGCACAGATCATATCTAACAGTTTTTTGTTAGAGTCTATGTCCCCATGAGGCTATGCAGTCTTGCAAGATGTTGAAGTTAATCTGAAAGTCACTCCACCATTACACAGACAGATATTTTTTGAAGGTCATTGACACATTTTTTTTTTTAGCACATTTGGTTTAAACAGAATGGGACTGTGTTGTTTTTTTGGGTCTCACTGTGGAGTGTTTGAATGCGTTTACAGTTCCTGATAGAGAATGTTCTCATTTAATGAATGGCATTTTGGAAAGGGCAATGTCACCTTATATGATTATCTTCATTGCAGACAGACTCTGAGGGTAAGAGAACAAATAAAGTGAAGCATATAAGCTAATGTTGCGTGATTACAGTCACAGGCATAATGAACAGTCTGCAATTAGTGATAATGGCCACTCAGTGCCAGATGTACTAAGCTGTTTGTGCCAGGTTTCAGGCATAATTAAAATGCATTTTGTAAGAAAAACCCAGCATCCTATATATAGAAAACTGCCATACAAGTCTAAATGCAGGCCTTATTCACAGTGCATGTCCATCCATCTATGCATCTATTACCTGTACTGCATCAGGGGTTTGGGCGAAGCTGGATCCAATCCCAGCTGACTTTGGGCAAGAGGCATGGTATACTCTGAACCAGTCTGTTGTAGAGCTAACACAAAAACCAACAACCATTCACACTTATGGGCAATTAGGAGTAGCCAACTGAAATAATGTGCATGTTTTTGGACCATAGGGTGAAGCCGGGTACCCAGAGGAAACACACACAAGCCTTGGATATTACAGGGAAATATTTTTATATTACATTATATATTATTTAATATTATTATGTTACAGTCAACAACATGGAAATGGAATACTGTGCAATTACAGTATAATACATTTTTATGTAAAGTTTTGCAGCGATTATTTAGCTGTCATCAATGTAAAAGAGAATAGGATATAAGTAAACGGCAATGTTCAGCAAGCTGGTCATTATAACAAAATAAACCCTGACAGAGTGATTGAGATGATTTTATAGATTTGAACTGATTTTTATTGCTTCCAGTAATGGTGCACTTTATAGGAATGATCTGTTGTATTTTAAAAAGCGTTATAAATTTGTTATATACACTATATACCAGACTGCAGAATGTTGTAATCAACTGATCAGCGGTATCCAAATGAGTTGTGTAATAAGCTATATTTATATTTATGGCGTTTGGCAGACATGCTTATGCAGAACAACTTGCATTTTTAATCGTATTCATACAGATGAGCAGTCAAGAGTTAAGGGCCTTGCTCAAGGGCCCAACAGTGAACTTCCAACATTCTGATCAGTAAAGCAGAGCCTTAAACACTGAGCCACCACTGCACATATTATTATCCCACACAGGGTTTACTTGTTCTGACACTTTATAAACACATTGTCCACATTTATCAACGCATTCTCTTTGGTAGGGCGTTTTAGTCCAAAGCCTTTTTGACAGCTAGCCATTTCCACCACTTTACAGTCTTTTAAATAGCAATTTGTGCTTCATGCATTTAGCAGGCACAATTTCCCTAATAAGGTACCGGCTTAGTGAATTGAATGTTAATGTCAAATGTAATGATTGCTTTTTTAAGGTTGCATCAAGACATGTTGTTCACTGTGCCTCCTCAAATACAGTGGGTTGGGAAAGCATTCAGACCTTTTTTATTATTAAAAATAAAAAAATTCAATCTCTAAGTTTAGTGTTCACGTGTTCAGGCCCTTGGTTAAAGGCACACCAAATTGAACTTGGGTACATCCAGTTTGCTGTGATTATGTTGAGATACTTTGAGTCACTAGATTTTGACCTGATTTGGACAGTCCTATCATTCATACTTCACATTACACCAAAATCTAAGACATGAAGTTGAAAGAGCTATAATTTGACCTCCACATTCAAATTGTTTTGAGACAGACCTCAATGTATAAACCCATTTCTGTGAAACCATCAAAATTTTAATTTTCCAACAAGCACACTGGGCATTATTATTATGTAATGGAAGAAGCACCAAAAGGAATCTTCCTAAACAGCATGTCTGATGACACTCATTAAGTGGACTCTAAGAACCTTAGTCAAAGAGATGACAAGAACTCAATGGGCACTTGAACAGACATTAGAGGTTATCAGTAGTGATATGAGAAACTGCCAGAAGGACAACCGTTTCAGAAATACTCCAATCATGGTGAAGCATGGTGGTGGGAGAATCATGCAATGAAGAAACTTCTCAGTGGCAGGTTCATGATGCATAATCAGATGCAAGGAAAGGGTGAAAGCAGCCAAATAGGTTCTTGAAGAAAGCCTGTGACAAAGTGCATGTAACATCAGACTGACAGTTCAACAGCAGGTTTATATTTTAACATGACTGACTTGAAGCATGCAGGAAAGAAAATGTTTGCGTGGTTTTGGGAAAGGAATTTGAATGTCCATGAGTAGTGGAGTTAAACCCCAGGCTTAAAACCCTTTGAATATTTGTAGAGGTACCTGAGAATAGCAGTTCACAGAAGCTCCACATCCCATCAAAATTGAGATATGCCAGGAAGAATTGGAGAAACTGCCCAAATCTAGGTGTGCAAAGCTTGTAGAAAGAGTATTTATCTGACACAACTCTACCAAAATATAAAAAAATAGATTGATAGATAGATAGACAGACAGACAGACAGACAAATAGGTAGATAGATAAATCCTTGAAGCTGTAATTATGCTAAATATGCTTCTGCAAGGAGTAGGGACTTTTTTTGTAATGGGGCAAAACATAAATTATTTAATTTTAAGGTAAAGACATGTTTTAAGACTAGGGCAAAGTTAGGTTAAGGTTAGAGTTACGCAAGTATCATTTATGGTCAGAGTTACGTAAATGTCTCCAGAAAATAAATGCAAGTTTATGTATTGAAGTTATGAAAAGACTGTGCGAAATAAGTGTGACTGCCTTAGCAACAGAACCCTAACCTACACACACATGACTACACACATCCCCTCTAATAGACTGCTTCACCTTTGTCAAACAGAATATTAATGCAAGGCATTGCACATGTCAGAACGTCAGCTCACTCAGTGGCAGCTGCAGTTTCACTTGTTTGTGAAAGTCTGTTTATCAGATGCTATAAAGAAATGGGCAATTATGCAACATCAAGATTCCAGCTTTAGAACCAACTCTGCATATGACAGATTATTTAAAATGATTATTCATTTTGGATATATGTGTGTGCTAGTACATAAGACTTTTTGTTTTCAGTGCTTTGCATTCACAGCAGTGGGGTTGCACACTGATATCTAATACCGCCTTTATGCTAATTTGTAAATATTATGTGTGACGCACCTGAAAACCTTGAATCTCATTTTCAAGGCAGAATTAGCAACAATTCCACACATCACAAATTCAACAAAAGCTGCCTTCGCAGGGTGGTGGAGCTCTCCCTTAGAGATAGGGTGAGAAGCTCAGCCATCAGGGAGGAGCTCGGAGTAGAACCGCTGCTCCTCCGCATCTGATTAGAATGCTTCCCGAACTCCTCCCTAGTGTAGTGTTTCTGGCATGCGCAACAGGGAAGAGACCCCGGGGTTGACCCAGAAAACGCTGGAGGGACTATGTCTCTCGGCTGGCCTGGGAACGCAGCGGTGTCCCCCCGGAAGAGCTGGAGGAAGTAGCTGGGCAGAGGGACGTCTGGACCTCACTGCTTAGGCTGCTGCCCCCCCATGACATGGTATACATAGAGCCCCAAAACAGCATAATTATTAAGAAAATCAAACGAAGCTCAGGACAGCAGTCAGATATAGTGTAGCCACAGTCTTCCTATTCATCTTCATTTATATATATCTTATATTTGTATGATCTTAAAACATATAATAACTATAAGGTACTTTCTCACCATGGGCAGTGGTGGCCCGGTGTTAGGGTGCTGGATTACTGATCCCAAGGCCGGGGTTCAAGCCCCACTACTAATGGGTTGTCATTGCTGTTCCCCCAGTGCAGCTAACTGGGTTATCAAAGGCCGGCCATGTCTCTCACTGTCTGTGGCACGTAAAGAACCACTGGTGATTTTTGTCAAGAGTAGGCTGCATTGCCGTCAGCGTGTTTCTGCCCTGCGATGGCCTGGCGAGCTGTTAAGGGTGTACTCTGCCCTCTTCCAGAGTCAGCTGAGATGGGCGCCAGCCTCCCCGCGACCCTAATTAGGATTAAGCGGTTCAGAAAATGAATGAATGAATGAATGATTACATATTGTCACCATGGTTGTGACAGGCCAGATGAGCCCAGCATGCTCTGAGCTCATAGTGCTGTGTAGGTAACAGCATCTTTTTATGCTAATTCAGAGATTAGTGCATACTACACAGAAACCTGAATAAGCCATGTTCCGTAAACGTGGCTTTTACACTCAGTAAAATAAAAAGTTTTACTTTACTAATCATTTATTTTTCTTTTTTTAAAAGCTTGAAAATGATGATGGCATTTGCTCCAAGTGACTATGAAAAACTGTGAGTGTCCACCATTTCAATTCGAGCATTTTCTCCTCAGTTTTTTAATCATAATATTTTTAATAATGCAACTAATCCACAGTCCAAAAACATGCACATTCAAAAACAAGCTAATTTGCTGTTCCAAAAATTGCTTCTAGGTGTGAGTGTAAGTGGTTGTGTGTGTCAGCCCTGCTGATGAACTGCCAAACTTTTCAGGGAGCACCCTGCCTGACAGGAGTCGGCTGAGATAGGCTTTAGCCTCTCCACGACCATAGTACAATGAAGTGGTTTGGCAAATAAGTGAATGAATGAACCATGACACAAAGGCAGGTCAGGAAAGTCCTGCATTTTAAGACCAGCTATGTACGTAATGGAATCTGCTCTGAGCTGTTCAAAATATAAATTTTAAAAATAAAAATATAAAAAATATAAAATTCAAAAAATAAAAGTTAATCCAAAAACTAAATCAAGATTATATGTCTTATTTTTACATTTTAAAGCATGAAATGATGGCATTGCCTACTCCAAGTGTCTGTGACAAGCTGTGAGTGTCAGTTGTTCTGATTTCAGCATTATGGGGTAATGATAGTTAATCCCATGATAGTGAACCAATCACATTGCGCCATTTCCATGTAGTGTTTACTAAACTGAATTAAAGAGCATTCAAAAGGAGATAATGACCCCTCAGAGAAGTCAATGTGGGAAAATGTGTTTTTGTTCCAAAATACATTATGACAATAAATGAAAATAAAAAATGACAGATCAATCCACTTAATAGGCAAACCGTCAAAGCTGCACAATGAAACAAGGTTTCAGGCTGCTCTCATGCTCATTTTAGGGCTTATGCTCCTGTTGAAATCACACCCATAGTGTCATCTGTGTGCATTCGATAAACTTAAATGCAGCAAAAATACAATACAGAACTCCGACATCTACTGGCTGTTGCCAACTAATGCAGTATGTACAAGCTCATTATCATCTTTCGCATTATTTAATTTATATATATATATATATATATATATATATATATATATATATACACACACACACACACACACACACACACACACACACAATCATGCAAATATTGGATGACATGTCTATACCCTACCAGTAATTTTTATTTATTTATTTGTTTGTTTATTTTTTTATTTTGGTATGGTTGATTATATTATGGTGCTGATGAATTGAATTAAAATTAATGAAACATTACCAATAAACTTGACCTTTAATTTTTATTAACAAATCAGTTGACTTAAAAAAAAATAATAACAGAAAGAAGAGTCATGTCAGAAAAACCCCAATGACAATTGGAAATAAGGAAAAGTGGATTTGGAGGAGGGACAGCACTAAGAGCTGTAAGAAAAAGAAGATAAAATGAAATACAAGCCAAACAGATCAAAAGCATGTTAGTACAGGCTCTGCAGCTCTGCCCTTACTAATCCTGAAGAAGCTTGGCAGGCTCTGTAGGTGCAGCGTAACTTACCCGTGAGGGCAAATGTAGACAAAAGAGTCTACGCTCCCTATCACTTTAGTGTTTTGCAATCCTAATATTTTATGTTGTTGTTGTTTAGGGATTGTGAAATACTGTTGGTACAAAGGTCATGGTTGAATGCAATTACGTGACATTCTCCAGCTGAATCGTCAACTATAATTTACGTGCATCAAATTGTGTACTTTTGCATCTGGGTACAGACAATACACAAATATAAACATAACATGTTTGTAGGAAAATCAGCATAAATTAGAATAGGTTCAATTTTGTGTAGGTTGTACTATGTCATACATGCAATACAATAAACGTTAATAAAATCTTATTAAATTCTTGCTAGTTTTGAATTAGCCCTATTCAAAATCCTTTCTAATTTAAAGTAAAAATCTAACCATCATGGGCTACAAGGATACATTGAGTAAATAACAAAATCCTTGCATTAGAACATATGTAACATACTGTACAGTCAGATTCGTCCATTCCATCCCATAATCTATGACGCTGATCTAACAGGGTCATGGAGGAACCCATTCGGATCACCTCGCCTATTTCCATGATGAGAAATAAGACTCGGACATTATGTGCACCATTTTGGCGTATGTAGAAAACGTTTTTTGCTGTACTGTGGACAAGTTACCGCACTATAGTCATTACAATGCATCAAACGAACAGCATTTCTCATACATAATCAAAACCATGTTTGGCCTTGACCACTGTCGTTTTCAAATCATATCCAGTAAAGCTTTTTAATTTACTGATGTATAAGTCTTTGTAATATGGTTAATATGGTGTATGTACCTCGATTTTTTACTTTCATCGAACAAACAACATGTGTATTCTTGTCAGCGATGCCATTTTTACCATGTAGTCACATGATAAAAAAAGGAGTTCGCAAATCGGCCATACATAATGTCCGAGTCTATATTCTACTGGATATGGGTGAGGAGTTCCAAATGGGAGGAAACTGGAGCCAATCCTAGCTGACTTTGGGTGAGTGTTTCATCACGTACATGCATTTCTAATGTTAGATACCCTTCCATAGTCACTCACGGGATTATTACTCATGTTATGTTCATTTTGCTGACTAGCCTATGCAGATCAATAACAGACATACTCTATATAAAACATCAAATAGCCTTACCTGTTTCAGAGTCAATCTGGAACCTTGCGTCCTCGTTGCCAGAGATGATTGAGTATCGGACAGGCTCATTGCCAGTGCCATCCTTTGTTTGGGCAGAAACACTAATTACCTCTGTCCCCACAGGCATGGACTCTGGAATTTCAGCCATGTATTCAGAGCTCTGGAACACTGGCTGATAATCATTCAGATCGACTACATGCACTGTGACATTGGCGGAGGAGGCGAGGTGTTTAGGAAGACCTCTGTCTGTGGCTTTGACTTTAAACCTAAAGGTGGATTGAACTTCGTCAGCCAGAGAACGTTCCAGGCGCAAAATGCCAGAAACCTCATCCAGAGAGAAGAAACCACTGTCTGCTCCTTGCATGGAGTACCTCACCTCTGAGTTTATACCTGGTAAAGTGTGAGAAGAGAATATCTTAAATCCAATTTCAAAATAGAATTAGAAAATATATGAATGCAATCAGAACTGGCAGATGGCGAGTCTTAGTACATCTGAAATTTGTGTAACTCTGAGTGTTTGCAATGTGAAATGATTGAAATAATTTTAAAAATGTGTCGCTTTGTTTTCAAATAATGTCAAGGTAATACACAAACAAATAGGAGGCAGGAACAAGAAGCTACTGTAGATCCAGCATCGTATGCATGTTCCCACACATTGCAAGGTGTGTCCTGACACTCCCTAAGTCTTTCTCTGTACAACTCTCAATCCCAGATCAAACACAGCACACCTTCACCCTGCTTCTTTCTGCTTGGTCATACAGCCATCAAGTAAAAGCATTTAGAAAACTCAAACTTTATTACCAACTGCTGGTTCAGTTTTGTTGATGCCAGTGAAAGCCATGTTAGATATGTTGGATGAGACCACTGGTTATTTGGGTCACATGTTTGGATCTTTGTGCTTTACAGCCATTTTTTCATAGCCACATATATAATAGCACATACCTGTGTCTGGGTCTTTGGCATAGATGACTGTAATCGGTGTTCTAACGGTGGTGTTGTCAAAGACCATTATCTCATAATGCTCACTGGAGAACTGTGGTGGGTTGTCATTTATATCCTGCACCTTAAGTATAATGTCTGCTTGGCATGAACGTCCTCCACCGTCAGTTGCCTTGACGGCCAGATTATACTCTGTTTCCTTCTCCCGGTCCAAAGTAGCAAGCGTAAACAGCTCACCTGTTTATGATAAAGATCATTACATACAGTAAACAATTAGGCAGTAACAAAGCATGTAAACACCTCACTGTTTTAGAAATATTCAACAAGGACATTTCAACATTAATCCCTGCCATCCCAAAAAAAGATATAGATATATACAGTATATGGTTCGTTTGCCAGCCTATATACACAACATACTCTTATATATTCATCCAGTGAATAGTTCTTCATGCCCAGGATAATCTTTAACATAATCCCAAAATATTTAGATTCAGATTTTTTGGAAAACTGATTTGCAATTCTGGCAAATTGCCCTAAACAAGAAACACTAGAACCAGTTAGGTCAAAAGACGATAAACTAAAAAATAACTGATAATAAAGCTATGTTTGAAAAGCTGAAGGTCTTTTTTTCTGTGTACATAGTCAGCAGAGTTTCAAGGGGAAATGACATATAGGCAATATACAGTATAATAATAATTTTACCAGTTATAGGTTGAAGATGAAATTTGTCTGCATTTGGCCCATGAAGAGTAAAAGAGATTTGTCCATTCGTGCCAATGTCTGGATCAGATGCAGTGACCTTAAGAATGTAGAGTCCTCCTGGAGAATTCTCCATGACTGTTTCAGTGTAAAGCAACTAGAAAAACCACCAAAAGGAAATTTAAGATTTAATTGTATGAGTTATATTCAAATCACTCCAGCAAACAGGCTCATATTCTATATTTTGTTTAAATAATTAATAAGGAAAAATGATTTGTGTCATTAACAACTCTTTAACGCTAAAATAATACTAATGTATGACTTACTTGTTCACACAGTGGACTGTTGTCATTGCTGTCAAGAACGTGAACCTCTACCACAGCAGCAGTTTGAAATTTTCCATCTGTGGCTATTACTTTTAGGGTGTGTTTGTCTTTCATTTCCCTATCCAGTGACCTTTTTGAAGTCAGTCTACACTCTTCTCCAACAACAGTGACTGAGAACTGCCCCAGTGGATCTCCATCTTAAAAAAAGAACAAAAAAAAACAAAACAAAACACACAATTATATGTATATATACATAAACATATATGAACCTTCCAGTACCATTTGCATTCTGAAAATATCTGACTGAATAATTAAACAATGTAAGCATAGCACAGCAACCATTTCATTGGGAATAACTGCAACTCTACAACTGCATATTCCTGCAATTATCCAATCTGTCAATCATATGACAGGAGCATGAAATAACCCAGATACATGTAAAGAGCTTCAGTTCATGCTCACATCAAACCTCTAAACAGGTAAAAATGTGTTTTCAGTGACTTTCATCATGGTATGGTTTCTGAAGCCAGACAAGCTGGTTTGAATATTTCAGAACAGGATGATCATACACAACAGTTTGAGAAGAATGACCAAACTGGTTCAGACAAGGCATTTTGTTTCTCAGTCTTTACCTGGCCAGATTAGGTGAGCCCGTGCCCAATCTAGTCTTTACTTGGCTGAAACAAATGAAACCCAATGTGGTCTTCTTCTGTTGTAACCCATCCACATTACTGTTTGTCATTTTGTGCATCCTAATATGCTTTTCTCCTGCAACAAGTGGTTGTTGGTGTTAATTTATTTTATGTTTTGTCTCAACCAGTCTGGATATTCCCTTCTGACCTCCCTCATCAACAAAGTATAGTAGATCATAGATCTGGCATTTCTTAAGTATCCACTCCAGCCCATCTGTTACCAGCATCCATGCCACTGAGATTTTAATTCAATTTTCCAAAATTCTGATGTTTGATTTAAGGATTAATTGAATCTCTAGACTTGACTAAGCACTGTGCTACTGTCACGTGATTGATGATTTGATGAATGCTCAGATGTAACTAACATCCACACTTATTTTGCTTGATTGTTAGGACCATGGTTGTACTCACCTGTTATATAGCATGTGACCTGTCTGTTATCAGGAGACACATCGTTATCTGTAGTTGTCAGAACAACTATCGGCTCTCCAGGCCTGCTGTTCTCGATGATAGACCCATGATAGACTTCCTCTGTGAACTGAGGTGGATTATCATTTTCATCAGTGATTGTCACTTCCACAAGAGCTGATGAGGAAAGCTTGACACTACCTCCATGATCAGTGGCCACCACGTAGAACCTGTACAATTGTTGGGTTTCACAGTCTGTTTCCTTCATGGTGGTTATCCAGCCAGTTTGTGAGTCAATACGGAACAGCTCACTGATATCATCTAAGTCTGGCTCCAGCGTGTATGTCACCTCTCCGTTAGCATCTTTGTCTGGATCGTTAGCTGTCACCTGGATCACTGTCGTAGCAGCAGGCATATTTTCAGCCAGTATGGCTTTGTACAGGTCAGTATCGAAGTTGGGCTGGTTGTCATTCACATCCTGAACCTGGATTTTAACTGATACTAGAGAAGCGACTTCTGTGCCATTTTGATTACCATGAGCAATAACATCAATCTGATACCACTTGGTCTTCTCATAGTCAATATTTTTCTGCACCATAAGGGTTCCGCTGTCTTGGTCAAGAGCAAACACTTGGTCTTTATTACTTTCTACAGTGTTGCCATCTACTAAGCTGTAGATGAGTGGTGTGTCGGCCTCAGCCTTGACTGTACCTATCTCATAGCCAATGGGGAAATCCTCAGACACGGAAAATGTGTATAGTGGTTCTGCAAACCTTGGCAGAGGGACCTCTGGAGGGACCACTTTAACCTGGACTGGCACGGTGGAGTTGTAATATGGAATTCCTCCATCCCGAGCCTGGACTTTGAAATTAAAGATCTTATTTTCCATGCCAACCAGGCTCTCTTTTACACTTACCACACCAGTAAAGGGATTAATCTCAATCACCTCCTCGGTCACTTCCTCAGCTTCATCCACTGCATAAGTGACATCTGCATTCTTGCCTTCATCAGCATCATAAGCCAATATTTGAATAACGGGAGAGCCTTTATTTATGGTGGACTGAATAGACACCTGGTACTGAGCGGCTTTGAACTGTGGCGCATTGTCATTCTCATCCGTGAGAATGATCTTCACAGTGCAAAACGCTACTCTTCCCCCTCCATCCTTAGCCATGACCTTGATAGCAATCACTCGTTGTGAGGGATTCTCTCTGTCCAAAGGCTGAGAGGTCACAATTTGTCCCTTATCATCAATATTGAATTTTTCATCTGCTAGCTTGTTGATAATGGTGTAATCCACACTGCCATAGGGACCATCATCAGGGTCAATAGCAGCCAGGCGAATTACACGCGTTCCTGCCTCTGCATTCTCAGCCAGTTCAGCTTCATAAACATCCTGGCTGAAGTATGGACTATGCCTGTTGCTGCTGGTCATGTCGATGTTTACCGGAGCCGTCGTTTGGAACACACCATCCGAAACAGCAACAGTAAGGTTGTAAAAAGGATTTAAGTTTCTCTTACATATGTTGGAAAAAGAGACCAGACCTGATGATTCATTCATAGCAAAATACCTTCCTTCATTACCTGAGAGAATTTTATACTGGAGATTGTCCTTGCTGTCAGCATCCGAGGCCTGGATTTTGATCACAACATGTCCACAGGTGGCCATTTCATCCAAGGAGGCTTGATACTGAGACTCACTGAAGTTAGGAGGGTTGTCATTGATATCAATAACGTTCACAGTAATTTGAGCTTCGCTGCTGCGAGGTGGTGAACCATTGTCAGTGACTATAATTTTCAGATGGAATTCTTGCGTAGTTTCATAATCCAAGACTTGTGATGTTAGCAAAAGTCCACTGAGTGGATCGATGTTGAAAAATTCCGTTTCATTTTTTCCTGTGTCAGCTATTTTATAGGTTAAGTCTTTGTTTCTACCTGAGTCTCTGTCAACAGCTGAGACTTGTATTACAGATGAGCCAACTGGAAGACCTTCCAACAGTTCTGCTTTGTAGGAAAGCTTCTCAAAAACAGGAGGATTATCATTGATGTCCTCGATATCTATCTGTACTTTGGACTCACTAAAAGAGCCAGTTATAGAGTCTGTGGCACGAACAGTCAACAGGAAATTTGTATGGGTTTCATAGTCTAAAAAATCAGTGACACTTAACATGCCTGTTTTAAAGTCAATATGAAAATATTGCGTGGCATTTTCTACTTCTTCAAGATTGTAGATAAGACGATAGCCCTCTGGGTTTTTTGCTTGCACGTGTAGGATGTTTGTGAAGGGAGGAATGTTTTCAGGCAGTCGTAAAGGGTAAAAAAGACTTTGAAATATAGGATGGGAACGGTTTTGCACTTGGATGTATAGCTCTGCTAGTGTTGACAGACTGGGCTCTCCTTCATCTGAAGCTCTTACCGTAAGCACATACTTGTTCAATGACTCATAGTCTAACGGCCGTAGAAGAGACACATCTCCTAGATAGGGGTCAATCCTGAAGAGGTTGAAATGCTCCTCGAGTGTAAAAATTATAGATCCGTTTTCACCAGTATCTTTATCAGTTGCCAGCACCTGAAAGAGAACATCCCCTGGTTCTGCCTCGTCAGATATTATAATAGTATGTGGAAGGTTGGATATGACGGGTGTGTTGTCATTGATATCATCTACATAGATTTTCACATAAGTCACATCTATACGTTGTGGATTTCTCGTGTCTCTGACCTCCACAGCCACATCATACTTATCCTGTTCCTCTCGGTCAAAGGCAAAGCCAGTCGTCTGCAGAACACCTGAAGACTGTACCACTGAAAATCTATCAGCTGGGTTCAGAACTGAGTACATCAGTGGTTCATTTAGGTAAGTGCCCATGGCTCGGAGTACAGTTAAAGTTTGTATAGCTTCATTGTTTTCAAGTACAGTGCCAATGTAGCTCCTATCCTCAAATTGTAGACTCGTCCTTTGCATTCGTGTAACATTGACATTTACTAATGTTGTGTCTTTGTATACACCATCTGAAGCTGTAACTTTGAGCTCATAATAGGACTGAAAGTCCGATCCATTATTCACTGAGATTTCGCCAGTTGATTCATGTATTTTAAATGCATCGTTGTGATTATTAATACTGTACAAGACCGATGAATCTGCATCATGGGCCATTACTTGAATGACTTTCATGTCTTTAAACACAGGGGACATGATGGAAGCTGAATAGACAGGTAGTGTGAACTTAGGGGGACAGTCATTAAAATCCAGGACACGCACAGTGACGTCACATGGTTTCCCAGCACTTAAAGAGGGCTCTCCTGAGTCTCGAACTTGAACCTTGAAGCTAAATTCAGGTGTAGTCTCAAAGTCAAGCTCAGATATTAAAGAGATTGTGCCCATGTTTGGATCGATTTTAAATGTCTTTTTGGCCTCAGGTTCTTGGATTTCAAAGATCAGCAGAGCGTTGGAATCCTTATCGGCATCTGAGGCCTTGATGACCAGTGGGCTGTTGTTCTCTCCCATTACCATGCTGTTTATCTGTGCAGACTCACTAATCTGCCCATAGTAACTACCTTGAAGAAAAACAGGGGCGTTGTCGTTTTCATCTATGACGTACACATTAACAACTGTGTCTGATGAGACCCCTGCTGTATTCGTGGCTCTTATTTTTAGACGGTAAGAGATGCATTCCTCAAAATTGAGGGCTTTTTGGACAGATAGCAGCCCAGAGTTTAAATTCATGTGGAACGTTCCGTTCGGGTCACCATCTCTGATGCTGTATGTCACAGCAGAAGGACAACTAACCGAAACAGACAGCACTGGAAAGCCCAAAGCACTGTTTTCACTTATTTCAGTGAAGTACTCATCCTGGGTAAACTTTGGTGCTGTGTGCTCAGACAGCTTAAGATGGATATTGACAGGACAGAGGTCACTGCGCTGAGGAAAGCCCTGATCAGTGGCTTTCACCACAAGCTGGTATTGTTCCTGAGAGAGTCTGTCTAATGACTTAGCCACACGGATGCTTCCTGTCTCCTGATCGATGTCAAACACTCCTTCTGTATTCCCTCCTGAAGAAAATAATAGATTTTATACATTGTTATCTAGTTTCTTAAAGTAAAATAGGAGAAAAATTAACAGCATATTTTATATTTTCTCCATATGTAATTTAGGCATGAATATCAAGGACACCTCACCCTGTACTGAAAAAAAATGTTTTGAGAAGTTTATTTTGATAATGTTACAGCGCATGCATCAAGGCTCTTCTCTATTGGTTCCTAGGTAGTTGGATATAGCACTCTAAAATATTCAAACAGCTAAGTCACCGCTGTCTTAATTTAGAATTTTTAAAACACTTTTCTTGTGTTTTTGCACTGATTCACTATCAGTCAAAAGTTTTAGAACACCTCCATTTTTCCAGTTGCCAGTTAAAGCATAAACCAAAATAAACAGATGGTTAAAGTATATTTTCTTTAAAGCATAGAACAAATGGTTGCTTTGCCTTCACCCTTTTGTCCATTTCATCCCTAATCAGCTCGATGGGGTTTAAGTCTAGAGACTATGCTGGACATTCCATCTAAGAAAGTTCTGATATATCGCTTACCTTTGTTCATTTTCAGGTTATTTACTGGACATGAATTTAAATAACAAAAAAAAAAAAAAAGAAAGAAAATAAGGAAATAAAAAATAAAAAGAAAGAAAGAAAAAAAGACAAAGTTGGTGCGCTCTAAAACTTTTGGCTGGTTGTCTAGTACTTTGAGTCCCTGGCCTAGTGAACCTGTATGAGTATATATTTTTGATGGTAGAAAACAGAAAGCAAATTTGAACTTCATTTTGACAAACTCTGACAAATGCTGTATAGGTAAATAATTGTTATTTAAATGTATTTAAATTATTGGCTTTTGTTTTCTGTTATATGTTAAAGATGAGGTCAAAGAGCACTGACATGTTTCTTTAATTCCAGTGCATGTAATGTGTATCTATGCTACTAAATAGCATTCAATCCAGTATTTTATTTGCTGGCAGTGAGGGCCCTATAGTTATAGATACAGTTTGCATTACCATAGCTGATTACTGCTATCATATGGATCACTGACATAACACTGTAGCTCCGATGTTCTTACCTGAGTGAATAGTGTATACAATCTCAGCGTTACTGCCCTTGTCTTTATCCAAAGCTTTGACTCGAAGCACCTCTGTCCCAGTTGGAGCCAAGTTACTGATTCTGCCCTCATAATGGGTACTGACAAATTTGGGTGTGTAGTCATTACAGTCCTCCACATGCACTACTGCTTTCACAAAGTTCTTCTTTACAGGGATTTCTTGATCACGAACCTGGATTTAAAACACAAGAATTGTTATTTTTCGAGTCTTGATCAAAGTCTTGAAAGGACTCACCCAGGGTCCCTTGTAGGGCCCCATACTAGCTATGCATCAACTCAAATTCCATAAAAATTTAGCAACCTGGCTGAAATTTTAATCACTGTAGATTTATAAGGGAACTCAGACTCAGAGTACACTTTGTCACATGACAAATAAAACAACATGAAGTAACCAATGTGCTAGTATCAACTTCAGCTAGGTAACACCCGAGATAGTGACAACTTCAGCTATTTAACAACCGTGATAATAACAACTTCAGCTTTGTTAGTTAGGTTTTAATATATTTTGAGAGGAAAACAATTTTACCATCACTAGAAGACTGTGTGTGGAGATGGACTCATAGTCTAGCTCTTCAGTTAGGACAAGAACTCCACTCTTTGGATCCAGGTGGAAATGCTTTAAGCTGTCTGGGTTGAGACTGCTGTGGATAGAGTAAATGAGCCTGCTATTGATGTCTGCATCCTGGGCACTGATCTGAAGGATCTCCTTCCATGGAGTAGTGTCCTCTGGAACACTCACTTCATACATACTTCTCAGGAACATGGGTCGATGCTCGTTCATGTCAAGCACTTTGATATATGCCTGCATTTGTTAAGGGGGAAAGTGCAATGCTTGTGAGTTTGTTCAAACAATTCCTAAAATATTCCAATTATGTGATTGGAGTATTTCACAAGACTTGATTTACTTATCAGTATAAAAGCACTTGCAAAGCCATTCCTCTTGTAAAACTGCCAACCCTATTTCTTTATTGGACTTGATATGGTAATAAAATTATGAAGGACTTTAAAAAATTGCTAAATGATGACTGATGATTGAGATTTTGAATCTGCTGACTCTATTTACTGCTTACTGCCTAACTTGACATTGATATATTTCATCACAGTGTAGTCAGCATTTAGGCATTTAGTTTACAGCAAAAAAAAAAAAAAAAAACACTTAAGTGAAATGGAAGGAATGCCTGTTACACATTATGTTTTCATTATCAGGTGGTTTTTACTTGCTTTTTTGAATTTGCAATCTGCTAAAATCTGTTTAATAGTTAGCATTAGCCAGTTTTGAAAAGACTGCCATTTCACTCTTGCAAATGTGCAAAATCGCTAGGATAGGATAGGAATTCGTCAGTTCATATAAGGCAAGATAATGGTAAAAATAACAGTATACAGATATTAATTATATCATAGAAGTTATTGAAACTTCTGAATAAAATACAACTAGACATCATCTATGTGTAATATGAGCTTATGTTCACATACATCAGGCAAACAGCTTGTTTATAAGAACAAATGATATACTGTTAATTCATATGGAAATTACTTCCGTATTTACCATCACAGATACGTAAGTCATGTGCAGCTTTTGTCAGTACAATGTTGATAGCACATTTTGACGTGCAAAGACATAAACAATGTATGCAAGCTTTTAATTTAAAGTTTGGGATTAATTTCCCTTTAAGGGTGTAGTATCTCTTTAAATTAGACATCATACTTCCCACTTAACACCGTGTAAATGTTTGCCTTTTCATCAAGTTGAAGTCTACTCAAATTGACTGTACATTTTCACTGGATCCATAAGAAGATGCTGTACCACAACATCAAAATGTGTACCATACATATATGCCATATATCCCATATTCAATTGTTATTGTCATTTTTTTTTTCATTACTTTTTTGACTATAACATGTGTATAACAGCAGAGGCAAAAAAAGACTCCTTGTTTTGTGTGGTTGATCTTACTTGAGTTGTTATGGGCTGAGCACCATCCGTGACACTGATGGTGAGGTTGTAATTAGATTTTTTGCCAGCATCCAGTTGCCTAGCTATCACTATACTCCCAGTGTTCTTCTCAATGTAAAAGTCCTGATTATTATCACCACCTAAGAAATAACACCAGATTTATGTTAGCACAGAACCCATCAAAGGAGTCACAGGGCATATGAAGGGCACCTGTCATTGCCTTTCAACAGAGCTCTATACAGACACATATTCTGCACTTTAATGTAATGCTGACTAAACAAAACCAGTTAAACAGAATGCCAGGCTAATTCTTTGTCCACAGTCAAACCCTTTAATTGGCATATAGCATAGTAGACCTCAACAAGTCTGACTGAAAAGCACATTCCATCTATGTATGAACTTGGCTTTCTTGTGTATGTCCATGAACGTCCAACATATAAATTATTATATGACTTTCAGCACTATCACTTCTTTTAATCTACATTAGGAACAAAAGAGGTTGTATAAAACTATGCAAATGAAAAACAATTGATTTTGATATTTGGCATGCAAACACGCAGACCAGCCATCTTAACCAGTAGGGGTAAACTGCATGCCTGCTCTAGCAGATGGTGTTTATTAAGAAACCCACCTTATGAAGGGTTATGTTTTAGAGAGGCTGAAACTTCTGTGTTGGCCTTTAATTTATTTCACAATATTTACATTAACTCTGAATGGATTTTTGGAGAGTGAATTCTCTTTTACCTATCCACTAGCTAGGACAAATTGTGTTTATTTAATGCTAAGCTGATTAATTTTGCTGGTGGCTTTTAGAGCATTTCTGAGGAAAAATGTGTTTGAAATGGTCTTTCTCTAATCTGTAAATTGGTTTTCTTCAGACAGAAGCCAACTTTTACAGTGCAACAGAGAACGAACTCACTTTATATATAAAAAAAAATGACAGAGCATCATTGTTATACATATGTGTGTAATGAAAAAAATTCATATCATATTTTTACATTACATCCTACATGTATAATTAGAATGATTTCAGGCTTCCTTTTTTCCTTCTTGTGCACAGGATGGAACCTTGTGGGGCTTTCTTTCCTGCAGTAGTAAACACTTATCATAGAACCATTACACCTGAAGGTGACCCTGGTCCCTGGCATATTATTCTACCACTTCTGAATATTTTCCTGACTGTCCACATTATCTGAAGAGCTGCAGGTGGTTGGAAGCTGATCATACCCTTATCACTGCCATTTTGAGGGCTCTGGCCACCCTGCTGATGGGAGACTGGGGACTTTGGCCAGCCATCTAAGAAAATATGGCATGGTTAAGCTCAGCCTGCTGGTTTATATACCTACAGCTAAGCACTCAACAGCACAACCCTTGGCATTTTAATGCATTTAACAAGAAAAATGCCTAGTGTTTTATAAAAGCATGCATATTAGGAAGGCTGTGATCCCAAACTTACATTTAAGTCATGTAGAGATTATTACTGCTGATAATGAGTTTTCTCTGGATTTGAGAATTTTTTTGAGGATTGTTCACCATTGTGGGATAACAATTTTATGTTCAACTTCACATACGACAATACTTCCACAAAAATCACAGTACAACAGCTACACACACTCTATCACAAATAAGTTTGGTCACGATCCAAGTAGAATTGTGGATCTAATGATTATATTAAAATATATAGGGCTTGTTAAAAAAAGAATTCAGAAAATAATATTAAGAGGAAATAAAAAATAATAATAATGAGGGAAATTAATTGCCCTGCGATGGCCTGGCGAGCTGTCTGGGGTGTACTCTGCCCTCGCCCAGAGTCGGCTGAGATGGGCGCCAGCCTCCCCACGACCCTAATTAGGATTAAGCGGTTCAGAAAATGACATGACATGACATTAATTGCCTTGGTGGAGGTTTGTCCTCTCGGAGTGCTTCTAAACAAGAAACAGGATACTGGAACATTGGAAACGATAGATGGGCCACAATTCCAGATCTGAATTCAACTGATTTGAGTGCTTGGTGGGGTACCGCAGTATGTATTTAAATTTGCATTTGCAAAAAGAGTGATGGCTGACATAGTTATTATTTTTTAAATTTAATTAAATCCTTATGTAAATGTAAAACAAATTGTTTTACAGATCTTACTTCAGTTTGAAGATTGAAAAATGTTTCAAATGATTTAAGATACCATTCTTTCATGTAGGGGAAACCACACAGCTCACACAGACATGTGGAGAACAAGTTTTATTCCAGGAAATAATGTAATAATTATGTCATAATTTTCCATTGAGTAATGGAGCCTGTTATAAATATAAATAATTTTCACTGATGTTGGTAAAGCAGAACAAAAGTACTGTTAATTAGTCATGGTTTGCACCCATGTGAATCATTATAATCCTTATCAAGCCTTACTCTCTTCTCCTGCAAAAACAAAACAAAATGCCCATACAATATTATCATTTGTTTTAGCGTTGCCAGCTCTGTCTGCTGTCACAGACCGGGGTATGTTGACACAAACAGTTGAGTGTATTCTTGCCAGGTTGTCTTTTTTTTTTATTTTTTTTTTTTGTGGTTACTGAGGCATGCTGAAATGTAAGAATGAATGGTACTGGTGTACTAACCTACAATGTTGAACCAGAGGAGGCTCAGTGTGATCTCAGTGCTGATGATTCCCACCATTTGAGTGACAGGGTCTGACTCCATGACAGCAAAGGTGTAGTGGGCCTCATCGAAAGCCAGAGGCTCTGTTCTGTGTTCTGGTTGTGGCAGCCATTCAACATCCAGACGTGACTTGGACATCCTTGCAGGACTACCATGATCTGTGGCTTTTATCTGAAGCATAAGAGGTTTGAAAATGTGGAAAAGTTGATTTAGGATCTATTATAATAATAATAATAATAATAATAATAATAATAATAATAATAATTGTTGCATGCATTGGATTACTGGTTATGCTAACTAGATACCGGTAACACAATAATTTTTAAATGCATGTTGAAGGAAAACTTAACAACAGTATTTTTTATATTTAGTGTTATTTTGTACCGTTAGAATGTTGTAGTTGCCTCGTGCAAATTCTCCCCTGGCAGTCACTACCCCTGTGGTTGGATGGATTTCATATCGCCCGTCCATGCTATCTTCCAGGCTGTAGGTGATCTGGCTGTTGGACCCCTCATCTTTATCACATGCAATCATCCTGTAGACCTCCTGGGACAATGCCTTGTCCTTGCTTTCAGGCAGTTTGACCTGGAAGAGCTTGTGACTGAACTGAGGGCTATTATCATTCTCATCCAGTACCTGAATAACCACCGTGGCTGTGGAGCGCATTGGAGGATCTCCATTATCCGATGCAATCACCTACACAAACAGAAATAACACTAATGATTATGTTTCAGGGGAACAAAGTTATTTCCCATGTGTAGCATGTAGCTGAATTCTATGATCCACTTAGGTCCAATTAGTTTCCAAGGTCATTATTGGCTTATTAAAGACTAAACTACTTATCTGATTCTATCTTGAGTGCGTTGAGGGCTGTAAACAGAGTTGAGGTAAGTGGGTGTTTAAGATTTACTGCTGAAATTGCACACACAAGTTTTCGGATTGCAGACTAGAGGTAACTATAACTAGAGACTTAAGTGCCAGTCAGACACTTGTAAGGGATTAGAATTATCACAATATTATATGCTGAAATTCATATTTTGCGCTTTAAATACAAACAACGGAATGCCATTTGAGTCCAATATTAAATACAGCAGAGTCTCGTTAATATGTGCATGTCGGGCTCCAGTGCACCTCAACACATATTAAATGAGACTGCACTTTAGCATTTTTGCTAATATTTTATATATTTTAGCATTGTGAATCATATAAAACAGAATGAATCAAAGCAGAATTAATCAATTCATGAATCAAAGCAGAATGGCTTCATATTGCTCTAATACCCAATTTCAGTGAAAAATGACCAAAAAATGCACTTTTTGGTCATCCCCATGTTACAAATTTGGGATACAAAGGGTGGGTGCATATTAAGCAGAAATGCATTTTAAAAAGCGCATATTTACGTGATTCTACTGTACATGTGTGTGTGTGTGTGTGTGTGTGTGTGTGTGTGTGTGTGTATATATA
>JAQMYF010000024.1:44459076-44470861 GCA_030014195.1 Neosilurus mollespiculum | reverse complement strand
TATATATATACACGTATATACACGTATATATACACATATACACATACACACACACACATATATATACATATACATATACACATACACATACGCATATACACACACACACACACATATATATATATATATATAAAGCAGCCGTTATTGAGGTATGATTTTGTATTGTGGTTCTCTCACAGCTATATGATGATAAGTTTAAGAGAACCAGGACGCCTTTTGGTTACAACAGAAACCTGTTCCTGATTTTCATGACACATCTTGTAAGAACTGGTCGTTATATCGCGACTGGTGGTCATGATAAAAATAAATAAATAAGTAAATAAATAAATCCCAAGATTAAATGTTTACATAGCACAGTGAGTATAGAGTCATTTCATTAGTATCTTAATTGTGTTGCTTCTACTTAATGTAGCTAAGGCAGGCTTAGTCCCAGCTTCCACACTCAGTGCCACACTGACCCAGATTGCCAGGAAGAGATATAGAAAGGACATTTAGGACATAGTTTGTGCAACACAAATGCCACCATCCTTTTACCTTCAGCATTTTACTACAAAAAAAGGTCACCCTAATTTTCTATGAAAAATATACAAATTTATATAATCCATTTTTTTATGAATGAAAAATGCTAATTTTACCCCGACTCTAGCACATTACTATACAATTCCAAGCATTCTTTAATTCGGGAGCTGTTCCAGTCTTTTCTGTGGTCAATATTAGAGTAAACAAACCATGTGTCTTGTCTAGACTGGAAGAGGGAGAACTGGAACGTTTAAATGATTTGCAATGCAGCTATCTGCATGTGCATCTCAGGTCAGCTTAACCCAACATGTAGATCAATTTGCAGTGACAGACCTATCAGTAATGTGGTAAATCCTTTAAATCTAGTAAATTCTTTCTGCAAACATGATGTTTTTGCCATGCATGTTACAAAAAATTCTAAATTCAACTTATGCAAGTCCAAATAAGAGTTATTAGTTTTAACTTTCAGGTTTCTTTATTGTCTAAAATGATTTTGGTGTACAAAATTTCAAAATCACACACAATTTGTAACATCTCCCTGCATAAATCCACTGATGGGATAAATTATCTGATTATTGTTTTTGCTTTACCATAAGAGGAACCAATCCA
The DNA here is from genome assembly GCA_030014195.1 of Neosilurus mollespiculum. Lineage (NCBI taxonomy): Eukaryota > Metazoa > Chordata > Actinopteri > Siluriformes > Plotosidae > Neosilurus > Neosilurus mollespiculum. The sequence continues at coordinate 44,469,733 of JAQMYF010000024.1, read as the reverse complement.
TCAAAAAATAAAAAATAAAAAAAAAAACAAGTAGATATAAAGGCACTGAAAAATTCTAGCCACACACAAAGACCTACTGTGACAGCAGACGTACCCGAAGTCCTGAGTGGAAACTCCTCATGGAATCTTTCCTGCCTTTCCCTACAGCTTTGGTAATTTCAGATTCCAATGTGGCATTAAAAGTTGTTGTGTTTTGTCCATAATGTTGTCGTAAGTAAAGTGAAAAGAATCCCAACAAAAACAACAGTTGGGTTCTTCACACCGGCTGATCCCGTTTTTACACAAATGAAAGGTGGTGTAGAGCGTTGTGAGTTGTGAGCCACCTTCTTCCCTCAGGACGTTCATCCCTCCCCAATCTGTCCCTCCCTCTAACCGACACCCTCCTCCACTCTCAAACACCCAAGCAGACACCCAGGCACATGTCTGTTTCTCTTAATATTTCTTTCTAGTTTTTTGCATCCTCATGCATTTGGGCTTTGGTCCATGGGTGGATGTGTGTGACACAAAACTTTGTTTAGTATAGTACTATGCAGGTAGTAGGGATTAGGTTGTCTGGGTGCTTTTTGTTACTTTATTGCACACTTTTAACAAGTTTGCTGCTTACATTTACAGATTAAAATCAGAGCGCTTAAATTTCCCTAAAGGCAAAAAACTGCTTTGTGAGATCCAATAAAAACTTTCAGGATTTTCAATATACGCTTAAAATTTCAACGGATACAGCTTTTCGTTTGCTTTACAATCGTATTAGAATGAGTTTGCAAGTCTAATAATGCATTTTATAAAATAGAGCTGTCCCAACTGGTACTAGAGCATGAGCTTTTAAATGGGTTCTTTGCTACCACTTACACCCTAAAGCTAAATATCTTCATTTTATTGTTATGTAAACAAAGCCTTCTACTCTTGGTTAGAATACTTGTCGAGTGAGATGTGTGTGAGACTTGGGAAGGTTCTAAAGAGATAACTTAAACATTCAGGTTTCTCCTACCTCAAGTCATAACACTCCGGGGAGAGTGATGTGCTGATAGGATCTCTTTTACCTTTAACAGCTTCATCTCCAGCCATTTCAAACTGGAAAGTCAATCCCATCGCTTTGTTAGGGGGTTCTCTCAGTTTTTAGATCTAATTGTCCAAGGGTGTACTCACACTAGGCACAGTTATCTTGAACCATGCCAGAATGCGATTGTGTCCCCTTCCCACAGCCCAACTGGCCTGTGCTCATCACGATGCAACTTTTGTCATTAAAGAAAAGCGCTCTCGCAGAGCATATAAGAGTCCATGCCTGACTTTACACTGTGACTTACTTGAGTTGTTTTCAGTGTGGTGACACATGAGCAACTCACACATATTTTTCTATGCAACATGGTTTTCAGTATATCACACTGCACAGCCGACACTGAAGGAAGAATTTGCTCTCCGACAACGTTCATCAGTGTGGTGAGAAAAAGACCCGTTATTAAGTCAAATATTCTCCAATGAATTAAAAATGCATAGTGTTTGAGTTCTATGCATGGGTATAGTTAATGATCACACTGATGCATACACATGCCCAACCTGAATCTGAGTGCACCTCCTCCATGCTGGCCAAGTGAACCATGCATGAGTGCACAATGCAGCAATCACAGTAGTCAAATGTACAGGACTATGGGGGTTAAACCTGCTCATGCATGGTTTCTTCTAGTGTGAATTATGATAATATAATCACAGATCAGGTATGATGGCAAATTCAGTAGGAACACAACCAGATATTCATGGATTATTGAGAATAAAGAGCTGAAATATTATACAGATATGAATAGGAGACACAGTTTTCCTGAAAAGAGGCATTTAGTTGATAGTAGAGGTGTACATAGAGACTAAGAACCCCCCTGGGCGCAAGTTGTGGCTTTTACAGGAGGTTTTTATTCTACAGCTTGGAGTCAGATTTGAAGCTTGTGGTGCTTGTGGTGATGACCACATTCAAAAACATGTATTCAACAATAACTGCTTTGTCATGATCCCGGTCATATAAGCTAGACTACTAGTTTGTTTATATTTTTAAAAATATAAATAACAATACATTCATCAGAAAATGCTGCAGGCCAGTATTAACAAAAATATAAATTCTGCATGAGCAAGCTGAAATAAACACACACATATACACAATTATGTATCTGAGACTGAGGCTGAGACTGCACAGGTATGACAGTTCTGGTATTTCTACCTCTGGGTGTTTTCCTCAGGGTTTTCTTATGATCCCAATGACTTAGTGCTCTGGTTCACATTTAATTCCAAAATAATGATAATAATAAGTGTAATAATAATTATTCTCATTCTCATTCTTATCTTCTTCTGTTTGATCGGGTCGGGGTCGGGTCGCGGGGCAGCAGCCTAGGCTAGTGAGGTCCAGACGTCCCTCTCCCCAGCCACTTCCTCCAGCTCTTCCGGGGGGACACCGAGGTGTTCGTAGACCAGCCGAGAGACTGTCCCTTCAGCATGTTCTGGATCGACCCCGGGCTCTCTTCCCGGTTGGACATACCCGAAACACCACACCAGGGAGGCGTTCAGGAGGCATTCTAATCAGATGATCACCTCAACTGGCTCCACTCAACACAGAGGAGCAGCGGTTCTACTCTGAGATCCTCCAGAATGACAAAGCTTCTCACCCTATCCCTGAGGGAGAACCCCGCCACCCTACGAAGGAAGCTCATTTCAGCAACTTGTATCTGCAATCGTATATAATAATAATAATAATAATAATAATAATAATAATAAGTAATTTTTTGTTGTTATTGTTATTGTTAATATTATTATTATTATTATTATTATTATTATTATTATTATTATTATTATAGTAACTAGAAATACACTAATAACAAGGCCTCCACCAAGGTAGTGCAATCTCAAAACTTTTCAATCCAGGCTGCAGTTATGAATTTGTAAAAATTATAATTTTGCCCAATATTGCAACATAAAATATCACTCAAAACCCTCCTGCTGGATCTGGATCTGAATCACACCCAAAATTGAATCAGCGCTTTGTTGGCACAATACCCATGTTTGTTTCAAATTTCATGGAAATCTGTCTTTTTTTTTCATTGTGGTCACAGGCACACACTCCAAAACACAGACAATTTTCACTTGGGCTGTAAATAAAAATGCAGGTACAGATATGGATATTTGAAGCACAAACCAAAAACAGATCCAGATAGTGTCACTGCATGGCACCCCTACCTCAGAGTGGAAGTGGAAATGGATGAGCACATGGACCCAGCAAGCAAGCACGCATGGCCCACAAATAAGACTCAACAGAAGGTGGGCATCAGGCCACTGGCAGCAGGTGGACCTAGCAAAAGTGCACTTTGAAGACAGTGAAAAATGTGAATCATTTAGGTCTTTATAGAACAATCAAGAGAGAGAGAGAGAGAGAGAGAGAGAGAGAGAGAGAGAGAGAGAGACTTGTATCTCAGTTTATGAAGAAAATATTTATAATGGATCAGAGCCTCGGTATCCTCTCTTGTGCTCTGCTGCCTCTTGGTGATTTAAATCCCCCAAAGCAATGCCTTGTTTCTTTCAGACCTCAGAAGTTGATTAATGGATGAGCTATGAATCATTGAATCCTCTATTTACACAAGAAGTCATTTTAATGCACCTAATAACAGAGAAGCTTATTGTTAGTTATGAGAAGAAGCCGTTCTCTGGTTTTAAAAGTGTTTACTGTTTGAATAACCCTTGCTCTTCTATGCTCTCAGATGCCCTGACATGTCTTACCACAAATAATTCCCCTTCCTTTCGTAGAAGTTGCATGATCTATGTCTTGAATCAGATTTGTCACATGATTAGGTTAATAGTATTAATTTATCATCAAATGAATTTAATACTAAATTTGTTTTTCTTTTTCTTAAAGGATTTTCTCCTAGATTATTATGATTAATTAGCATGTGAATTAGAATGATGGATTCTCAAACTGTTTACAGTCAAGATCCCTTTAAACCGTAAAATAAATTACATATCACTCAGATGACCCGGCTTTAAATATTTCAAATAAGGCTCGTTATTTAAATTCTGTTGGGTATTATTCTGGCTATTCACTGAAGCCATAGAGCTTTTTATTCCCAGACCTTTCACTCATAGAACACATTCAAATATATGTTAGCTATAGTCCTAGTGGTGCTCATTCTATGTTGTTTGGAACCCATTCAGATATACAGTGCTTAACGAATTTATTAGACCACCTGTCATAATTGAAAAAATGCAAATAGCTTTGAAAAGTTTGTTGTAATTAACATTTTATTTGTCTTTTTTTTGGTTGAGGAAATTGTACAAATTATTCCTTCATTCATTTACACCCCATACAGCTCGCCAGTCCATCACAGGGCCAACATATGCAACCATTCATACACACTAATACCTAGGGGCAATTTGGAACAGACAGTTAAACAGTTAACCTGTGGAAGGAAACCAGTGTGCCTGGGGGAAACCCACAAAGCAAGGGAAGAACATGTAAAATCCACGAGGAAACTTTCGAGCTCATGACTTGAACCCAGAACCCATTTTGCTGTGAGGTGGGTGTGATTCAAATTTAGAATCTTGGCCACTCCATCCCTTCCTCTGTTCCAGGTTCTTGTTCACCTAATCTCTACACAATTTATATCAATGTTTGGGATTGCTGTCGTCCTGATATATATATGCCTTTTGTTTGCCAAAATACAAAAATACACTAAGGTAGCATAGTGGTTAGTATGTTTGCCTCACAGCAAGAAGGTCCTTGGTCCGAGTCCTGGCCTTGGGTGTTTCTATGTGGAGTTTGCATATTCTCCCCTTGATTGCATGGGTTGGCTCTGGGTACTCCGGTTTCATCCCACAGTCCAAAGACATGCATGCTAGGCTAATTGGCTGTTCCCAAATGCCCCTATGTGTGAGTGTGAACAGTTGTGTGTGTTGGCCCTGTAATGGTCTGGTGAGCTGTTCACGTTGTACCCTGCTTTCGCCCAGTGTCAGCTGAGATAGGCTCCAGCCTTCCCATGAGCCTAATAGGATTAAGCAGTTTGGCAAATGAATTTTGATTCAATCTAGGCCATATAAAAACATGCGTTTATAAATGCTTTTCTCTGTGTCTTTGACCTAAACCCATTAAACTTCTGACCTCATATGATCCTACCTTCTCAAATAAAGTTCTGGATAAAAGTCATAAAGCTTTGGGAATTGTCTTCACTTTCCTTTATACATTATCTTCATTTTTATTGCATGACTACTTTATAAGTGCTAGAAAACTCTCACTCTCTAAGATTTACATTAAGGCTTAAATACTGTAAATGTTAATAATCTAAAGCCAGCAACAATAAAAGTCATTTTGCCCCTGCTGGCATGGGCCCATTCTGGTCGTTATGTCGTTTCCTTTGCTCCACTGCAATATGCAAATAAGATAGCTAGGCAGAGTTTAGGGCAAATGTGGCTGGAGGAGGATCAAGAAACAATACACAGCCATTCTCCTGCAGGGTTCGATAAGTGCGCAGGTGTGTTCTTCTTAATGTTACCCAGACATGCCAGATAAACTACACATTAGTCAAGTCAAGTCAAGTCAAGTAAATCTTTATTGTCGTCTCAGCCACATACCATAAAGCACAGATTAGAGGAAAACTCAAATCCACCCTGGATCATATTGTGCAACATAGCAAAACAGCGGCACATTCAAACACATAAACAGGAGGGATATAAGGGGTAATGAATACATGTTGAACATTACAGATGGTGTTTACACGTGACACAAATTGACCTAAACTAGTGTGTGATGAAAGTCACAGTGAAAGATGGAAAACACCAAGGAAGGACTGGATTATCTGTGAATACAGTTTATCTCATAAAATACACCAAAATAAATAAATACACCAAAAAACAAAAAAAATTCTGCACACTAATATTTTGTTGAGTCGTCATTACGCTTGATTACAAAGCATAATCACCATAGTTCAACCATAATGTTTAAACTTAAACTAAATCACATTTATTTCCATCCAGATTTAAGTTCATTTTTCAAACACATCTCGAATTGATGAGGGGAAAAATCAGTCCACTCCATAAAGTCTTCCCCAGCACAACCAATTGACTTTCAGTAGGGTTAATCAGGATTCTGTGGTACCAGTTCATGTGCGAAAATGATTCCTAATGCTCCCTGAACCACTCTTTCTCTATTCGGGTCCCCAATTTTATATCAGGGAAGAAAAAGTCCATTGATGTGATAACTTGGTCATTCAGTACATTCAGGTCATCAGCTGACTTCATTTTATTGCCGCATAATGTTGCTGAGCCTTAACCTGGCCAACTGGAGCAACAGTGCCATGGAGATTATGCATTGTAATCAAGAATAAAGGCGTTCCAACAAAATATTATCATGTGGAATTTTTTTTTTTTTTTTTTTTTTTGGCAGGTTCATTGCTGTCAAAAGAATAAAAACACCCAGCTAAGAAATAATACATTTTAAAGACATATTGCAAGTCTTTATTTAATTTACACAAATGATCAAAATATTACTTTTGTTCCATCTGAACCAAATATGAAAGTGCTTTATTTTTAGTATCTCTTTATAAGTCAAGCTGAGATTTATTTAATAAAAATAGGCAGTTTTGAGACTGATATTTGTCGGTATTAAACAAGTTCTACGTCGAACACTGTAAATAACTTAAAACAGGAAATAAAAGATGATCTTTTGAGAGTAAGAGTGTTGAAAATACAGCTCAGTGTTCAAAACATTATAGGACATCTATATTCATCCTTTTAATGGGATAAACCCAAAAATTTTTTTTAAAGATACATTTCAACAGATGTCAGATGTCATAAAGACTTGTCAGTGCTTATGTTACAATTATATAACACCTAAGTCAAGTTATTGCCATCATACAAAGCTGTCTTAAGACACATTCCGTGTTAAAACTTGTGACTTCTTTCAAAAGTTATGAACTCCTGGCATGTCAGAATCACATTATAATGATGATGTGACATATTTTTGGATTCCTTTTCCTTTCTTTCTTTCTTTTTTTTTTTGTTTTTTTTGTTTTTTTTAAGTGAACAAAGGTTTTTCCAGAAGATTACCTTCTGTATCTTCTGAATGTGGCACTTGGTGACCAGAACACTTGCAGCTTTGCACTATTTAATGCTGAAGATTTTGATGCTAACTCTCATCATCCTGTAAATAAATCAATTGTGGTTTCCTAATTTCTACTACTAATTTCCACTTGTGTATGAATAAGTGCATAGGCCTATGGCTAGATTCATTCGTTCTTTCATTCCAAATCTAAGCCGACTCTGGGTATAGGTGGGGTACACCCTGAGAAACTCACCAATCCATCACAGTGCCAATGCACACACAACCATTCACACTAACACTCACACCTAGGGACAATTTGGAACAGCCAATTAGCATAATATGGATATCTTTGGACTGTGGGAGGAAACTGAAGTACTCTGAGGAAATCTACACAAACCCGGGGTGAACATGAAAACTCCACACAGAAACCCCCTTGCCAAGCCTAGGACTCAAACCCAGGACTTTCCTGCTGTGAGGCAGACGTGCTAACCCCTACGCCACCATGACACTCTGGAGAGATTCAACAATCCCATAATACTACCATGACGTAACACTATCTTATATTGGCTTCTTACATAAAAATACATTTGATTAAATCATTAGTTTTAATAATTTATCTGTAGCCACTTTATCCAGGTAAGGTCACTGTATATCTGAAACCCATCATGGGAACAATAGGCCCGAGGCAGTGACACACCATGAATTTGACACCAATCCAGTGCAAACACACATTCACATTTAAGGGTTATTAGAGTGGCTAATTGACTTACTGGCATGTTTTTGGATAGTAGGAGGAACATGTGGAGCCAGGGGAAACACCCATGAACACAAGGTAACTGTGAAACATTAGAGCATCCTCAGCAGGTTTGGAATAATGCTTTATGATGTTGAAGTAAATGTGTATATGCTACTGTTAGGAGAAAAAAACCTTGTTTGCCATGTTTCCCCCAAATGACAATCCATGAACATCGTCACCATTTTGAAGCACTAATATGCACAGTGCACAGAGCTTCAGTTATTCTAATGCAAGCCGAGCAAGAAAGTGAGAGTCTTATCACAAGCCTATATCATTAAAATTCTTTATTCTTCTCAGGTGAGTCAGGTATTATATTAACTTGACCTTAAAAGCAAAACGGAAAGGCTTTTTAGCATGAGATGAAAATGATCGTAACCACTTCCATAAACTTAAATAATATCACATACAGTTCCTTGATAACGTACAGTGTAATCAGGCTCTTAAGGAAGATATTTTACAAAAACATTGTTATTAATAAGAACCTATAAACAGTTTTAAAGCACTTGCAATATTTATTAGCACTTACATTAATAATAATCAGGTGTAGTGGTTAGCACATCCGCTTCACAGCAAGAAGGTCCTGTGGTTGATTCCCAGGCTTGGGTGCTTCTGTGTGCAGTTTTCATGTTCCCCCATGTTTGTGTGGGTTTTCTTTGGGTGCTCCAGTTTCCTTCCACAGTGCAAAGACATGCACATTAAGCTAGTTAGCTGTTCCAAATTGCCCCTAGGTGTGAGTGTGAATAGTTGCTATTCAGGGTGTACCCCGACTTCACCCAGTGTTGGGTGGGATCGGCTCCAGCCTTCCCGCGACTCTAATGGTATTAGCTGACACTGGGCGAAAGCGGGTTGCACCCTGAACAGCTCGCCAGACCATTTCAAGGCCAACACACACAACCATTCACACTCACACCTAGGGTCAATTTGAAACTGTTCAGCTTAACCACTGTGGTCATGTAGTCAGCTCATTCAGGCATAACAGATGGTGAGAAATGTTTTTCGAGTTGGATTGAGGAAATACTGAACAGTATGAAGTGTGAAGTATTACAATGCCGTTTGAAATGACATCATAGCTCATTTTATACGTACCTGCTAAAATTGACTCTAGGAGTTTAAGTACTGGCTTTAGCTTCTGATACTTTTGTATTGTTGAAAGTAACAAATTTGTCTCTGTGGTTAAAGAAGTCATATATTCCATGATCCAAATTCTTGATTGATTGAGTCACTGCTTTTAAAGCAAGTTAGCATAAGAACAATCGAGGTAGCTACTTCATTATGCCTAAGTCTTTGGTACTCATTATTTCCACACATATGCTTAAGTAAAAGGGTTTTGTAGCATTTCTGCATTAATCACTTGAACAACTGACAGATATGCATCCAGCTTGCTCTGTATTTAACAGCAAGTGAACTGACATCTGTGTGTATGCTGAGGAATACAAGGAACCTAACAGGCACTGTTTCCCGTGTAATGTGTCCCATGGCACTGAGTAATCCCCACTCCTATTTTCATTGTCACATTGGTGATGAGTGATCCACAAGCACAGTTATCCCTCCAGCACTCTCAGGGTGTCAAACCACTAATCCTGTACATTTTGCTTGGGTTGGTTACTTGTTAATTGTGTATGCAGAAAATTAAATGTCCTGGCTATTTTATGTTATTTTATTCCTTAATGTCAGTAGAATAGCAATTATCAGCATTACAACAGCCAGAGATACAATAATCACGCATACTTCCTAAACAAAAACTGATATAACCACATAGGTTCAGGATTACCAGAGTTACACCACAAATAACACAATTCCTTCAAGTTTCATCTCCTGGATGCACCAGGCCTCCCTTTTACACCCCAATCATGCTCCAAGTGTGATCATAAATCATGTGGGATTCCTCCAGAAATTCCAGTTTCCTTCTACAGTTTAAAGACATGAAAAATACACTGCCTGTCCAAAAAAAGTCGCACACTAATATTTTCTTGGAGTGCATTTAGCCTTGATCACAGCATGTAATCTCAATGGCATTGTTGCTCCAGTTGGTCAGGTCGAGGCTCAGCAACATTAATGTGGTAATAAAATGAAGGCAGCTGATGAGCTGAATGTACTGAATGAGCAGGTTGTCACATCAGTGGACTTTTTATTCCCTGATGGCATGGATATTAAATGGGGACTCATATGTTTTGGCACCCCAGAGTCCTGACCTTAACGCTATTGAAAGTTTTCCGGATGTGCTAAAGAAAATGGAGTGGTTCAGTTTTCCCTAACTGAATGGAAATGTTTGTTAGGTTGCCTAAGTTTGTTAAAACAATGGCATTAAGATTATTCGTGGACATAACCTTTTTCTTGGGCGGGCAGTGTATTTTCATTGGATATTCTAAATGGAACCTAGGTGTAAGTGTGAGTATGAATGGTTGTGTGTACATTAGCCCTGTGATGGACTGGCGAGGTCTTTAGGGTGTACAACGCCTTCAACCAGAGTCAGCTGAGATGAGCTTCATCCTCCCCCACAACCCTAGTAGGATTAAATGATTCGGCAGATGAGTTAGTGAGTGGTTTCTTTTTTTATTTGCATTTTCTATACTATCCCAATGTTTTTCTGATTTAGAGTTGTCTGTGCAGTCACCTAGTGGTCAAACATTCTAAGAAAAACTAAAGATGTTAGCCAGTTTGAAATATTTTTGTGTGCTTACTTTTTTTCAAGGATGCTAACATGCTCTATTTACACACACACACACACACACACACACAACCATTCCATTCACAACTAGCAGCAATTTGGAACAGACAATTAGCCTAATGTGGGAGGAAAC
>JAQMYF010000024.1:44427441-44448517 GCA_030014195.1 Neosilurus mollespiculum | reverse complement strand
TATTTATCCTAGTGTATATATATATATATATATATATATATATATATATATATATATATATATAGATAGATAGATATAGATATATATATATATATGGTGTATATAAGGTGTGTTTCATTTGACCAAAGATTGGCTGAGATATGAGCTTGCTTCCTGTTTAGCAGCTTTTGATTACAGCTATTTGCCATTAAATACAATCTCAAGACAGGAAATGTCAACATGTCTTTAGAACAAACACATGAAATGTAAAGCCAAGACAACATGGTTTTCCTTATTAAGGTGCCACTGACTGGTCAAATGGGGTAATCACTAACTCTCACTCATTTGCCAAACCACTTAATCCTGCTATTAGCAATCAGAAGAAACTGGGCATGGTGGCATTGTGTTTAGCATATCTGCCTCATAGCAAGAAGGTCCTGGGTTCAAGACCCGAGCTTTGGGAGAGTGTTTGCATGTTCTCCCCATGCTTGCGTGGAGTTCTTCTGGGTACAGTGGTTTTCTCCTACAGTCCAAAGATATGAGCATTAGGCAAACTGGCTGTTCCAAATTGCCCCTAGGTGTGAGTAAGTGTGAATGGCTGTGAGTGTTGGCCTTGCCATGATCTGGCAAGCTGTTCAGGGTGTACCCTGCCTTCACCTTGAGCCTCCACTTGACCCTACTAAGATTACATGGTTTATGTATTCAGGCCAGATCACACTCAGGTCAGTTAGTCAGATGGTCAGGTTATTTTTGCAGGTTGGGTAGTCGGAGTTTCTTTATTTTAAAACTGCCACTGCAAGATAGAATAATTTGCTGTTTTTGTTTAATTTATGTCAAAGAGAGAAAAATTGACCAAACCATGTCTTATTACTATATTTTTCTTTTTTGGACAAACTTTATTGTAAAGGTAATGATATATATATATATATAGCATGAATAACATGCTAATTGCCAATAAAACATAGGGTCAGACTTTAAACTTGAAAACAGCTTTTTTATTAGTTTTTCAGCATTTCACTATCCATACTCCTATGCCTTGGAAATACATATCTTCCGTGTCATTCCAGCTTTACCTGAATTCAGATTATAGTAAAACTGCCAAAAGGAAACATTGAGCAATAAGTGGTTGGAGATAAAATTTTTGATGGTTTATGTTAAGCCTCTTTCACAAACAACATGCAAATTTTTTGGTTGTATGAATTTAGCACAGCTACAACAAAAGGGACTGACGTAGGTTTTGGGTGAGGGGAATTTAAAAGGTGGAGGTCCTGTGGGTTTAACGTAGGGCAATCATAGGACTACTGTGGGAACTCCATATGATTCTGATAGCATCAGATGACCCACAAAGAGTATGAAATTCATATGTCTATCATAACACTGCCATAGGATGTAGGTCATAGGGCATTGCAGAACAGATCGTGGAAATGTTCTTGACGTCAAGAATAACCTAAGAAATGGACAAAATCACAGCTATGATAGCATTTTCCATCACACAACCGGTGAGTTTCTTAAGACACACCCACAACTGTCCTAGGAATTTGTCCAATTTTCTGTCGTGGACCTGTTTTATATCTGTTGAGTGATGTATGTGACAGTAGCCTTAGAGAATAGCACTGGAGGCCACTATGTGGTGAGTTTTAGTCTAATTTCTTCTTCAGATTCAAGCCATGACTTTTGAATGTGGATATTAAATGCAAATATTCAAATAAAGAACCCTGATATAATTTTTCTTACCCCTGTTTATTTTTTTCACTCTTACTTCCTCATGGCTTACATACAGGGAGCTACTGTACATCCTATCATAAGCTGATGCGTCACTTGCTAACATTGTTCTAATGTAAATCTACCTTTTGAAGTCTCTGTCCAGATCCTTCTGTGGTTTGTAACCTGCTCCTCTTTAAAATAGACGTAAGGAGATTATTGTGTCCATATGGGCTGGCATTTACCTGTGCGCTCTCATGCGGCGAGATTAAAGGTGACTCATGCGCACGTGCAGTGCCATCATATGGCTGTTATACCGCCTTAAGACAAGAGAAACCTGCAGCACAGGATTTGTCAATAACTCGCCGTGAGAATAAGTTTGTCCGGCCCATTGCTCTGCTTTTTTCTTTTTTTTTTGCATAGGCACTCCCTATGACCTAAACCTGTGCATGGGGTAGCTAATTTGCATATGTGACCTTTGACCTTGGGACAGTGACCTTGAACATAGAAAGTTTGTCTGGGCTATTGCTCGGCTCATATACATCGGGTGGCTAATAAAATGTTGATTGTCCAAAACGGTTCGTATGGGGGATGGCATTTGTCCTCCGTGCACTTGAGGCGTCCTGGCTGAGGGGATTACGACGTTCTATAGAATGGCTATTTTTGTTATTTATTTTTTAATATTTTTGTAATAAATTACCACCATAGCACTCCTTTTAAAACAGTTTAAAACAGTAATATTTGTCTATTTTTATGAATATGTCTAATTGGGCAGCTCAGTAATAAAGAGGTTAGCACATCCACCTCACAGCAAGAGGGTCCTGGGTTCGAGTCCTGGGCATGGCGAGGGCTTATCTATGTGGCATTTGCATGATCTCCCCATGCTTGCATGGATTTCCTCTGGATACTCCAGTTTCCTCCCACAGTAAAAAAGATATGCACATTTGGCTGATGGGCTGTTCCAAATTGTCCCTAGGTGTGAGTGTGAATGGTTGTGTGCTGGCCCTGCGATGGTCTGGTGAGCTGGTGAGGGTGTACCTTGCCTTCTCCCAGAGTCAGTTGAGATGGGCTCCAGTATAACATGTCTACTGGTATTTACACTCACCATCCACTTTATTAAGAACACCTGTACAACTGCACATCCCCACGGTTATCCGATCAGCCAATCACTTTCCAGCAGCACAATGCTTAAAGTCATGTTGCTTCAGTTAATGTTCACGTCAAACATCAAAATGAAGAAGTTCTGTGGCTTTGACTGGGTCATATTAGTACCAAATGGCTGGTTTGAATATTTCTGGGAATGTCACGCTTTACAATCTCTTTACTTAACACAGATGCGAGAAATAAGACAAAACAAAAAATATCATGTCAGAAGACAGTCAGCAGGCTGAAACACCATCATGACGAAAGAGATCAGGGACGAATGACCGGACTGGTCGAAGCTAATAAGCGGTCTACAGGAGCTCAAATAAGCACCCTGGTTTAGCCCAGGACTGGACTAGGACTGATGTAAATATTTATTGATGCTCTTTTATATACTCCTGTCACATGATTGGCTGACTGGATAATTATATAAATAATCAGTAGAAGAGGTGTTCTTATTAAACTGTCAGTGAGTGTATGTCAGTATACATATACATTATGGCCTACACTGGGGTCCAAAATTGTGGTACCCCCTTGAATTTTATTTATTGATGTCTTTTTATTTAATTTGAAAATAAAAATATGAAAAAAAAAATTTTAATATTTAAAACAAAATTAATAAATGTTCAATGTAATAAATATTTAATATTTAAGGTCCATACAAAAATGCACGCAAATGTATGGCATTGACCAAGTTAACTCCTCTGTACAAGGTCAGAATTACTTCGTGCCCAAGCTCTTCTACTGAAGCAGGCAGATGACGTTCTGATGGATTTGATGTAAAATGAATCATAAGAATCTGCCCAAACATGTGAAGGCAAGGCCAGCTCCACTGAACACTGAGATGAAAGCAAAAAAAGAGACAAGAAGCTTAAACATCTCAGAGATTTTATTTTGAGGTTTGAAATCTAATTTGTCTAAAAGTCTAATTACAAATTTGTCTAATTTGTAATGAAAATTGTTGTATATAGATTATAATATATTGCAATAAAGAAAGTTTTGGACCCCACTGTACATTTCAGTACAGTTTTTTACCTCATAAACTTACAACATGGAGAAAACACAAAAATCACAACTTATAAATTATGTATTATTTTGATTTAATTATTAAATTAAATGTAATAATTTCTTTTGTGGGGTAGCCAGTGCACTTTTGACAAACTTCCCAAAAGAAACTTTGATTACAGTAAACTTGACTCCTTTTATCAACAAAAACATGTTCAACTTAATCATTTTACATTCTCTGGTGTCTCAGACCAAGAAGTTGAAAAGCATTTATCTTGTTTATCTGTTTCAAAGGCTACTGGAAGTGATATTTCTGCTAAATTTCATCACCATTAGCCTACATTATTAATCTATCAATAAAAGCCTCACCAGTTCCAGTGGACTTTAAAACAGCAAGGGTTGTGCCCCTCTTTAAAAAAAAACAAAAAAAAACAGTGATTGGAATTGGGAAGGAAATTACAGACCGGTTTTAATTTTGCCAGTGGTGTCTAAAATTAAAAAAATATATATTATTTATGATCAACTTGTTAGAAATTTAATGTAAATAAACTTATTTATGAATTTCAGTCAGGATTCCAGCCATCTTCTTCCACTGATTCAGCATTGACCTTTCTTTCTGACAAGACACAATTTAACATGAACGCAGGCCTTTATAAAGGTGTAGTTTTGATTGATTTACAGAAAGCTTTTGATACTGTCTATATTAGTTTGCTTGAATCTGTGATTTGGAGGGCACGGTGGTGTAGTGCTTAGCACGTCTGCCTCACAGCAAGAAAGCCTGGGTTCGATTCCCAACTCTGGTGTTTCTGTGGGGAGTTTGCATGTTCTCCCCGTGCTTGTGTGGGTTTCCCCCTGGTATTCCGGTTTCCTCCCACAGTTCAAAAACATGCACAGTAGGCTAATTGGCTGTTCCTAGGTGTGAGTGTGAGTATGAATGGCTGTGTGAGTGTTGGCCCCGCAATGGCCTGGCGAGCTGTCCATGGTGTACCCCGCCCACAGCCGAGATGAGTGCCAGCCTCCTGGAGACCCTAATTAGGATTAAGCGGCTTAGAAAATGAATGAATGAATGAATCTGCGATCCATTGGTTTGAATCATATCTTGCAGAAAGACAACAATTTGTTGAGATCAATGGGAATCCATCTGCATATGGTGAGGTCACATGTGGAGTCCCCCAGGGTTCAATATTAGGACCACTACTCTTTACTATTTATGTTAGTGACATGTGTCAATCAGTAAATTATGAACTTTTTCTGTAAGCAGATGATTCCGCTCTGATAGTCAGTGGAAAGGATCCCAAATCAGCGCAAATACATTATCTTCTAAATTGCATTTTCTGTGTATTTGGCTCGAGGAAAACAAATTATCATTACACCTTGGCAAAACTGAAGGTATTCTGTTCGGTTCCAAAACAAGACTCAAAAAATGTAGTAAATTATCCATCTTTTGCAATAATGTTTCTATTTTGGCCAAAGAAAAAGTCAAATATTTAGGCACAATCCTTGATCAAGATATGTCTGGTAATAGTGTTGGCACCTCTGTCATTACAAAAGTTAATACAAACTTTAATTTTTATATAGAAAGGGGTCATTTTTTAACACCAAGGATAGAAAAGTCATATGTTTATCATTTATTTTAACTTGTTTTGATTAAGCCTGTAATTCTTGGTACAGAGGTCTTAGTAAAAAATTTAAGTGTAAGCTGCAAACCTGTCAAAATAAAGTCATTAGGTTCATTTTAGGAAAGTGTAATAGGCGTCGCATAGAATCCTCTAATTTTAGCAAACTAGGTTGGTTAAATGTCAAGTGTAGAGTAGATTACCTTAGTTTAAACTGCATGTACTCTTTTATGAAACAAACTGCACCAAGCTATCTGTTATTCCACAAGTAGCCATCAGCTTTCATTTTGTTTACCTAAAGTCAAACTTCAGGGACTAAAGTCATTTAAACATAACAGTATTAAATTGTGGAATTCATTCATTTCAGTATTAAAAGTTCTCTTTAAAAGTAATGTTATTTATTATGACTTACTTTTTTGTTCTCCTATTTATTAAAGTGTATACATGCACTTTATGCATCATTTATATTTATTTATGTACCTGTTGGCACTTTTTTATTAAAACTTATTCATAATCTTCATCATCATTAACAAGAAGATCCTCAAAATTCATTCATAATCCCAATTAAGGTCATGAGGATGCTGGCGCCCATCTCAGCCGACTCTGGGCGAGGTACACCGTGAACAGGGCCAACACACACAACCATTCACACTCACACTCACTCCTACTTTGCATGTTTATGGACTGTGGGAAAAAACCAGAGTACCCAGAGGGAACCCAAACAAGCACAGGGAGGGCATGCAAACCCGAGAATCAAACCCAGGCCTTCTTGCTGTGAGGCGGACCTGCTAACCACTGTTGGGCAGTGGTGGCTTAGTGGTTAAGGCGATGGGTTACAGATCCGTAGGTCCACTATCAGTCCCCACTATCACCATTGTTGGGCCCTTCAGCAAGGCCCTTAACCCTCAATTGCTCAGTTGTATAAAAAAATGATAATTGTAAGTCGCATCTGCAAAATGCGGTAAATGTAAATGTAAAACCACTATGCCACAGTGCCGCCTCAAAGGTATATATTTTTTTTAAGATTCAAAAACAATTTCCATTTAGTGGCTAAATATTAAATTACTTTTTAAATTGGAAATTACAAAGTTTTTGTGTGTGTGTGTGTGTGTGTGTGTGTGTGTGTGTGTGTGTGTGTGTGTGTGTGCCTATGTGTGTGTGTGTGGTAATCTTCTATCTATTGAAATTGTGTTAGATTTTATACTAGAAAAATCAATAATAATAATAATAATAATAATAATAATAATAATAATACCTTCTCTGCAATTCCAGTCAGTAAGGAGGTAATGAGCATAAAAAGTCACACAATCAGACTCAAGAAGAGTTTTTTCCTGTATGGGCTATAAGGACATTAAACGAATATTCATTATGACTGTTCTCCCATCATCAGACTCTTCACAAGGCTTAGATTACATGTAATACTAGTGCCCTGGTGTACAGGATTTATTTATTTATCTTTATTTATCACATGCATTCAAATTTATTTTTTATTATTATTTATTTATCTATTTATTTTTAATAATGTCATTGTTGTGTTTTGTGTGTTTATAAATCTGTCTTGTGATTTAATGACCCTTCAGATGTGGCACAGTTAATTTGGTTGTATAATTCTATACAGTGACAACAGAGTCTTGAAACTGGATTTAAGAACAGAGGGAAAGGACTTTGAAATTCCATGACTGTGACGTCATATATAAAAAAAAAAAATTTTATTAAAAAATAAATCGAACCCCTCAGAATTGCTGGTATGGCGGTGTAATATCATGTTGCCGAATTTTAGTCAATTCTGTCCAGGCTTCATGGAGCAGTTGGGCATATTTTCAGTTGTGACGTCATCGTCATATTTCCGGTTCGAACATCCAAAATTGGGCTGCATGTGCTCCTGCCCACTAACAACGGAGGAGCATGACTTTTCATTTCTTACCGTTTATTTTATGATTGAAACCTTTTCTGTGTTTAATGATTTAAACAATACACTTGAATTCCTATCATTTATTTTGGGATTTAAATTTGGGAATCATGATTCGTTGGAGGTGAAGAAAACAAACACCAGTGCAAGGTCGCCATCTGGTGGCGGAGAGAAGAAACACAGCGATTCAGTTGAGTCACGTTGTGGTTTGTGTCGCGGTCTCCACCAGCCTGTAGAGGGCGCTACAGCACGCCACAGCACACGGAAGGACCTGAAGGGTAATAACTGGGGTAAATAATTACCTCTGTGTATTCATTTCTTCTCGGCGTGATTGCACGGTACTGGGCGTGGCACGTGTTACAGGAAGTGTGTATTTAAGTTTCCGCTGCAGTGTGTTTGCATGAGTGTTTACACCGAACACAAATAGGTCTGACCTGCAGAACAATGCTGTCCATTCATGTGATGATCGCTTTGTGCACCGCCGGGCTTTGTCTCAGCCAAGCAAGCGCTGTGCAGGTCAGACTCCTGAGCTTCACCAAGGTGAGAGTGATGCATGTGTCTGTTATTATGGCTGTAAACATGGATGTTGTGATCACGTGCAAGATGAAAGTGGAAGATGTCTGTCAGGTTGTAGGCTTTTCCTGGGAGAACTGCGGGAAAGCTGATGATCCAGCTGTTCTGAAGAGTCTGGATTTGTCTCCGGATCCCATCAACATTCCAGGGGATTTGACAGCAAGTGCATCTGGAGCAGCCTCAGTGCCACTGGTGTCTCCTCTCGCTGTAAGCACGACATTCTTCCTTTTAGAAAAGCCTCCCCTGATGAATCACCCAGCTCGGCCCGACACCAGCCCAAAACAACCAGAAAATTAAAGATTGAGCGGCGTGGTGGTGTGTTGGTTTGCCCATTTGTCTGACAGCGAGAAGGCTCCAGGTTCGAGCCGGATTGCTGTGTGGGGTTTGCGTGTTCTCGCTGTGCTTATGAGAGTTTCCTCGGGGTGCTCTGGTTTCCTCCCACAGTCCGAAGGCATGCACGTTAGGCTGATTCCGGAAAGCGCCTAGGTGTGAACGTGTCTGTGAATTGTTGTGTGTCTGAGTAAGGCTTCTAAACTCACCCTGGTCTGTTCACTCGAGTTATTTTCCAGCTTCCCGATTGTTTAAATAAGCTGGTCGACAAATGTTTGTTCACAACGTTGCATTGGGAACCGTTTCCGTCTGCACGGTGCACAATGTGTTACTAACCATCTGTCTAGAGCTAAATACCAGGAACTAAAAGCTGAAACGCTGATCTCTGATTGCTCACCCAAACAAACAAACAAACAAACAAACATATATATATATATATATATAATAGATTGCCTGCTGTTCCGCAACTTTTGGAGGGGACCCTATGTGAACCAGGAATTGCCTGGCAGAGGATTGTTTGCTATGCTACATTGAATATGATATGTAGAAAAGATAATAAAATAATCTAAATAACAACAAAGCAAACGTTAAAGGCTCCGAATAAAGTGGTGTTTTGGTGAAGGCGCTCATTCTCCACTGAATCTCCTGTGAGTTTTACCTTCCATTTTCAGCTAATTTTGGCTGGATGCAAAGGTTTTCTCAGCTCACGGGCTTAGTGTCTCTTATTTACCTGGTTTAGATCTTGTTTTGGTTCTGTGTCTCTTTACAATGACAGGACCGCGTGACCAGACGAGCGGTCTTGTGCACACGTGAGAACCTGGCAGAGCAACGCCAGTTCATAGGAAGTGGAAGAGTCTGGGATCAAGTGTTAAGAAATAGAAGGCAGACGATTTCATGAGAAATATGAAAGATGGTGATGTTTACTAATATCACACCCAGTGCAGGGGTCCCTAACACTTGTGTACAGGAGTAAGCAAATGGTTTCAGAGAGACATTGTGGCCGATCCCATTTTATTTCCAAGAGATAACACTGTATATCATGTTTATTTAATATACATGGGAAGTGAGTAGGCCCCCTTTAAAATCTGCTGGTAACACCTCGTCTAAACACTAGTGATTTGAAGCATGTAGATCCAGGACTACATTTACACCAAATGTGTTCAAGTGTCAGTTGTTTACTTTGCATCACTTTGTTGTGTCACAGCTTTGTTGCTGCTAAGTTACAGTCACGAGGGGTTTATATCACAGTGAATAAAGGAAATGAGGAAAAAAGGCTTCTGCTTTTTGAGTCTTGTCACGTATGACTAATTTTCTAGTTATTATTCTCAAATGGCTATGCCTATCTTTGTCTGTTAAAGGATTCACAGTAAATGATAATACCCACATTTCGGTTAAATATGTGGTGAATGGCAGCAGTGTGTTACTAGGTGACATGATGTTTGATAATTTGGGCACCATTCATTTTTTTTAGTGACGTCATATGTGTGACCTTGTTTAAGTCCAAACTAATGTGAGACTTTAGTGTCTGTTCTTATTGCTCTGTTTGTTCTCCTGACTTGTGACCATCACATGGGACTGGAGAAATGATCAAACAAGCAGATTTTAGGTCAGTCAGCAGTATACAGTGCTTTCTAAGTGAGGACAAACTCTTTATTTCAGGCATGTGATGTGTCTTATCTCAGGTGAATGTTACGCTGGAGAAAGAGGTGGCCGGTTTCTGGGTCAAGGTCCCATGTGTTGACAATCTAGGAAGCTGCCACTATAAGGATCTATGTGATATACTGGACGAGCTCATTCCTCCTGGTCAGGACTGTCCTGAGCCTCTGCACACATACGGCCTCCCCTGCCACTGCCCCTTCAAAGCAGTGAGTGTCAACACTTCCGCACACTTCACAGACTTGCAGTCAACTGGAAAAACCATTTCATACGCTCACCTTAAGCTTAGAATGAAACTTATTACTGCATAAGTGTGGTAGCCTTGAACATTTTTCACATAGTCACATGTTCTGTTATATACTCAGTGGAACCTCAGTTTTCGAGTGACTCCCTTTTCGAACAAATCAGTTCATGAACAAAATTTCAAAAACATAATTGCACTCAGTTGCAGCATAAATGCTCGGTTGTTGAACAATCTATTTGGCAACAGCCGGCATCAGTCTCGTCACACAGTGCTTGCTCACAGAATGCCCACTCTGAAGTTTTCTCAGATTTTGGCGATATTTCTTGTGTAATATTATTATTATTTTTTTTAATCAATAAGCCACTATGGGGCCTGGGAAATCTATTGAAAGTGTAAAGGCAAAATGGAAAATAGTGAGAATAAACGATAGAGCGAAAGTATGAAAACGGCGTTCGTGTCTGGTGAATGAAACTTTCTTATTTGAAACTGTATTCTTTATTCAGTTGGTTCAGGTAATGAATAAAATAAAATTTAAAGCAAATTAAGTTTGAAAACCAAGGTTCCACTGTACTTCTAAAAACTACAGGCCCATATGATTTATTAACTGAATTATATTTTCTCTTTTGCATACTTTTGTCAAACTCAAGGCCCACGGGACAAATCCGGCCTGCCCACTCATTTTATGTTGCATACATTCTTTGCATCAACCATTACCATGAAACTTCATTCATCATCCTTCCACTAGGTGGCAGCAACCTATTACAAATAAACAGCTAGTCATTCCTGACTCAAGAAAGATTGTGTGTTGTCAAAAAAGGAAAGAAATAAAATTACCAAAAAAAAAAAAAAACCTGAACTAATCATTTTGCCATGCAGATTTCGTTTCATGCCCTTTTTTGAAATGGATTTTCAGTGATTGGCCCTTTTGGTGACCTAGAAATTTCGTGATGTGGCCCTCAGTGAAAATGAGTTTGACACCCCTGAAATAAAGTACATATAAAGTAAAGTTAGCCCCAAAATTGAAAGAGAATTTGCACAAGGATTTTTTTTTTCTTTTTTTGAAACAGTCTGATCATCTGATTCCAAACTCAGATGATTAGACTTAGGTCAGTTTTTTAACAGCACCTGTGAACTATCCAACAACATTCACTGAGTGTGGAAATCAAGACTAGCTAGCAAGGACCTTGAGTAAGGACCTAAGCTAGCTTAACCAATGTGATCTTTACAGGAAGGGAGATAGTTATTGTTTCATTATGGATTCTTAAAATTGATATTAGTAGTTGAGGTTCTCCAAGCAGGATGTATTCACTTTTTGGTTTGTGTACGTGTTTGTTTTTATTTAAGTTTTTATTAGCAGGGTTATGCAAAAATCTGTGTTTCATAAACTTTCTACCAGAAGTGGGGCGGGTTTGTACAAGGAAGACTCCATTCGATTTGGAGATCAAATTCTGCATCCTGGATTTTATTAAAAGGATTCTTTAACATTGTTAGACAGGACAATTTTTGACATTTCAATTTATAGGAGGATTACTGGGCTTGGTAGAGGTTTGAGCCCAGAGAGTGCTTTTATTTATCTTATTTTTATCCTGCTTTTTATCCACTGTTGAGATTAATTTTTATCAAGAGCACTCAGAGCACAAACTTCCTCCAAGTACACAGCACCCCCTGCTGGGCCTTCTGTAATAGCACACTTCCAAAAAATCGTCCTATCCCGCAGTGTTAAAGAATCCTTTAAAAAATATTCCTGGCTCCATAATTTGATCCAGGTCATCTGTGAAACTGAACTGAGGCTTCCTTATCTAAATACCACCTCTGGTTAAAAAAAAAATAATAATAAAAAATTCAAGAAAGTCTACACAAAATATTTTGTGCATATCTTGCTAACAAAAAAAAACAAACACACAAAACCGAGGATAAGCCATAACCTCCTTGGTGAAGATAACTATGTTTATAACTTCAACTTTTTGTTTTTTCTTTTTCAAGGGTTACTACTCTCTACCTGAGAGTGTCTTCTCTCTACCAAAAATGGAGCTGCCTTTCTGGCTGACCAATGGTCAGTACCGTATCCAGGGGGTCCTGGGAAGTGTAGGCAAAGAGCTTGGGTGCCTTAAAGTTTCCCTCACTCTACACTCAGACTAACTAGCAGAACTGAGAGATGCTGTGGGTCCCTTTATGAGACAATGCATGCATTCTGTTCATCGGTGGCACAATTTAGAAACCTGTGGAATTGGGAAGCTGCTAATAGGAATATTTGTTTTTTTACTTTGAATTGTGACCAGTAGAAATATTAAATGAGCCTTGTTTTTAATGATTATACATTTATGATTCTCTACATAAGTAATGGACCCGCAAAAAAAAGATCCTGCACTCATAATTATAGATAATAATAATTTAAATGGTTATTTGATTAATAAATTCAATCATTAGAATATAATCAGGAAACGGTCATTTTTAGTATTTGCTCAAGTAGCTTTTGGAGAAATATTATTTCATATGTTTAACTTTTAATTTTCTTTTAATTTATTTTTTGAAATAAAGACTACTGGTTTGTCTTTTAGATATTTACTGGTTATTGTAATCATGAGAGGGGGAAGAAGAAGCAGCTGCCTGATGGTTTTGCATTGCATGATGTGATCTTGTGATGAGGAACATGCTGATATTATCTGTGTTGTTCAACTCTGGGCTTTTATCTAAAATGCTTTGTGTAAACCTTTTTTTTTTTTTTTTTTTTTTTTAATGAAATTTTTTTCCAATAAACAGTTCTCAGAGATTTTTCAGACTTTCATTCAAATTATATTAATGTTACATTTAAAGCAGGTTTTTTTTCCTTCTGCTTGTTGTTCTTTTAATCATCTAGGAATTCTTTTTAAAGGGCCCTGGATTATGTAAACGTAATGCAACAATCCTGCTACTGGGTACATTATTTTGAAAGTTTATTAATATAGAATTCTGACAACTTAAAGGAGATATGAAGCTTTATTTTTTGCTTGTTTTATAGTTATTATAAAAGTAATATACCTATATTATATAGGTGACATAGTGGTGTAGTGATTAGCACAGCACCACCTCACAGTAATAAGGTTCTGGGTTTGAGTCCTGGGCTCAGCGAGGGCATTTCTGTGTGGAGTTTGAGTCTTCTGGGTACCCCAGTTTCCTCCCACAGTCCAAAAACATACAAGCAAAGTAAGTAACATTGATTGATTATCTTGGTACAGTGGCACCCTGCCAAGGAGCTGGATGTATGAAGCACAAAGTGAACATTCAGTTCTCGAAGTTGATGCACTGGAGGCAGAACAAATGAGCAAGTCTAAGGATTTAAGTGACTTCCAGGGGCCTCACTGTGATGGTTAGTTGACTAGATCAAGTGGGGTGCTCCTGGTATGAAGTGGTAAGTAACAAACAAAGGTGATCCAAGAAGGGACAACCAGTGAACAGGCAAGAGTGTCATGGCCAAGGCTGACTGATGCTCATGGGGAACATACGTCTGATCAGATCCCACAGAGGAGCGCCTGTAACACAAATGACCTGTTAATGCTGGCTATGATAGAAAGGAGTCGGAACACACAGTGCATTGCTGCTTGCTGTGTATGGAGCTTAAATCCTACATAAGATTCAGGGTGTGATAATGTTATGGCTGATCAGTGTATACAGCTTATTTCCATGTCAGGAATGTGTGTCATTTCCATGTACTGTTGGTGTAATTGGTTTTGAGTTATTGGGACCCGGTACGTGCAAATGACCATGATAAGAATCTCATATTCACTCAGCAGTCAAATAGCTATAAACAAACTACATAAACTCAGTAATAAATACAATTACTTTGACAAAAGTAGATTTTGTCTTTTAGCTCTGTAACAAAATTTAAAAAATGACAGCTATGCTTCATGACACTTGCTTTGAGAATGATGACATGAGACAAGTGATTGCAGAATTGACAGTAAAATACAAACTTTACAGTACAAACAAGATTGTTGTTGTTAACAGCAATTAAATTTAACAGATGATACCTGACCGCATTACTGAAAACGAAGAAATCATTTTAAATTGAAACGTGTTCATTAGAAGCATCTACAGAGATGCTGGTATTCTATACTTTGAACACTTGATGGTGACAAAGCCATTATTTCAATGTATAATACTGTATATCTATCCATTATACTCCCTGTAGTACAGAGCTACTGAGACACTGGTATCAGTTGTCTGTTTGATTTGCATGAATGGAATGATTTTGTGTTTTTGGTTTTTTTTTGTGTTGTTGTGTTTTGTTTGGGGTTTTTTTTTTTTTTTGTTTGTTTGTTTTTTGTGGGGGTTTTTTTGTTTGTTTTGATTTGTGTGTGTGGGGGGGGGGTTTGTTTGTTTGTTTGGTTGGTTGTTTTTTTTGTTTGTTTTCTTGGTTTTTTTTTGTTTGGTTTTTTTGTTTGTTTGTTTGTTTGTTTTTTTAACTATAGCATCCTTAATAGGGCAGCATGGTGATGTTGCGGTTAGCACGTCAGCCTCACAGCAAGAGGGTCCTTTTGCATGTTCTCCACAGGCTTGCATGAGTTTCCTCCGGGGACTCTGGTTTCTTACCACAAAAAGATGCACATTAGGCTATTTGGCTGGAAAATGAATGAATGAATATGCACACAAAGGATGTGCCGACATGACAAAAGATCTCAGAAGACCTAAAATCAAGAAATATTGATTTGCCCAAAGTTGGAATGTGTTATGGGGCAATCACAGACAATTCAGATATTCATCAGTCCACAGTTAGACAAATGAGACGATTTAGTGGGCACCCATCCAAGATTATTCCATCTGTTCAAAATAGAATCCTCAGTGAAGAAGGAAGAACCCCAGAGTAAGGGGTCAAGGCTTGAAGAAATCACTGGAACTGGCTAATATCTCAGTCCATGAGTCCACCATACAGAAAACATTGAACAGACAGGGAGTCCATAGCAGGACACCAAGGAGGAAGCCACTGCTCTCCTGCTGCACAACTTAAGTTTGACAAAGAGCACTCTGACACTCCACAGTGCTACTTGGAAAATGCTGTAGACTCACCCCAGTGGTGAAGTACACAAAGCAGAGGGAGCATCGTGATTTAGGGCTGCTTTGTTACCTCAGGGCATGAACGCTTTATCAAGATATCCTACAGGATAATGTCAGAGTGGCTGTCAGCCGTCTGAAGCTCAGCAGAGGTTTACTTATGCAGCAGGATAATGAGCCTAAACATCAAAGTAAATCTATAACGGAAGATCTTAAAAAACATGAATCCACCTTTTGGAGTCACCTAGTGCGCATCCTTAACCCGGTACAGATCTGTTAACAACTACATTCAAACATCCCCAAAATACATATCTGAGATGAAGAGGATCTGTTCTTCAGAAGAATGGTTCAAAATTTCTCCTGAACCGCTTGATCCTCAGCTACCAGTCCTGGTTTGAGGTTATTACTCTCATGGGTGGGTTTAATAAAGACAGACATTTTTTGTGTGTGTGTCCTTCGTTAAAATTAATGTTTGTTCATGGGTGGTATGGTGGTGTAGTGGTTAGCACATCTGTCTCACAGCAAGAAGGTCCACGATTCGAGTCCCTGGCTTAGTAAGGGGGTTTTTATGTGAAGTTTGGATGTTTCCAGTGCTTGTGTGGGCTTCTTTCAGGTACTCCGGTTTCCTCCCACAGTCCAAAGACATGGACGTTAGGCTAGCTAGGTGTTCCGAATTGACCCTAGGTGTGTATGTGAGTGTGAAAGGCTGTGTGTTTTGACCCTGCATTGGACTGGCGAGCTGTTCAGGATCAAAAACTCATCTTGTTTTTCCCAAAATTAACATTTTGTGGGTTGTCTTGTTCTTGCACGGTCCCACAGAATTTACATTGTGCTAAACTGATGGCTGTAAACTTTCTGATTACAAGTCAGTAATACTGGAATTGTAGATACAATGCAAAACTAAAGGATATTTCAATCACCAAACATATACTGGCTTATTGAGTACAGCGGGGTGAAGAACAAATTGTATACAGTTTTTATTCACTCGAACTACTGCTTTAAAGCATTGCCCGAGGTGTGTTAGGTCAGTTATGATTTGTGAAGCACCGCTTTACAGAGTTGAGAATCTCTCTCTCTCTCTAAATGAAGAGTTTGCCATCCAGCTGTCCAGCTGTAATAATAATGTACTAAGGGCTGGAGTCTCTATAGTGCAGTGCACAGCAACACCCTAAGACCCGAGCCTGAGCTCTTCACTTGTTATCATCATTCCTGGCATTCCTGATTCTGCAGAAAACATTCCAACTCATTCATCAACAGCATTATTCCAGATGGTCAGGCAGAAAACACACTCACGCACACACACGTTTCTCTCTTTTCTATGAGTACATATCATCCAGTCATTGTATCCATTTGTAATGAAAACACATATTAGTGTCTTGTACTATATTATCAGTATCTACAATGATTGGTGTTGTCCATGTCGATGTCAGATGCCTACATATTCCAAGTTATAATGCTGTCACTTCATTTTAGTGTTTTTGCCAGTGTGCAGGAATCATGGGCAAAATTACAAAAATATATACTCACTGCCAATGAAAACGCCACACAATTTTATTTGTAATATTTTTGGGACCATCCTCTCTGAGAAGGAGTACTGGTATTTCAATAACTCTAAACACCTCAGTGGCTCATTTCCAGTAGCAGCACTCACTGTCACACTTCACTCTGGATCTAGACTCTTTTAAAGCTCCAAGTTTGTTTGGGTGTCTCAATAATCAGAATTGGGTGCATTTAACGAGTGGCCTTCTTGCCTACATAAAGCTCAGCAAAATGCATAACATTCCACAGGGGAATCTTGACCATGCCTCGACTGTCACATGATGATCAATGATCGAATATCTGCAGCAGCAGGCTTTTAATGTCCTTCCCCGGCCTGTGTAGTTGCCTGATTTGTCGCCCATCAAACACTCGTGGGATCAACCGAGTATCAGGCCCAGTACCAGCACCATAGAACAGGCAGGAACTGATCGTGGCATTGCAGGAGGAGTGGAGAAACATCCCACAGGACAACATATGGAGGCTCGTCAGATCCGTGTGCAGAAGAATTACGGCCTGCATTAACTCAAATGGAGGTCATATTCCATATGGAACTTTGTTTTTGGGATGGACATTTTGGAAAGAAGGGGTGCCTCAGAAAAAAAAAGTGGAATTTTTACCTGAGTCCTTCACTAAATGCTGACAAAAAGCTTCACTCTATTCAGTCCATGAAGTGGAGATCACGGAGGAGATCATTAATCCAGGACAAAAAGATGACTAGAATCAAAAATGTCAGTGTTCAACATATCCTGCATTTTCTCATGGACATTTTTAGCAGCTGTATACTGGAATTCTGTTTCAGTTTTGATTAATAGAATTATGCATGTAAACTGTAGTTCAATTATAAACTGATTTGTTATAGCGTCGTGTGAGCGGAGCGCTACTGATAAGGAAAAAACGTCTAACCATTGAGTTGCTTTTGGAACGTCA
Source organism: Neosilurus mollespiculum (assembly GCA_030014195.1). Taxonomy (NCBI): domain Eukaryota; kingdom Metazoa; phylum Chordata; class Actinopteri; order Siluriformes; family Plotosidae; genus Neosilurus; species Neosilurus mollespiculum. The sequence goes on along the minus strand of JAQMYF010000024.1, from coordinate 44,430,867 downwards.
AGAAAAACCTATAGCCTCCGTCCATCCGTCCATCCGTCCTTCCATCCCGCCGTCCTTCCAGCGTACATGAACACATGAGAACCCTTGTGTTATTCTTTAAAACTTTTATATGTCGAAAAAGGGGAAAAAACGTAAGAGCATTTTTCTGGGAGAGAGTAATATAGAGAACTAGAGTCGTATAATAAATACTCTGGTCACGTGATGTGACGTCATTATTAATCACGTGAAATACAACTAATGATATTCTTGTGTTATTGAAATGTTCTCTAAGCCTACAGTTTCTAAATGGTGTACAGTTTCAAATGGCGTGTTTATTTGCCTCATTTTTATTCCCTTCTATAAAAATGAATTAATCTTTATATACGTAGGATACGTGTATGGGGTTTAAGAGTTCCTTACTCTTAGCAATGCCTAAATCTATATACCATTAATCTATTGTTAAGTAAATTTATTTCATAATTCTGATACTTTGGCCCTGCAATGGTCTGGCTAGCTGTTCAGGGTGTACCCTGCGTTTGCTCAGTGTCAGGTGAGATAGGCTTTAGTCTCCCAGTAGGATTAAAAGGCTTGGCAAATGAGTGAGTGAGTGAGTGATCTGAGTAATTCTGACACTTACAATTATAGGAAGTAGTAGACATTTTGTATCGTATGCCAGTTTCATGAAATACATGTTGAGATGATACCTACTGTATATGCTGTGTATGAGAGAGAGCAAGAGAGAGAGAGAGAGAGAGAGAGAGAGAGAGAGAGAGAGAGAGAGAGAGAGATGGGAGGTAATGGAAGGAATGTTATCTCGAGCCATCAGAAGAGTTTATGTGGGCTTTGGTATAGCATAGTACCAGTCTCTGGAACTGTATGCTGGTGATGAGGTGGAGAGTGTTAACACATCGACCCAAAATTGGATTTTGGATTGGGTTAAGATCTAGTGATTATGTTAGCTGTGGCATATGATGCATGTCATTCTGATACCCATCAAACCATTCAGTAAGTCCTCATGTCTTATTGACGGGGATATCGTAATCCTGGCTGTTATCACTCCCATAAGACAAAGTTTGAGTGATATTTATTGAGATCATTATGGGATGGAAGTGATCCGTCTGACTTAGTTTGTATTCATTTGCAGTGCCGAGGGGTTCAAGTCAATCCAAACCATTTTATCAAAATGCATCTTACCAAATAACAGAGCCTGTAGTTTATCCTCCAGTTTCACTGCAGTCTCTTATGCTATATGCTCCACTTATTATTTATAAACAAATAATTCTATTACCATTAAAATGATATTGCATCATTGAAAAGGTACAGTCTGCCTCATTCTGAAACAGAATAACTTGTACATTTAAATCTCCTTTTGCCTAATTCTATTTGATAGGTCATAATATTGATCAGTCCATGCATGGTGTGTGCCTCGATAAGGTTAAAATAAGCTCAAGCTATCCACGTTAACAGTCACTGACCTCCAGTAATTCGCTTGTGTCTTTGGCTTATCATAGTGTGAAAACAACCTGTTTTATGTCAGTGCAGTGCCGTTTCTGCACACAGCAGTGTAATCTCTGATTTATCTGATGGTTTGTCACTTTGTTATTTCATCCAATGGATGAAGTGCCTGCTGCTAACTGAGACTCTACAGCTGCTAGGCCTCGGAAAGTTCCTCTGCTCACACAACAACTGCGTTTTTATGTCAGATTAGAGCCGTCCACTATAAATAGACTGCGTTTTGACAAAAATGAAAGTGTTTCAGATTCCCTAGATGGCCCCGAGCAGAGGTAGGCTATCACATTGATGCTTAATATAAACCAAATAAGCAGGCCAAGAGGCCAAAAATAGATCATGGTATGATCCTGAAGAAGTACTGTGACCTATCATAGTGTAATCTATTCCAGCACTATGTGATTTACAAACTAGTATTAAAACTCTTAAACAAGATGGCCGTTTACACAGTTAAATATATCATTACTTGTAATGTGTTGACTGCATTTAATGATGTACTAATAGAGGTCCCATGCAAGTAAATTCTTTAATAAAGTGATTTTCAATGTGGTCCATGATCTATTATCATCATCATGATTCATTCGTTCATTTCCATCATCTTCTTCCGCTTGATCCGGGGTCGGGTCGCGGGGTCATTCATTTTCTAAACCCCTTAATCCTGATTAGGGTCGCGGGGAGGCCGGCGCCCATCTCAGCCGACTTTGGGCGAGGGCAGAGTACACCCTGGACAGCTCGCCAGGCCATCGCAGGGCAGAAACACACTGATGAAAATTTACATCATCATCATCATCATCATTATTATTATTTTTGTTATTTTAGTAGGATGCTTTACATTACCAGTCTCAAGCTACACAATTTGCAATTTTGAGCTGGAATTATACTGAAATTATAGAGTACTTATATGAGAAAAATGTATGACAGTGCACCCAGTTTGGGTTCTGAATTGAAATGAACCAGAATAAAAGCTGTGTAATATTAATGGGATATCAGGCTACATAGTTATCTGTCGTGGCTGATGTTTAAATTACTTTATACTCAGGAATCTGTACTTTCTGAAAGTGGTTGAACAACTATAACGGTAATTACGGTAAAATTCAAATCTCGCCAGCGCTTTCGGTTCTCTGAAACATTTTTTTTAAATATATATATGTTTATATTTATATATATATATATATATATCTATATAAGAAAGTTTATGTGTCTTGCTAGGTTGGATGTTTTGCTCAGCTAGCCATGCGGTAGTTGAGTAGTCTACTTCCGGCCGTGTTGTTTCTTTATTATTAAAGTGTTGCGCGTCACCGCCCCGCGCGTGCACCCCCTGTGCGTGAGAGAGGAGGCGAGCTCGTGAAGTTGCACTCTTGTTTTGAACGCGCGAGAGTTTTTGTTTTGTCTTTCTCGCCTCACTCCACGCACAGAGGCGGTAAGAAAGGCATGGGCTGTCACAATAGCAAAGTGTGTGTCCACGTTCGCCGTAAAAAGGTAGGTTTTAAAAACACTCTCCATCATTTGCGTTTGTTTTTAGACTAAAGTTTGAATGAGACGCGGCTTGAGCCCCCGGGAGCACGCGCAACTGGAACCGCTGCTGTCGCTCCTCGAGCAGCTGACTTCCGACCTTTCCTCAGAATAATCGGTGACAGGCTTTAAAGTCGTGTGTGCACCTTTTCGGCTTTAGGTTGTACATTTTCTCGCCTTGTGTGTCTTTTATAGTCAGAATCTAATGCTGAGCGAACAGACTGTGGGTTCTACTGCGGAATGTTTCTGTCTGGGGGGTTCAGGAATCAGCTTTGATGTTTAGTTTAATCATTTCCGGACACTACTTGCTTCTTGCACCACTTACAAGGTTAATTTGGAAAAAAAACAAGTTAGTTTACAAGTCGAGCTGTAAGCCGACGAGTCTCAGAAGTATCCTCATAACCACAGTTTGGTTTGATCCTTTTA
>JAQMYF010000024.1:44400453-44413122 GCA_030014195.1 Neosilurus mollespiculum | reverse complement strand
TATATAATAATGTGTGTGTGTGTGTGTGTGTGTGTGTGTGTGTATACATAGATATATAGATAGAGATGGATGGATATATAGATAGAATTTTATTTATTGTTTATTACTTGCTACCCTCTGGATTTCAGGTTCATTTCATAATTCATGTGTATGTAATACGTTTAAGTGATACAGATGCTTATTTTAGAAAAAACACAAAAGTGGCCATTTTATTCTGTGGATTACTAGCAAGGGCTGAACTGTGGGGGGTTACCAGCTTAGCAGTCGTTTTTCCCCCGGAAGTGATGTTAACACATTGGGCGGGGTTGATGTCTCTTGTGGAGACAGTGAGACATTACGTTTTATTGTCTTTGAGGACGAGAACGCTGCCAGAGATGTGCATGACGGTAAATCCAAAATGGCTTATGCAGCTAAAGTTTTGCCAACTTGGTTTGGGGTGAAATATGACTGACCAAGGTAATAATGGCGGCAGCCGTAGCCTAATGGTCAGAGAAGCAACTTTGGGACCGAATCCCGAACCAGCAGGAAAAATGTGTGGCAGCGGGTGGAGTGAGCTGCACCTCCCCTTCCTCACCTTCATGGCTGAAGTACCCTTGAGCAAGGCACCTAACCCCCAATTGCTCTCCATGCACCGCAGTGTGTGGCAGCTCACTGTTTGTGTGTGTGTGTGTGTGTGTGTGTGTGTGTGTGTGTGTGTGTGTGTGTGTGTGTGTGTGTGCTCGTTTTGGATGGGTTAAATGCGGAAGTCAAAGTTTCCTGTGCGGAATTAATACAGTATAAAAATAAGTAAATAATGATGGTTCTTCAACAGTCAACAGTGGTGGCGAGATTCCATTTGATTTGTTTAAGCCATTGTTTGCTGGAATATACTCAGTATGCACATTGCAACAAAACAGTGAAAAGCTTTATATCTGGAAGTTTTGCATGTGTAAAGGACCTTATTAAGGCTTTTCGTGAAGAATTCACTACTAACTTGTTTTGTGTTGGGTTTTTAATAGGTTGGAAAATATAATGCATAAAAAAGTAAAATATCATTCATGCAGCCTTCAAATTCGGAGTCTCCAAATTGTCACTTTTCCTTGCGAACGAAGGAAAAAAAAACTGATAATTTGAGAGCAAAATGAAAACTTTGCGACCTTCTCAAGACACGTGTGGACTGTTTGAGAAGAGTTTGAGACTACTCTGCGTCAGAGGCTCATTTTATGACATTCGCAGAAATTTCAAACATGTTTGAATTTTTTTGTGATGAGTTGATGGACCATGCGACCAAAATGCGATACTGCGAATGTCTTGAGACAGATTTGAGAACATTTTAAGAATGAAATTCTGAGCTGCGAATTGCCATTCACGTCAGTCTCTTTTCTATCTCACCTCTAGTGTGATCACCACCTTAATCATCAACAGGGTTGTAGTCGTCTCCGTGCTAAGATTGTTGGGTACAAGACAGAACTAAATTCTGAGACATTCATCATCTAGTTTTGGGATTAAATCTACTTCTCTGTCTCTCTCAAGTTGTTTGTTTGATAAAGATCATGTCCATGCTGCTTTCTCAGGTTGAAAAGAATTTGAGTTTGAAAGACCAGGTCCTGCAGGTTCTACAACAGAACGAGGATCTCAGAGTTCGTATAGACAACTATCAATCACTAATACAGTAAGCAGCCTTACGCCTCTCAAACTTCCGTCAGCCATTTGTGTAAAGCTCTATAACCTTATTAGTGATCACCTGCTGTTTTGATGGCTCCAAGATTTGTAACTTCTCTAAAACTAATTGAACTTTACTGATTTAATGGATAATGTGTAGAACTGCTCCTGCTGATTGGCAGAAATGTTGGGTTATCACTTTGTCATGTATTTGTTCACTTTTGGTGTAATTTCTTGTTCATGACTCCCTGTATGGCTTTTTTTTTTTTTTTTTTTTCCCCTTTTTCTTTTTCAGCCAACTATCCAAGGAGCAGAATGACCTGCAGGAGGCGCTGGAGAAGCAAACACTGCAGAGCCAGAAACTCAGTCAGGAGAAAGAGGAGTTGCTCTTTAAACTCCTCCACAGACGGGACTCCTGTTCATCCTTTCACATACCTGCTGTAGTGCCTGCTGAAGTGTCCCCAAGCTGACCTCCACCATCACACACACACACACACACACACACACACAGGACTGTTTACGCTCTGGAGTTAAGCAACCCGTTCCTCTCAGTTTGAGCCTGCTGCTGGTTTCTATCCAAATAATTGTTTTAAGGAAACGGTCTCTTTATGCTGTGCTGAACGTGACCTATTACACGAGTCTTGCATACACCCAGCCACTGTGTCGTGGTTGGGAATTTAACCTGACACATTGATATTACTATATACAGTGCATTTAGAGGGGGGGGGGGAGTAGAATATACATTTTAGGGTTTTTTTTTTTTTTTTTTGGATGCACTGTCTATATTTTGTTGTGTTTTACTTTGATTTTTTTTATCAATCTTAGTACCAGTAATTTGTTTAATTGTGTAAGAACAGGTGGATCAGTCTACATTTTATACTGTATATGTGTATCATGGGGTTGTACATTTGGGAATTTTTAAAATATTCTGCTTCCCCAACACACCTGATCCAATCCTTGAAGGGTTTGATGATTAGTTGGAGCAGGTGTATTGGTAATAAGAACCTCATTGTGCAGAGCAGAGGGTTCTATGGAGCCCCTTAAGGGTCATGAGTGTCTTTTTTTTTAAGCTCCCTCCCATCGAGAGCTATAGGAATGGCTTCTGTCCATCCTTCTGTTCGTCACACTGTAATTTCCGGACGTTTCCTTGCTGCGTGCTGAAGCTGGGGCTTTCAAACGTTCTATATTGGCATATTTTATGAAATGCTCCTTTCAGGGGGAGCGTATGCACCCCTTTGGTCTGTTATTTATTCATTTTATTTTTTTTTATATTTTTAAATTCTGATAACTACCTGTGCATCACCTCGCAATACTATTCTTCTATGCCTTCTGATCCACATGATGTTTTTGTTCAGATGCTCCCAGCACAATGTCAGATTGAACTGGGCATTAAGTACGCTGGTATAGAGCTACTTTGGATTATTTATATTTGTGTGTGTATATAGGTACTTTGGGCCTACATAACATGGACATATTATTCAATTAGTGAAAGTAAATTTAAATTAATTCTTAGGTCAAGAGGTCTCTTCTTTATGTTGTAATGGTACCTTGGAATCTAAATGTTGCACTCCTTCGATCTTTTAGGGTTGGTTGACCTTTTAGATTCTAAGAAGAAGAATATTGCAAGGTAACACAAAATATACTGCAGAAGTAGTTCTCGGAAAAATTCCCACTATGACCCTTATGGGGCTCCGTAGGGTTCTCAGGTACTGGAGTGAAAACTGATGCTCTGAGATGTTACTAGAAAATGTAAATTGCATTGTTATGGTTGTATCTGGCATAATGTACCATTGATAATGCCAGCTGTTTATACGATTGAGTACATTGTTACAGGAAGTTGACATCAGGTAATGCTTTCTCCTAGCGAAGACAACCCCCCCCCCTTAAAAATAATCCAAAGCACTTGTAAGTAGATTTTTTTTTTTTTTTTTTTTTTTTTTTACCCCCCTGATATTCAGATGCACTGGCACTTTTACAACAGTATTCATGTACATGTATGTATTTTTATAAGGAGGTTTATGGGCTTTTTGTAAGTTACCAAAGTAAGACCATGTTTGTTTGCGTGCTTAGACTTGGACAAGTCTGAGTGCATTATAATCTGTTGTTAATTGAAATATGACTGACTAGTTAGTCACTGTTTTTATGTCTTTTCATGAGTGTGAAACTAGGACTTTAACTTTACATCCTGTACGTAGCAGGGAAGGACAGACGTTAAAGGTCCACTGCTGTAGTTATTGCTGAGAATGAAGGTGTGTTCACTCTCATTTCCTTTTAAATTTTTTTTGTTGCCCATTTTCATGTTCTGTTGTATGTTTACCTCTGAAGTGCCTTTTCGCTAGGGCTTCACAAAGAAAGGCTTAATAAAAGCTGCATCTGAGGTATTTCTGAAATGTTTTGGATTATTGGTGTATACTGATGCACACAACCCTGTGTGTGTGTGTGTGTGTGTGTGTGTGTGTGTGTGTGTGTGTGTGTGTGTGTGTGTGTGTGTGCATTCGAAGTTTCATGGAAGCATGGAGAGAGATTTTTGTAAGTTGAACTTGAATCTAATGGAAAGGACTCACATGTAGGTTTGTGTTTTGGGGAATGCAGCTTCCTCGCTGTAATGACATGTGGCCGCTAGGGGGCAGAGTGGGGTCTACTAACTAATGCACCAAGCAAATTGCATTGTAGTGTATTGCATGTTTGAAATGACATGATAGCAATTTTCCATTACACATATTGTTTAGGATTTTTTTTTTTTTATCAGATCAGCCCATATGTAATAACGTGATTAGAATCAGAATTAAATTTAAAAAAAAAAAAAAAAAAATCAACTTGTAATGTGTCCATTCTTCTAAAGTATACTTGTATTCATATAAGAATGCTATACTGAATCCCACGGGGATAAAAGTATTTATTTTGGCTACATGGTCCCTCACCCTTGAGGTGCCATGAGCTCATGTTGATGGTTAACAAGTGACCCTTTTAGCGCTGAGTCAAGTTACCCAGACGTGCACTTTCACTGTAGCCCATGCAGAGAGAATGATTAGTGGGGCTCTTTCTGTCCTTGCTAAATAAAAGCAGCAGAGATACGTGATTGACATGCCGATTGGTGATGTGTGCCCTGCAGTGCCCCTTTCCCCCCTCAGTCTCTCTGCTCACTTTGTGAGGATGGGAACACACACTCTGTCTTCCCTTCAGTCTGCGCCCTTGTGGAGCGCCTGAGCGGATGTAAGAGGATCACTTGCTCTATGGCTGGTTGACATGTTGGGACAATACCTGGCCAGGGAGTGGGATAAGTGCAGGTCAGTCCCCTGCAGTGATGTCACGCAGTTCCCAGAGCATTTAGCAGTCACCTGGGAGGATCTTCATGCTCCAAGAGGAAGCACTTGAAAGGATAGGAAAGCAGCACAACATGCTCGCAGCTCTGTAGTCAACACAGCATCCTGTTACAGCTCCTTTCCTGTAAAGTAGAGGTGCTGACCCACCTGCACTTAACATTTCATGCCAATAGTCTTCCAACAAGAAAAGGTGGATGAATTAAGTGCCCCAGCTGCTTTGAAATCTCTCCAGGAGATCCTGGCAGCTTGTTCAAACAATTAAATGGTTGTGTTTAGATTTTTTTCCCCCTTTAAATATATATATAATCTTGTAATGTGCACATCAGGGTTATGTTTTATTATAGCCTAGTAATAAACTGCTATTCCTTTATTTATGAAAACATGCATATCTAGTCTATGTGTGGTGTTGGGTGAGCATATCATAAAAATCATAGTTCATAGTTGAACTGTAGTAATTATAGAGCCGAATTTGTTATGAAAAATATAAACAGGTTAATATCATTTTTCTGTAACTGGAAAGAAAATCATTACAGTTGAGCTCATTTTTTTGGAGTAAGCGTGCAGCATTGTTGATTGGCAGTGATTTAAAAAATATAAATTGTGTTCAGGCAGCAAATGGCAAATTTTATCTAGATATTAAATATGTAGATTACTATTAATTAGCTAAGTAAATATTTGTATTTATGATTAACTCAATTGATATAGCTTCTCTCCAGGCAAGAAAAAAAGAAAGCTAATCATTATTTTTATTTATTTGCCTATATTTAAAAGAGCCTTCCCCATCCAACATCTAAAGCTACTGAGAAAACCTATAGAAGAAAGATGACATTAAACAACAGCAGTAATATTAATAATAATTACATCTGTAAGAATCATGGAATCGAGGTGCCTGGGACATGGTACAAGCACAAACCTGAGACCATGATGGAAGGAGAAAGTGTGACTATTCTATGGGATATGCAAGTTCAAGCAGACAGGTGCATTCGTGCAATTAAGCCAAACATTATAATTAAAGATAGGGAAGGGAAAAAATGTCTATCAATTGATATTGCAGCACCATCTGACAGCAATTGCTCATCAAAAACAGCAGAGAAAATACTAAAGACTTGGAAATGGAAACAACAAGAATGTGGGAATTAAGAACAGATGTCGTTCCAGTAGTGGTAGGAGCACTAGGGGTAATACAAAAGGGCTCAAAGGAACACCTACAAAAGATACCTGGCAACATCAAGCAGAAAGAATTGCAGAAGATCGCCATACAGGGATCTGCCCATATAATACGTAAAATACAATAAAACTACTATTTCTATTAGTAGCAGTAATAATAAAGGCGACTGATGATGAAACTACTATTAGCACTATTATTGTAGCCTGGTAACAATATTAATCATCATCATCAGTATAATTTATTGAACGCAGCTTAAACGCCTTTACAGCCCAAAGGAAACTACCAAACCAGTCCGACAGACAGACAAAAGCACCAGACAGTTAGAAGAGGAATAGGGCATGCTGTAGGTTTATTATTCCAGTGTTATAACTGTTTTTAGTTTATGCCCATAAAGTTCTAGCTGTGTGCAGGAATGCTGAATGTTCTAGCAAATCAAATTTCTTCTCATGCAAATGTATTTGATCTGGACTTGCCTTTGCATTCAGTGAAATGTTTTGCAGTGGAAAATTTCAATGCTGATGAAGTGGTGCATGCTTTTGTCCAAATGTATAGTTTGAATGATGGCACATCAATTCATTTGTGTATAGAGCTATTATTTTGTATACATGGCCATCTGTTTATCCAACCAGGATAGCACGATTCAGCAGTTTTGGAAAGGCTTTACAGTTGGGCTACCATCTGAATAAAAAGATTGTTTAAAAAAAAAAAAAACATTTTTACCATGCAGCTTGTCTGGAAAAGCTTTGTTGTTAAATTTCGGATGGGTTGTGTAGACCGTATTGTCGGCTGATAAAAATGTTGACTGTATCCTATAAAGCTAATGATCTACATTTACAAAGCAATCTGATTTCAGACTATAATAACCTTCTTAATGAACATTTAGGAATTTATGATAAGAAAATGATTAATAAATAAGAAGGTTTGGGACTTTATAAGAAATAAATAAATAAACAGTTAAATAAATGAACTGTTTCTCCTAATGTTCCAGAATGCTTGTCAGAAAATATGTGCTAATGGAAGTTGGTTTGGAGGGGAATAGAACACTTCTTTATTCTGTACACACCTGAATCTCTCTCAGTCCCTCAGCGCATTATTATCCATGGGAGCTCTCCAGCCTGTCTATCTGTAATGGAGGGCACATTCATTAAAGGAGCCGGAAAATACCGTGTCGCCATTACATCTGCTCCTACTCCGCCTGGGTTATGCTTGAAATGTTCTCTTTATTTCTTTCAAATTCTAGTTTATTGTCAAAAGTGGGTTTCGGGGATTTTTTATTTATTTCTTTTTTTAATGTATTTTTTTTAATGAACCTATTCAGAAACCCAACCTAATGCCATGTGCTATTTGGGACTTGTGAGGTGTTCCATGCCACTTAGGCTTAGAACAAAAAAGGTGAAAATTGCACCCTGGGGAAAACAGCTTTGATTAAAAGGTGTGGTTAGCTACCCCCTCGCCACCCCCAACCCTTTATTTACACGCTATTTTAGAGCTCAGTGTTAGTCTGATTATAGTTTCATTTAAACAGCATGGCCCTCCATTTTTATTTGAATGATTTTAAACACTCTAAAAAAATGTTACCGATGGAGCAAAGTAAGTGGTCTAAGATCACCTTTAAAATCTTGGATGTGTAAATACAGTTCATCTTACCCTGTTTTTAATGGTTAACTTGACCCACATATGACACTAATACTATCCGAAGGATTGGGTCTTATTTACTCCTTGCTTTTATTTTTTTCATGGAGAGTACCCGGACATATAGGCTGGAACCAACTGTAGACCTAAACCAGACAAGACAAGAGCAAGATTTGACAATGTAGGCAATGCAGGCCTACAGATGGCCTGCCTCACACATACACCATATACAAGCCAGCTGGATGCTTCTGCACTAATTGGTAATATTGTGTGAATAGTGAAAAACTATATGCTTGAAAACTGCAACAGCTCTATCATATCTCTTTACTGTGTAGTCATATATCCCAGGATCATATGGCATTTTCAGGACCTGCCATAAGAAACCACAAGAGGTCTCTGTGTTACAGTTGAACATATGTTACCAGTTGGACCGGTTGCTGTGGTTGCTTTCCAGCACATAACACTCTGAAGGTTGATACAGTAGAAAAGACACACGGTCCGATTCGTCTGGAATAATGGCACTGTTCAACACCTCAATCAATAAATCAAAAGCCTGGAACATGCCGTGACTCCGCTGTAGCATGTATCAGTTCATGAGTCTCTATTGGCATCAGCTGAGAAAAATTAACTGCTGCAAACTATTGTCATATCCACGCTTCTAAAGGACTACATTGCAGCTGGGGTGGGGAATTTTTGCCTGTCAGTGTGTCAACACGTCTCTCATTTGTTTATCAGCAGTGATGAAATTGTCAACTGATGCCATAAATACGACTATGAAGGATCGGTGCGGTGCATTTGCTAGTGAATGAGTCATTTCACTCCATTTGATGAAGGTGCTGTAAGCCTCTCCTTACACTCCTCCATATGCTTGATATGCCTCCGGTTGCCTGGGGGATATGGTGAGCTGTGACATTTTTTGCATAGTTTCCGTACAGGTGAAAACATGCGGAGGAAAGACATTAGTTAATGGTATAATGCCTGTGGCAATTTGTCTTACAGCAACAAACATTCTTATTAGTAAAGTCCACCAGAACCTCTTTTGGTAAGCGCTCCTCAACGCTGAGTTTAATTGTTCTCGTTTTGTTTACCAGTATCTGAGGTTATAACCTTGTTTATGCTTACTAAACAACTTGTATTCATGTAATATTAAAAGCTGCAGACTTCTGTTTTATCCTTTAGGGTATGAGGGCACTCAAGTGCTTTTAAAATCCTTCCCCAGTGAGTGTGAGTCTATACATACTGTGCTAAAATCCTCCACAGGCAAACTAATTACACAGATCAGGAACTCTGTGTGACTTATAAAACTGCCACCTGGGATCTTCTTCCTAAGCGCTATACAGAGTTTTACTCTGAGCAACCCAGTTTGCAGAATGGGATGACAGAACCAAGCATGCTTTCAATAGATAAGTGAAGATTTCCACAATTCACTGAGAAATATACTATACCAGGAAGATTGAGCAGCACCACACTGTCATTAATATAAAAAGTACATCTGTGTAAGTCTGTATTCTAATTCTGAATGGTACTGAGAGTTTGGCACACATGGACTGGGCATGGACTGGCTCGTAGCGCTGCGGCCTTGTGAGAAAAGAGAGCTAATGAGTTGAGACGCAAGTCCTCCATTGTGCCAAACATTAGCAAGTTGCACTTACAACTCTCTCTCTCTCTCTCTCTCTCTCTCTCTCACTCTCTCTCTCCTTCCCAATCGCCAGTTTCTCTCAGTCTGTCAGCTCATGTCATCTCCCTGAAATAAAACAAATTAGAAGTCAGCCATTGATAAAGATTGCGCATGCACCCCAAACACCACCCCCCCACCCCCACCCCACAACGAACCTTCATCAAAAGCTTCCTGCCAAGATCCATCAAACTGTTAGCACTTTTCATTACTCATCTTCCAGCCGAGCTCAGGGATCCATTTCAGCCGTTAAGCTCTCCAAATATGTATTTGCACGTTTGGACAAATTATGCTAATTTAATTCTGTTTAACGTATGATTCCGATACGATTTGGTCTGGATCGCACGCTAGCTTGACATCTAAAAATATTTTTGGTGCACTGCACATTTCTTTAAAACATGTGTGTCATTTCTTGTAATTTTCATCTTGACTCAAAGCAAGAACATTAAACTGGATGCATGACCAAAAACAAACATCGAGGTGTTTAAGACGCTTAATTGTGCACACCAGGGAGTTGTTTGGGCTAGTTAAAGCGTCTATTTAAGGGCTCTTCACCTTGAGGGACTGTACTGGAAACATACGCCACCACAGGAAGACCCCAGGGGCTGTACAGCTTTCCCCCTTCTTCAGCTCCTCTGTTATAGACAAAAGGAGAGGCCCCCTGTCTTGACACCTGTCAACACATTAGGTGTCAAATAAGCTGGCTTTCAACCTGGACCAGCAGGTAACTGAAATTGCGCACTCAACAGCACAGCATTATGTCCCTGCCTCCCAGTGACATTTGGCAACTTGTATTATCCATTCCCTCAAATTTGTGTGAATAAGCCGAACAGTTGGGCGCACTAGAGGATCAGACAAAGTCCACTGAATACTTTCAACTGTTGATCTGTTTGAGTGTAATTTACCACTCTTTGTACATGTATTCATGTAGAAAACCCTCATTACCTCGTAACTCATATTTTATTAGCACAGTGGCCCAGCAGCGACGCTTCCAGCTATCAGGATTTCCATGGTATGGTAGTAAATCTTCTTTGTTTATGAGTCTTAGGTGACATTCCACAGGTGTCTTCTTAAGTTGGTCTGAATCAGATAAGGTTTGTCTGATGTTTACCCACCTCAGTTTCAGACATGTACAGCACTGACGTTCCCTAAAGGAAGAAGTATTAAAATGTAAAAGTATGAAACAACTTTGAATAGTGACAAAGAAATTTTATTTGTTCATATTTATCAATTTGTGCACACCAGGACTGCAACACATTCCCAAAAAAGTTGTGATGGGGCAATTCATGATTAGTAATGAGGTAAAACAATGAAAAGTTTGATTATTTTGCCTTTACTATACTGTATTAATCCCACAAGGGAAATTATTGTCTCTGCATTTAACCCACAGACTCGGAGCAGTGGGCTGCCACACACATTGGGGACACCCGGAGAGCAGTTGGGGTTTAGGTGCCTTGCTCAAGGGCACTTCAGCCATAAATGTGGAGGAAGGGAAGTGCAGATAATGATGTAATTAGAAACAGGTGATGTCAACAGGTGATTGTATTCATGATTTGGTACAAAAGCAGTTTCCAGGAAAGAATTGGCCTTTGAGCCAGAAATAAAAAGGAATATTTATTTAAATGTTTAAAACAATGTTCCTTAAAAATGATAGGGACACGTTTAGATATTTTATCGTCTACGGTACATAATACGGTATAATTCAAGGAAGCTGGAGGAATTTCGGTAAATAAAATGCAAGAGCACAAGCCTAAGCTGAACCCCGTGATATCAAATCCCTTAGACTACACTGCATCAAGAAGCTTTATTCATCTATAGCTGATATAATCACATGGGCTTGAAATGACTTTTGCAAACCAGTTTCATGTGCTTCAATATGAAGTTACATCCACAAATGCCAGCTAAAACTTTACTGTTCAAAAATTAAGCCTTTTGTTGATTGTGTCCTGAAGCGTCAACAACTTCTCTGTCCTTAGGGACATCTGGGATCGACTATCACCCAATGTAGAAACGTGTGGTCAGGCAAATCAGTATTGGTTGTGGAAGAAAAGGGTGCTGGTGCTGGGCTGGCCTGCCTGCCAACACACAATAATATGGGGTGGAAAAAATTTAATTGAAAAATGCAACAATAAAAATCCCATACTGTTAAGGGGTGATCACACTAGACTTGCAGTTGAAAAGCGAATGACGCAAATAGCAATTGATGGCTGTCACTTTTCATTCTGAAATTTGTCGCGCGACATTCGCGGCATCGCATTTTGGTCATCTGATTTGTGAACTTATTGGAAAAAAAAATTTCAAACGTCTTAAATTTCCACGAATGTTGCAAAACGAGGCTCTGGTGTGGAATAGTCTTAAACTCTTCTTAAACAGTGCGCACATGTCGTTTTGCCTCCAACTTATCTGTTTTTTATTCGCAAGAAAATGTGACAAGCTGGAGACCTCCACGCAGAAAGTTTGAGACATGCTAGCATCCGCCATATTCCTTTTATTTTGTCATCATTCATATTTTATTCGCATTTTGTTTGCACTGATAACATGCAAATAAAAAATTGTTTTTATTTGCATGTTAAAAAACTTTTCTGTTGCACCTCTAGTGTGATCACCCCTAAAGAAGACCCGTTTGCAGGAAGAATAAGACAAAATACTGCATGAATGCTTCATTGGTGAAACTATTTTTTGGTGTCCTTAGTCCCTAAATATAATTTAAGTATTGTTAGAAGGAATGGCATCATTACAAAGTGATAACTGCTTTATCGCCACAACTTTTTCTTAAATGTGTTGAAAGAATCCAAAGTGAAATGTTTATTTACAGGTCAAAGATTGTTTAAGAAACATAGTTCAAAGTTTCACAACTTTTTCCACTAGATGCAGTATATATGCACGCCAGCCCACTTTAATAGGAACACCTGAACCCCTGCTTATTCATGCAGTTAAACAGGTGACATCATAACAAAGCATTAAAATTAACAACACTATAAGCGCTTCAGTCGATGTTCATATCAAACCTTAGAATGGAGAAAAAATGTGATCACAGTTGATGCAGGGCATTTGACTATCTGATGGTCTTCTGTGACTGTTACATGATTGTGCTGAGCATCTGAGCATGTGCAGCACTTCAAACATTGAAGCAGATTGGCAACCACATGGGTTTTTGTGCCTACAGTGGGCATAATTTTACCAAAATTGGACACTTTTATATCTTAATTCGATATAACAGCCTTCATATT
>JAQMYF010000024.1:44374682-44385746 GCA_030014195.1 Neosilurus mollespiculum | reverse complement strand
TTCCTCCGGGTACTCTGGTTTCCTCCCACAGTCCAAAGACATGCACATTAGGCTAATTGGCTGTTCCAAATTGCCCCCAGGCTCCAGCCTCCCTGCAACCCTAGAAGAATTAAGCAGTTCAGCAAGTGAGTGAGTGAGTGAGTGAGTGAGTGTTTATGTATTTGTTACAGTTACTCTGAGTAATTGATATTACCGTTAACTATTTGATTCCACTTACCTTGAAAATGAATTGTACTATCTTTGAAGAGCATCATACAGATACTCTGTTTTATAACAGGTTGGGGACTGAGGAGGTGTAAATTATTTTTAAAAGGTCGCTTTAGAACTTCTGCTTCAAAGTTAAAACAGATTGGAAGTTAATTGGTCGCAGGAATGATGGCGGAGAAAATATTTACTTTATGTCATATGTTGGCAGTTCACTTTGTGTGACATTTAGTGTGAGATCCGCTCTTCTCTTCTTAGCACTTGTAACAGATTCACACACATAAGAACCTCTGATGATTACACAGCCCATATCTCGCTCTTCTTTTGGGAGTTGGATGAATGCTCGCCACTGACTTATCGAGGGAGAGACACTTCTTTCAGAGTGTCGGCGGAAGAGGTAAGGCGTTTCAGCATGCCAAGAAAAGCCCTCGCAAGGGAAGAGTGGAAGACAGATGGCCCTTCCTTTTAAAAACAGTGTTTGGTGTGCTTCGAGAGACTCTAGAGATAGTTGTCAGTAAGCTAAGAGTCAGGAGAAGCAGATGCCTGTGCATATGGTTTTCTTCAAATGATCCTCTTCATCAGTGGGTTGAAAGCCTTAAAAGTTTTTTTCCCTCTCTCTCTCTCTCTCTCTCTCTCTCTCTCTCTCTCTCTCTCTCTCTCTCTCGTTGCTTGCCTTCATCCCAGCCTCCTACGAGGCTCCCAGCCTGTGATATGGGGCTATAGGGTCAGGTATCTTTGATTTGGAGAGCCAGAAAGTGTAGAGGACAACTAGTGCTTAAGCGGATGGCGATATCAAAAACAGGCAGGCCATTAATAAAGCAATTAGTGAGTGGGAAGTGGGTGTCTCTCATCGCTGCCGAACACTCATTAGGGGCCAGTCTGTGACAGATTTCACAAAGCAACCTTTTGTAGTCTTGGCTTTCTGAGACCCAGTCTCCTGCTATTCAGGCTCTCAAGTTCTGCCGCTCTTGAGAAGGGCTGAGAAACACTATGGAGCTCTTTTTTTTTTTTTCCTGAATTGCATAATGAATACTAAAATTCACAATCTATTCAAAAACAAAATGTGTCCTTGGACATTATGCATACGCTTTTTTCCTCCATGAGTTAAGGAACTAAACAGTAGGCGAAGTTTATCCTGTTTGTTGTCGAATGCACCTTGTTTACTGTTTATGATTGAAAGTGGAAAGGAAGACAAGAAAAACACAACCACACAAATACACCAAATAGAGTCAGTCGTCAGGCAAAATATTATCATTTGCACTCAACATGGTGGATCTTGACAGCAGCCTTGATGGATATGCATGCAGGGTAAAAATACCTTCCTCTTCCTGGCAGAGGTGCCAAGCCCTAAGGCAAAAGGGGGCGTGGAGTTGCGTGGAGCTCACCACCACCACCTCGGAAGGCCCAGAGCAAACAATCTGTCGTGAAAACAAGATGGGTACCTTCATTATCGGCTCTCTCGCCCCACACCTTGGCGTCATCAGCAGCATGGGCTGACAGCTGAGGTGCCAAATCCAGGCGGGCGCTGCCATACAGTACTCTAGAAGCTGGTACTCGCCCGACGTTCCCTGTTGTCCCAGGTGCTACTGATCACCCATGTACACAGAGACTCACACTTTCACATAAAGCAACTCATCCACACAATAACAGGCTTGTGGTTATATTGTGTAGATTCTTGTTATTGTAGACTTTGAGGTGTGTTTGCGGGATTGGCTGCTTAAGCCGCGAAATTGTTTATGCACAAATATAATGTGTACACTTAAAACTTTGTGGCAAAGATTCAAAACCATGGGTTTTTTCTTGTGTGTAAGCTGCACTGGGGGGAAAAATGACCGCACACGTCCTTCCTGGATAGACGTGGATACACCTTCTCCAGGTGACAGGAGTTTTGTTTTGGTTGGCTAATAACTCAACACTGTGACTTTCAGCTAAGCTGTTCAAGTCTAAGTGTTCCTCATTTCCTCTGTGTTGGAAGAAGCAGAATGTGGGGGTGCAAGGTCTGGGCCATGGCCTTCCCCCTCGGGCACTGCAGGTGTGTGAGAGAGAGGCAGACAGGGCTGGGGCAGCACCGGCATAAAGAAAGAAAAAATAAACAAAATGCTAGGCAGGAATGCGACATTAAAAAAAGCCAAGACCACAAAAGGCAAGGCTGTCCAACCTGCTTTGAGAAACAAGGACCATTTTAAGCACCCATTGTACTGACTCAGGCAGTTTAACCAGAGTGAGAGACGATGGAGGTGTGTTGTGAAGCTAGTATGTGAAAATCAAGGAGAATCCCCCAAAGCCCCAAATCCAGTGCAAGGCTGGGCCTCACTCTTTAATGTGCTTCATTTTGCTGAGCCCATGCAACACCTTTTCATTCCAGATTTGAGCTGACAGCAATACCAGATTTAAGAGCGAGAGAGAGAGAGAGAGAGAGAGAGAGAGAGAGAGAGCGGGTCTCCATCAGGACCAGGTGTGCAGCTGTGTAGAGAAACGTAATGTTGGTTGTTGGTTTAAAAACATAGGCCTTTCAAGTACATCACCAAGTGAAATCTCTCAGCAGTTGCATTTTCACTCTTCACATTTCACCGATATTTATAGGTACATGTATTACACTTGCATGTAATTATGTTGGGTGTGCATGCATGTTCCTAATCCCTAAACACATACACACACATTCGCACACACGCACGCACACACACGCACACACACAGGGCACATCATTTTAGTGTTTGTCATATGAGGCTCATTTACATGCTGTGACTTAGCCTGAAACCACAGCAAGATGTTGATGGGGTTGTCATCGAGTTCCCATAATTTTCGTCGCGACTCTGTACAGCCTAATTAGAGACTCAAATGTGCCATCGACAAATGCAGAACACATTGCAATATTTGACTACATGAACAATAAATTACCATAAACAATACACTAATAAAGCACATTACACTACGACATAGTCCCAAGCTAATTATGTACAGTCAAAACTTAACTATCACATTTTGTGTGAATACAGAGAGGCATGAATTATTTTTCATAATCAGGAGCCTCTTGCCAATATCTTCAGCCTGAGAACTATAAATTAGGAAGATTAGCTATGTTTGGAAACATTTCAGTAGCTATAGTTGGTTATTTTTTTTTTTTGTTTTTTTTTTGTTTTTTTGAAGAGACTATATTCAGCTTGTTGGATACTACAAAACCCAATTCTAGCCTTAACTCTGCCAAGACCTTACAGGAATGCAGTCAAATCAAAGAGCACCGTTTTAATTTAATTGCACTAGTGAGGTGCGTGTGTTCAGCTGGCCTCCCTGTCTCGGAGATCAGAAACAATTTAATGATACATTAGTCACTCCTTAATATTAAACCAACTGAATATAAGGCAGAACTTCAAACCCATTTAGCCTCACAAAGTAAACTGTTTTGTAATTAGTGTATAAAAAGTATGATGAGCTGGAATAAAAGCTGTATGTCTTGACATCCCTTGAAGGAGTGGGACAATAAGTCTGAAGGAAAAAGACTTGTCTTTGCATGCCATCTGTCCTCCTCTCTGACGCTTGGTCTAATTACTGCTTCTCCCTTGGCTAATGCTCCCTCATTAGGCACCGGGAGCATGTGCAATCTACACAAGCGCTGAGAAATTTGCACTAAAAACGCTAGCTGGAGCCATAATGGGATCAGAAAATCTGTCTGGTGCGAAAGGCAATTCACACTCACAGCTAAACGCTCATTTTGCTTTTCTTTCTGTCTGAAATTTGTGCATCATCCACCACAACAACGCTGTTCTCATGTCAGGACTTTTCTCCAAGATGCAAGGGGCGCAAAGGCGTCCAGCAGGCCGATATAGCACCCAGTGAGGGAGAGAACTTGCAGCATTTATCAAAGTGACATGAAAATAAATACATCAACGGTAAAAGAGTGGGATTTAAAAAAACTCTTCTGAAAATCACTAGCATTAACCTTATTATGATAATGATGATGGGGTGTAGTGTATAATGTACGATGATGATGATGATGATGATGATGATGATGGTATAAAGTGTATGGATATTAGCTGTATGCACATTCATTCATTCATTTTCTATTTCCTTATTAGGGTTGCAGGGAGGCTAGTGCCTATCTCAGCCGACTCTGGGCAAGTGAGGGGTACACTCTGAACAACTTTCCAGGCCATTGCAGTGCCAACACACATACAACTATTCATACTCACATCTGCAGGCAATTTGGAACAGCCAATTAGACTAGTGTGCATGTCTTGGAACTGTGGGAGGAAACCAGAGTACCCGAAAGAAACCAACATAAGCGTGGGGAGAACATGTGCGGGGAGAGCATGTGCATGGTATTAGGCGTTAAATAATGCAAATAGTTTTGCTAGAATAACTTCAGTTGTTAGAATAACTTCAGTCATTATTTTTTACAACTGCAGTTATCACAAAATAGACTTACTATGGGCGGCAGGGTGGCCTCACAGCGAGAAGATCTCGAGTTTGATTCCCAGGCTCAGGTCTCCCCATTCCTGCGCAGGTTTTCTCCGGGTACTCCGGTTTTCTCCCACAGTCCAAAGACATGCATATTAGGCTAATTGGCTGTTCCAAATCATCCTTACGTGTGAGTGTCAATAGTTTTGTGTGTGTGTGTGTGTGTGTGTGTGTGTGTGTGTGTGTGTGTGTGTGTGTGTGTGTTAGCCCTGCGATGGTCTGGCAAGCAGTTCAGGGTGTACCCTGCCATCACCCAGAGTCGGCTTAGATAGCCTTCAGCCCAGCAAATGAGTGAGTGTTTTTGATGATGACATCAATGTGTAAGAAAACGTAAACTAGTCACTGAATAAATACACATTAACACCATTTCATAGAATTATCAAACAAATAACAGGACACAGTTTCCCACTGTTTCCTGTTACCTTTATTCCAGGTGTTACCTTCATTTCTGTTCATGAAAACATCTGGTTAAAAAAAAAAAAAAAAGGCATCCCCAACATGATAATATGTAAAATGAATGTTTTGCACAATATTATAATTACACATTTTTAATCACATCCACTTATTATCAATATACCATAATTCATCCACTTCAGAAAAACACAGCATTCTTTACCTGTGTTAGTTTATCTTAGAAAACAAACATTTGCTACCAATTTTATAAACAGAGATCATATGGGTGATCTATATTCCTTTGCAATTTTATAAAAATGAGAGTGCTTTTGAGTCATTGAGGGAATCCATTAAATTCTAAAGACAGATTTACATTATAATGTCAGTTGCACACATACATAGATATTATATTAATAAATAGATATCCATAAATAAACAAACAAAAATACAGTATTTCACAAAAACTAACGATAGTTATAGTAAAAAATATCAGTATATACTACACAGGTATGGTGCAAACTGACTGCTCTGCTGTCAGGGGATTAAAAACTATTATTTCAATAATTTATTATTCAGATGATCTTTAACTTAAAATGAGGGAAACAGGTGACGTTATCATTGTCCCGCTTTAAAATGAAAGCATAAGCCTTAAAAATTTTGTTTTTGTACACGCGAGGTATCGGGTTTCAAGCTCGTTGTCACCTTGTTTTTGTCGTTGTTGGTGGTGGTAGTGGTAGTGTTGTGGATAATTGGCTCTAAATGTCCTACTCCTCAGGAGGCGAAGTGGCACAGTATTTAGCACATCTGCCTCACAGCAAGATGGCCTGGGTTTGATTCCCGGGGTCAGGTGTTTCTGTGTGGAGTTTTCAGGTTCTCCCCTTGCTTGCTTGGGTTTCATCTGGGTACTCCGATTTCCTAGCACAGTCCAAAAAAGGTGCACAGTAGGCTAACTGGCTGTTCCAAATCGCACCTAGGTGTGAGAGTGAGTGTGAATGGTTGTGTGCGTGTTGGCCCTGCAATGGTCTGGTGTACCCCGCCTTAGCCCTGAGTTGGCTGAGATAGGCACCAGCTTCTCCACTCCCCTCATTAGGATTTTAGGAGTTGAGAGTCCCACCTTTTTAGAGTGCAGCTTACTTACGTTTACACGTAGTATATACTAAACTCTGCATGAGCAGGCTATAAAGAGACACCATTAGCTACAAAGCATGTAGCTCCGCAGAGCTCACCTAACTTTCATTCATTCATTTTCTGAGCCACTTAATCCTAATTAGGGTCGCAGGGAGGCTAGCGCCCATCTCAGCCGACTCTGAGCGAGGGCGGAGTACACCCTGGAGTGCTCGCCAGGCCATCACAGGGCAGAAACACGCTGTCGACAACCCAGTGGCCTACTCTTTACAAACAACAACAATGGTTCTTTTACATGCCTCTCACCACAGACAGTGAGAGACATGGCTGGCCTTTCATAACTCAGTTAGCTGCACTGGGGGGACAGCAGGGACAACTAGGTGATAGTGGGGCTTGAACCCCCAACCTTCAGATCAGTAAGCCAGCACCAGGCCACCACTGCCCCCTCACCTGACGTGCCTCTGTAATTATTAAAAAAATATATAAATATAAAGATTTTATTTTAGTTTGTTTTCTTTATGTTTACACTTAATATATACAACACCTGGGTAAAGTGGTTAAAGAGGTGCCATTACACAGCTCCTATGTGCCTGCTGGCACATGCATACAGAGTTCATCTTTGTCTGTCATCAATTAAAAAAAATTTAAATAAAAATGAAAATCTTGTTTTAGTGTGCTTTTTTACTTATGTTCCCAAGTAGTATATAGTAATAGAGTTATGTGCCTCAGGCTCTGTGTATGTCATTGTACTGAATAGTCCTGTTCGGTGACATCCACCGTCTTGAGCGATTAACTGGTAAATATACCTCCTAAAATCAAACCTCCCCATAAGATATTTCTGATTTTTCATTCAAAAAGTTTTAAAGGTTTAAGACATGTTCTCATGAAAAATCTGTTACACCCCTGGAACATCACTTTCTGTGACAAAAACACTCAATGTCAAAGATACTCAATAGCACCACACTTATTTATTAGGTGCAACCACTGCAGTACACGAGTACAGTCACATGGCTAGTCATCATCCAGACAATGGACCTCTCCCTGCTGTCAATCAAGCATAGAATTTTAACCAATCAAAACGTCTTATTTTCTTAATCACCTACCCTAATCATCCATCTCTCATTCTCACATGCGTCCCACAGTCACATATAGGCAAATATCACTCATCTACTGCTAAGATGATTCTTAGACATGCTAGAGGAATGTTCCATTTTAAAAAAAGCTATAATAAAAGGCTACAGGGAGCTCGTTTTATACTTTTTCCAAAGCTAAAAACCCAGTTGGATAACACACACAGCTGAATGTAAACACATCAACAAACATAAGGCTGTGTGATCGAAACTAAATATGTGTGTATAATATGCATTAAGCTTCCAATTTTCAAATGAGGGTCATAAACACAAATTTTTGAGGATGGAAGAATTACCCAGAGCTAATCAACTAACCCGCTAGGTCACTTCGTCAGCAGCCAGGTTTGTTTATTCAGTAAATGAATTTGTGTAAAACTAGAACCACTACAATGTGGGTAGTAGCTTAAATTTTGACAATTAAATAAAAAGAAAAACTACTCACCCTGTTTTACATGTGCAGTAAGATTGTACTAATCTGTCCGGCTGCATTTAAATCATGGGGTGTTTTTTTTTTTTTTTTTTTTTTTTTTTTGGTTGGTTTTGTTTTGTTTTGTTTTGTTTTAGTTTTTTTTTTCACTTTCATTTTATGAGGTGTTTGTTTTATTGTTTTTTTTTGTTTTTCAGTTTGATGTGATTCTCACAAATTACCTGCCTAGTGCATATTCTTCACCATGTGAACATACATTTGAGTAAAATAACTTCTTAATAAGTCTTCTTTGTACAATTCTCTTGGATGAAGTAGATGCATTTGGCTACACATATACAATGCTAATGGTGAGAGAGAGAGAGTCTATGGGACTTACCAGTGTTGGTGGAAAGGTCCATTGTCTTTAGCATTAGCAAGTTAGTTCACAAAAGTAAGCATTCATGCTGAAAGAGTAAAAATGGTTTGTTCAAAATTGTCCAATGCAAAAAAAAATACAGGGGCAGTGGTGGCCCGGTGGTAAGGTGCTCGATTACTGATCCCAAGGTCGGGGTTTCAAGCCCCACTATCGGTGGGTTCTCACTGCTGTCCCCCCAGTGCAGCGAACAGGGTTATCAAATGCCAACCATATCTCTCACTGTCTGTGGTGAGAGGCAGGTAAAACTTTCGTCAAGAGTAGGCTGCATAGCCGTCAGCATGTTTCTGCCTGGCGAGCTGTCCAGGGTGTACTCTGCCCTCGCCCAGAGTCGGCTGAGATGGGCGCCAGTGGTTCAGAAAATGAATGAATGAATGAACAAAAAAATACATGTTATTAGGAAAAACTGACATTTAAGATTGTGTGGACTGAAAAATACATGTTCCTACCTCACAAAGCAGGGAAGCACAAAACCAATGTGTTTAATATGAAATGACAAGGTGGCCATTGTCAAGAGTGGCAAGTTCTGTATTTAGTATATAGCACAGGTGTCAAACTCAAAGCCTGTAGGCCAATTCATGTTAGGTGGCATGCACGAGCTTTCAAAAAATATGATTATCGTACATTGTTTGCATCGACCATTACCATGAAACCTAATTCACCATCCTTCCACTAGGTGGTGGCAGAATATTTCAAGTAAACAGCTAGTCATTCATGACTTAAGAAGGATCGATGTTCAGCGTTGTCAGAAAATGCAAGTGAAGAAACGAAAAGAGGACAAATGCATAAACCAGCCATGTTGCCATGCAGATTTCATGGTAGCACTTTTAAAATAGATGTTCAGTGATTATTCGCCCCTTGATCACCTTTAAATTTAGTGATGTGGCCCTCAGTGAAAATGAGTTTGGCACCCCTAGTATATAGTATAAAGACTCTGCTTGCCTGGCCTGTCGTCCTCTGGACCATTCTCTGGAAATTTGGTAAGTGGACTTCTCAGACTTATATTTAAACATCTCTTTTCTGAGCTATTGATGTATGGATTCTGCAGTCAGCATTTACAGCTCCGTGTGTGTGCTTCTTCTCTGGTGAAAAAATGTCTCAGTCATTAATTTGGAAAAAATTAAGGAATTAACCTAAAATATGTTAGATGACTGGGGATACTATTGTTATGAATTTAAAAAAATAAATAACAAGTAGACAAATTTTTTAACAGCATTTTTCTCATTTCTGGGTGTCGAGCCTCTCATGGTATGAAACATCAGGTCAACCATATACTCTACTCCCTGGAGCTTCAGTCTGCCCTGTTTCATGCAGTGGGATCCCCACTACTAACCAACGCTACCATCTCGCTAAGCTCACCAATGCTGGGCTGGGTTATTTTGTTTACTAAATCCTAGTCACAACACTTTCTCACTGGCCTGGTGACCTTCTCACTGCCCTGGACATCACCAGGTCATGGCACATCACTAAGGTCATGACCCTGATTGTTATGCACAATGGTTAAGTTCCAGGATCCTGCTGGAGATTGTTCACAGCATGAGAACATTGAGTGAAGATGTTATGTGAAGGTATCTAAATTCATACTGAAACATGATCTGTGTGCACTATAGATTTTAAGTCTCAAGTGAGCTCAGTAAAGTATATAATGTGTAAAATTTTAGTGTGTATGATGTACCTATGTGCTCCCTCTGCTGGTGTTGAATCTTTATATACTACTTTGTATGGATTTTGTTCCACCCTGTTTTTGTAATGCTGTAGTGTTTTGTCTGACTTGAAGACAACTTCTGGAAGGGTTGTTCTCCAATATGCATATCTATGTGTTTAAAGCTATGTCTCTTTCGATCTTACTTCTAAAATCACACTGCTTCATTTTACATATTCTTCCGCCTCCATATTCTTTATGTTTCAATGTTATCCGTTTTTTTAATTGTTTTTTGCCCCCTTTTTTTTTTTTTTTTTTTTTTAGTAGTAGGTGGTTTGTGTTTCACTCTGAGTCTGAGTCGAAAGTGAAGAGGCGAGGGAGGATTGAAGTGGCCCTCTAGCTCAGTGCAGATCCCAGCTCATCTCTCTCCCACACAGAGCCCAAGTCCCAGCCCCAGTCCATCTGCACCAGCAGGCACCTCAGCTGGGAGTGCTGCGAGCCCCAGCCTCCTTCTGTTCAGGTCAGAGTCTCTCTCCCACACTGACATCAGCTCTGCCTGTCACTCATAGAATCTGGGCCACTGATATTAAGAGTTCAACTATGACTGACAAAAGACAACCATGTTCGTGATGTAGAAAAAGGAGGATCATGTACAATGATCATTTAATGTTTATTAATAAGACGAGACCTTCCAGACACAGTTTAAAAATTTTTCTTAAAATTCGAAATCATTTTTAATAGAGACTGTCCATCAAAATTAATTTAACTGAAGACTGCACTTAATCTGGGTTTGTAAATCTATTAAATATGTCATCTAGGTTCTTTAAGTTTCTTTCTTTTCTTTTTTGTGAGTGCGGAGATATCCTGAGTGGCTGGCTATCTTTAATGTGTGCAGACGGTGGTTGGGAGATGTGAGCCAATCCAGCCATCTTGTACTGCGGATCCAGGGCTGAGTGAACGCCTGCCATCTGTAGCGGCGGCCAGCGATGAGCCTTTAGCCAGCCCACACTGCGTCAGCAGCAGCCCTGGTACTCAGCCTTACTGCTTCAGATCGCTCTGGCACTGAAAGCATCCTTTTAGCCTGAGTTAAATGTCCTCTTCCTGCTTGGTGGACAGAGTGTTGTGGGTGGTAGTGGAGGAAGTGGGGTCAGCTGCTGAGGACAGCTAAATCAGGATCTTTCATGGGCAAATGATTGATCATTACTGCTATAGTTAAACTGGAAAAGAGATTGTTATCTAGTTAATGATGGCCACCAGCACTGTCAGGTTTGAATGT
>JAQMYF010000024.1:44367182-44369682 GCA_030014195.1 Neosilurus mollespiculum | reverse complement strand
TTTGAGTGAGTGATTGAGTGATGTTACTGTGTTCTGTCATTATTTAAGTAAAATAAAACCTGGTCAGTTTTTTTGTGTGCCATATCCATGTTCAGTGCTCCATCGTTGCTGCCCTCAGATTTGTTATAAGTCCACCTTATTGCTTCACTGCATGAATCCCATCATCAATTATTTTTTTAAGTTGTATTCAGTAGGTCTTGCTGAATAGCCTGTGAATTGATTGCAAAATAAATAAATAAATAAATAACCTTGTATATGTAAATTTGATTGCAGGAGTCATATCCTCTATTTAAATTTTAATCAGTTATAAATATTCTTTAAGTTGCTCTGCAGGATTCCAGATTCCTTCTGTTAGAGCTCTGGAGGCGGAAAAGCAACACGGCACAGCCTTCACCATGGAAAGACCTGCCTTGAGGAAACGATGAACAATCATCTGTGTTTTGTGTTTTTGCACAGGTTATGCAAATCAACCCTCGTTAACTCCCAGACTTGTTATAACATTAATTAACAGTGTGCTACCTTGCTCAATATTTGGTTACAGAGCCACTGTCTGCGGATGTAAAAAATTACAGGAATCCAATTTTAATGAGACAGCAGAGCACAGGTGTGTTAATGAAGATACCATCTCATTTGAATAAGACAGTGCTGTTTAGGGCAAAATTAATTAACAACAGCAGGGGGAAAAAGAATTGGAAAAAACACGGTGACATTTCTGCACAGGTTCGAAATGATACCACATAGTTTCTCTTCGGTGACAATTGTTACCAGCTTATAATACCTCTTTCAGGCTGTTACTTACATTTGTTAATCATCTTCTAATAATTGCACTATTAAAATAATAAACTGATTTGGTTACTCTTGGGATTAATAACTGCAGGGTTGAACTAATTTCTTTTCAATGCAGGAAATCCTGTTTTGCATACATGAACTCCTCTTTTAGACTGGTTCCTTTTGCTAATGGGTTTAGCCTCTGTCTGCATGTGGTCACGTTTACTTTCCTTCTTGGCTGCTACCTTACTGTCTCTCAGCATTATTTTACTGCTGCGATACATCTGACTCTTACTGACCCTATTGACATATGGTTTACCGGATAATTAATTTATAGGGTGGGTTGCCAAAGGTTTCCTTAACCCTTCCAATTTACCCAAGTATGCACCTGTGTCACTACTCCATGGTGGGCAGAACCTATACTCTCGGACAAACATCCATTTGGATTCATATTTACACAATTTGGAACAGCCAATTTACCCAATGTGCATGCATGTGGACTGTGGGAGGAAACCAGAGCACCTGAAAGAAACCCAAAGAGCATATAGAGGACATGCAAACTCCACACCCAAACGCCCTCGCTCGAACCCAGGAATTTCTTGCTGTGAGACAAGAATGCTAACCATCATACCACTGTGCCCCCCAAAAAGAACACTAACAGCACCTTATTACAGCATGTGATTTGGAATTTTACAGCCACAATTAAGAAGGCGCAGACAAGAAAAGGGGGAAAACCAAGATGAGTTCTCCTAAAATATGGTGGAATGCGCTCTTCACCTTAGGCCTGATATTATAGTACATATCATTATAATGTGCTGCTTAGATGCTTAGAGCAGCAATTAGGGAGCTTTGTAAAGTGAGTGTTAAATACTAAAAAGTGCCTCACACGATAGCTCGCAGTTCAGCGCTTTTGAATACCCACTTGAAGGCAAACCGCTTTCTTATCTTCAAACACTTTTCATTTCGAGTGTCCTAGGATATATCCTCTCTGTCGAGAAAGAACCACACATTTACTGGGCCTACTTTATTTGGTAATTCAGAAGCATGCCCATATTTGTCATTCTAGAAAATGTTTGCCTGAAGCCATAAGCCACGTGAACATCCTGTGTGGTGTGTATCTGACAGAATGATGATAGAGACTCATCTTTAGTAGCAAACGAGCCCACTAGTGACTCTCCTACGGACAAACTGAAACTGGTTATATATTTAAATCATACTCCTCTTGCAATGAGGAATATTTGAACCATTACAGGATAAAAGGGTAATCCTAGGATAGAATTAACACTGCGTAAAACACTGGGGTTGTTCTATCATTTTTCACAGGCGACATGAAACTGAACAAACAGCATGGTTGTGATTATTCTGGTTTCCCTTTGTAGGTGTATTGCAAGTCATTTCTTTGCTCTGCACCTCCAGGCTGAATAATTAGAATATTTTTAAAATTATTATATACTAGTTCACTGTGTGTGTGTGTGTGTGTGTGTGTGGTTCCATTAGGCTGATGTTTAACATATCCAGTAAGTTGAATTAATGCACTAATGTGAAAAGTCAGATATACGTTTGGGTTTAGCCTTAATACGTTTAGCTTAAGCTCTTTTTATGCTTTTATAATTTTTTAGGCATGATACTTTTCTGCTCATAACACAGTGCTCCTAAATGTCATGTCATGTCATTTTCTGAACCGCTTAATCCTAATTAGGGTCACGGGAAGGCTGGCGCCCATCTCAGCCGA
>JAQMYF010000024.1:44339492-44358157 GCA_030014195.1 Neosilurus mollespiculum | reverse complement strand
CGGAGTACCCAGAGGAAACCCACACAAGCACGGGGAGAACATGCAAACTCCACACAGAAACACCCGAGCTGGGAATCGAACCCAGGATCTTCTTACTGAGAGTCAGACGTGCTAAACACTGCACCAGCTTGCCACCACTTGAACATTTCATAGACTTTTAATAGATTTACCTGATTACAGTATCTCATTTCAGCTTTTAATACAGTGCCTACACATAAGTGCTTCCTAATCCAAGAAATGATGGATTGATGTTTTGTAGTCATTTTCATAATTAAATAAATGATCATACTAATAATAAATAAAATAAAAACACATCAGTCACATGGAAAAAGAAGTAAACTCTTAGCTTTATCATACTTTCAATTAAAACCAAGTATCTAGGTTCTGGTGTTCTCTTTACTATTGAAGTGTGTGGTCTCATCATGCCAAGATCTAAAGAGCTCTCTAAGACCTTCAGAAAAATGGTTGAGGATGCCTATGAGTCTGGCAAGTGATAAAAACAGATCTCCAAATTATATGAAAGATGTAATTCCTCTACAAGGAAAATCATCTACACATGGTGTAGATTTCAGACAACTGCCAATTTGTACAGGACTGACTGCCCTAGCAGATTCGGCCCTAGAGCAGGCCAGTTGATGCAAAAATGAATCTCCAAGCACTCAAAATTTTGATTGCAGGCTCTTGCAACAGTTCATGAGAAAGTTTATACGTCTGCATTGAGAAAAAGATTGGACAAATTTGATCTGCATGGGAGGCATGTCAGGTTTGCCGTCAAAAATACAAATTAGAATATAACTACATATTTCATTGGACAGACAAATAAAAGATAGAGTTGTTCGGCTACAGTTACAGTACACATGTGAACAGGTGGCGAACCTCACACCGACTGTGAAACCTGGTGGTGGAAATGTTATGGTTTGGGCTTGCTTTGCTGCCCCAAGGCCTGGGAAGCTTGCAGTTACTGATTAAACTATACATTCTGCACAATTTCAAACACTGCATAAAAATAATGTGAGGCCATCTGTCGAAAAGTTGATGTTCAACTGGAGATGGACCTTTCAACATGATGATGATCCTAAGCTCACTAGGAATCCAGCAAGGAATGGCTCAGATAGAAGAAATTCATGGTGGGGGTGTTGTGGAATGGCTTACTTTTAAAAAAAAAAAAAATCCCAGATTTAAACCCCACTGAAATTAAGAATTGGGAGAAGAAGACAGAAGAATACCCATAAGGATAAAAATGAGAAGAAAAGAAAAAAAGAATATATTGATATTTTTTGACAAATAAATTTATTATTCTTTCATTCATTCATTCATTTTCTAAGCCACATCATCCTAATTAGGGTTGTGGGGAGGGTGGCGCCTAGCTCATCTGACTCTGGGGAAAGACCATGAAGAGTTCGCCAGGCCATTGCAGGACCAACACACATACAACCATTTCTAATCACACTCACACCTAGGGGTGATTTGGACCAACCAATTAGCCTACTGTTCATGTCTTTGTAATGGTGGAAGAAACCGGAGTGCCCTGAGGAAACCCACGCAAGCACGGAGAGAACAGCCAAACTCCACACAGAAACGCTCTAATCCGGGAATCGAACCCAGGACCTTCTTGCTGTGAGGCTAAAATGCTAACCACTGTGCCACCCTGCCAACTATCAAATAAATCATAATGCTAATTTTCCTTAATTATATGAACTTTATCCACAGCCACTGTAATAAAAAGAGTGAAATGTTTGTTCGAATATATTTCCATGGAAAGTAAAACATCTTTGCTCTCCCCAAACAAATATCCTAATAAAATGTAAGTCACTCCAAGAACCATAACAACTGTCATCAAATGAATAATCCCAGAGGCTATAGGCTGTCACTGATAGTCATTTACAGCATCAGTTGTTTCAGATCCCCCTACAATGCTTTCATACAACTTGTCATGAGAGTGTGTAGAAACGTAAGTCTGTTGCACTGAAGGACATGCAAATAAAGATGCTCTCGAAGCCATAAATAAGTAGTGCTTTGATACCGCATAGCTCAAAAACAAACCCTGACAATAGCAGTCATTGTTTGCTAATGAATCTCAGAGCACGAATCAGCTCTGCAGCGATAGATCAAATTAGCGTGGTTTAGCGGAACTACTTGACTTAATGGAGCTGGCGAAAGAACACAGACTTGTCTCTACACCTCCAAGATTTGCCACCATCTGTTCCTTTGTTTACACCTCGTCGTTTCCACAGCAACGACAGGAGGCAGGTAGAAGTGGGAAATAGTTCGACTACATGGCTACACTCCATTACTGAGCACTTCTTTATAATGAACTTAGAGAGCACAGGATTGATTCTAAGGCAGGGACTGAAAATAGAAGCACACGTCTAGTGGGTGTTGGAGTTGGAACTTTGTGATAGCCACAGTCATATGTTTTAGTGGAGAGTGTGAAAGTTACAAAATTCAGTAACAGCTTTAACTCACATCAAACAATAGTCTCCTTCTCTTACTACCCTTTTTTCTCTGCTGACATTACTCTCATTTAACCTGAAATATTTCGAACCATCTTACTCTCAGGTCGGTGCATTATTCATGCTTTGGCTCTAAATGGTGCTATATTGTCACCAATTATGAAGAATATGAATAATTTGTTCATACATTGTCTTTCACAGTTTATATGCATATAAGAGGATAATGAGGCTGTCTATTGTGAAGAGGTGGTGAGAAAGATGCCGATCTCACTTGTCTCGGTAGCTCCGGGCCTGAAGAATTAACAGGTGCAAATCACTACGCACAAAGGTGACATGGATTAATCTTTCACCTTGTAGAATTTGAAGCCCAGAGCCTTAACTCATGAGAGCTGGATCTCATCTGTTTTCCAACCTTGAAAATGCATCCAGACATGGAAAACATGGATCGGAGGTGAGAATCACACAACAGATGAAAATAATTAGGCCCTACTTGGAGGACAGATTTAATGAGGACAGCTTTAATGGGCAGGCAAGGAAATCACTACAAATTTAACATGGCTAAGTCCATAAAAAAGAAAGAAAGAAAGAAAGAAAACCAAAATAAATTGCATATCTGCACCCATCATTATATGCACTCTTCTATATATAAAATACAGAATGGATGTGATTGGTTGGGATTGATTTGTTCAAGTATGATATTTCTAATTGAACCCAGGGTTTAAAATTAAAAAAAAAAAAAATTAGGTGAAGCAAGAGTCTTTATCTTTAAATGGATCATTTAAAAAATCTAATAATCATTTATTTAATGACAATAGGTACAAAACCCTATATGATAAATAATTTAATAATCGACTTGTAGTATGTCCCCATGTATTATGGGTATTGCGGAAGAGTGATGAATAATCCCTTAGTCAGGTCAAGGATTTTTCTTTTTTATTATTATTATCTAATCATCTGCAGGAAACAGAAAACAAGTACAAAACTAACAAGAATTTAAAGACAGCGAATAAAATGAACTGGGAGGGTAACAGTGCAATCTCTTGTCCTCATTAAACCAAAAATCTATCGTGAAGTGCTACAAACTGTTTCTGGACCTTAAATGACACACTACAAATGTTCACATTTTCAGCATGAAGTAAAAGATTTTTTTTTTTGTTTGTGAGTTAGGTGATTATAATCTTTCTGTCTGTTGTTTACTTTGAAATTTGAGTCATTATTAAAAGCAAAGAAAAAAAGAAAAAAAGAAAAAAAAAAACAGCCCCAAAACTGTTTTCCATAATAAGACATTTAACAACACATTAGGTTTCTTGCTTCAACCCTGACGTCAGTGAAGCTTGGCACTCAAATGCATAGAAAAGTTTGCTCATTCTGAACAAATAAAATATTTTAAGTGTTCCACTGCCCTAATGCACATAACAGGAGACTGTGAAATCTGTCAGATCTGCGTCAATGCCATATGTTCATTAAAAACCTGCCGCTCATTGCTAAGGGTAAAAAAAAAATTAAATATTTTTTGAAACACAGAAATCCACAAAATATCTTAAGGTACGTCTAAGGCTGAGAGTTCGACGGTACAGAATTAAGCTATGTGGTTGAACAGTTTGACAATTGAACAGTACAAAACAAACAATCCATCCATCACAATGTTGTCTCAACCAGAGCGAACACAATACATTGAGATGGAAATGTTCAAGTGGACGGTGGGGGGTGAAACGGGGGTGGTGGGGGGTTGAGAGAAAAACTAGACGCTCTGTCCTGCTCTTTGATGGAGTCCCAATCTGTAGAGGTCTGTTTGTATTGCATATGAGAAGTCTTGGAATCAAATAGTTTGGAGCAGTTCGAGCTGAGGCATCCTCGCTGTGTGTGCTCACACATAATGTTTCAGCTGACAGCACAGATTTCCGTTCTTTAGCTTTAACAGCCAAGCCGAGTCATGACTAGGTCTGGAACTCGAATGGTTTTAGCTTAGTTCGTCTATTATATCTTTTCTGTTTTGTTTTCTTTCCGCTAATTATCATTGTGATGTAGAGGGTTATTAAACACGTGTTCATGATGTTAGTCCTCAGATATGACGTCTATGTCATCCGGGCTACCCTGCTGAGTGGCTACTCTCCAGCGGCTCACGTGCTGGTTTCCCTTTCTCTTCTGCTGTAGCTCGGGTGACTCTTCTTCCAGTTTCTGCCGCTTGTGTTTGGTTCTCCGGTTCTGAAACCATACCTTTACCTTCAAAAGACACAAAGAGACTTTGTTTCATGCCATCAGATTATCATTATATCGAGGGTGTTCTGTCAAAACCTCATATGTGCCCAAAAGTACTCAAAGTGACATACAGGGTTTTGACAGAACACCCTCGGTATAGAAAAATTTTTTATAAACATTTCAGATATTAGATTAGGTTAGATTAGGTGTTTCTGTGGTCACAGTTTTGACTTAGATCTTCTATAAACCTTCTTAAAAATTATCAGCACACCATTAATACGCTACAAATCGTGCCACGATACATTTCAAGAATTTTTTTCTGATTGCATCTGCTGTTGAGGTCATGCCAGAACCCGCTGACACAGAGAGTTTTAATATGAGCGTTACGGCAGACTGCACAGTGACCCACATTCCGTTATCCGTGTTTTACATGGACATTTTGACACGTTCAAAACAAAGAGAGAAAAGAAGTGAGTTGCTGCTGGAAATAACTTTTAATAACTTTGTCTTTTAGGAATATATTCCATGTTACAATACCCCCAAGCCAACCTGACTCAACAGAAAACACTGAGCTGTTGCAGATCATCAGCAGCACTTGCGTCAACAAGCGTGTGTGTGTGTGTGTGTGTGTGTGTGTGTGACGCTGATTGTGAAATCTAACTGTAAATGCATGCTGAATACATGCCTTTGCATTCTTTAGGCCCAACCCAGGGTTGTGAAGGATGACTGACTTCCGTCATGTGATGACATGATGTAGGCCTGAAGATAGTGTGTGGATGAGAAGGTGTATGTTCACCACATCCTGCTGTTTCAGTGACGTGGAATGTGTCTGTGCTAATTATTGTGCGTGTGTGTGTGTACGTGTGTGTGTATGTGTGTGTGTGTGTGTGTGTGTGTGTGTGTGTGTGTGTGTGTGTGTGTGTGTGAGATCTCATTCAATCTGATGTACCTGGGTCTCAGTAAGACAGAGGCCATTAGCCAGCTGCTTGCGCTCAGCACCCACTACGTAGTGGTTCTTCTCAAAAGCGCGCTCCAGTCGCAGCAGCTGTGAGGGGGAGAAGGCCGTACGGATGCGCTTGGGCTTGCGCGAGAATGGTCCATGCAGCAGCAGGTTTTCCGGGCTGCTGTCCTCACCTGTGTCAGACAGAATAATAGATTTACAGGATGTGAGACGTCAGGTAAGGTAGTGCAATGACCTCATAAATAATTTTACGATTTGAAAATAATACAGATTATTCTGTAATTTATTCTTCTGCTATCTGTTAGCATGCAGGGGTGTATTTTCAACTTGATAAAATATAAAATTTTCCAAAACAAGGCTAATTTTATTTAAAAAATTTAAAACAACAGACAATCTGAAAAATGTTAACATATAATAAGATTGTTATTATTGTGTAATAACATTTTTTCAGCCTATAATAAAAGTCAATATGCAAAAGTGATGTGAATTTCATAACTGCAAATATTGATAGCCAGTGCTAACCATACTCGGTTAAACCACTCGTCACTCGGTTAAACCATGCTCAAATGATTTTGATTTACTGAAAGGGACGGCATTCAGATGTATTTTCCATCATGCCCCATCACCCTGATTTTCATACAAATGCATGGCTGTAACGTCTAAATGTCGCATCGTAAGTAAATATCTTAGCATGAAAAGATGCAAAAACAATTGTATGAATTTTGATAGGCAGTTAAGCAAATGTAAAACCCCCACATTTTGTCTCATTTCTTTCAACATAAGGCTTTAGTAAAATGCGGTCATTATCAGTTCCGTGGGGTGTGTGACCTTCATCCCACCGCAGGCTGCATCTGCCAAACCGAGTCCCATGTGCCGTTTATTAAAAAACACACAGAAGAGGCGAAGCATTTTTCATAAACAAATGGATCTATAACTCTGAGATGAGATGTGTCAGCCTTGAAAAGAATATTCAGCTAAAGCACAACCGCAGGCACGCACAAACAAAGTTCGTCCCATCCGAGCGGTTAAAGCTTTGGACAGTGCAGGCCACTGAGGTGGGACATGATGAGCTATTGTTAATGAAAAACTGACCAAAATGTATCCGAGTGCAGGTGTGCACCAACAGATGTTCATAATCAGCATACGCACCTTCTGAGTAGATGTAACTTCAACCACATTGTTGGAAATTAGCTGGGCATACAAATAAGCTTAATGTGTATTTAAATCTACAGATGCCTTCACCTGTCGTCTTGCAAAGTTGCATTTGTTTTAGTCAGAGCAAAAGTAAATTAAGATCCAGATCCATTAAGTGAAGTATTTAATAATTACGAGGGATAATTTATATTTACGTTTTAAGTTCGTCTGTGAATGTGACTTTGTGCATGCTTTCGAAACATTTAATACAGAGTAAATTCTTGACTTTAGCCAGTCAGAACGACTATAAAGATGTACAAGCTCTCAGTACAAAAGAGCCTTAATTATATCTGCTGTGGATTAAAAAAAATGGATTACCACAAAGCTGCCGAGACAAGGATTTGATCTGAATCTGAAGACAATGCATCTGAATTCACTCTTTCAGACAAGCATTAAGCCATCACAGGGAACGATTCATTTCAGAGAGCCCCTCCGCTTACCCACTGATATATTCTTAGCAAGTGTGTATGAGAAGACCATGGAAATAAAGAGCTGCTTTGAATCCATACACTGATTTAATAGTTCGTTTACAGAGCACTTGTGTGTGGGGTTAAAAAAAAAAAACATCTTAAGACAGCTTGTAGAATTCGTTCAATAGCAGAGGTTTGCCCTTTACCGTGTTTAAACAGGGGTGCATATTATCTGCCACACAACTGTCATTGACAGTTGTTGTCATCTGGGGTGCTGAAAATCCCTTTGAACGTCAGAGCTAAGATGTAAGCAGCCAATGCCTGAGAGAGAGGAGGAAATGTAAACAGCCCCATGAGGTCAGAAGGTGTTAAAAAGTCATCCGGAATCTATATTAAAGGTGCTCTGAGAATGGATAGACATCAACACAATGTTTTACAACTACCCTACACCCTATGCTGAATACAGAGTTTAGACATAAATTGGCCATGCTTGTTCTGTATAGTATTCAGACTGGCATCAGCTCCATGTGTGGCATCACCTTGCAGTCTCCTATGAGAGAAAGAGTGGAACATAGTGGCGGGTAGTGATGGAGACTCAGGCCTCCTGAAGAGCCGGCAGCCCCTCCGGGGGTTTGGGCTCAAACAGTCCCTGGCCTATCGATGGCAAGGCTGCCCCTGCCATGAGGAAAAGGGAACCAGATGGCACCCAGATCAGCTTTACTAGCATTCCCTTGGCACAAACAAGCTTGGTCTTGTCAGTACTGCTCTCATTAAAGGCATGGAGAAGGGTGGCATACAGCGGGAAGTAAAGACACATTGGCTCATGTGGTCTGCAAGCACAAGTGAAACAGCCACCGATTCAGTCGTCCCTCTGATTTGAACACACATTAAATCTGAACAAACTTTGAATAGAACCTGACTGCTTAGTGTATTAGAACTGGATGATGAAACCTACTGGAGAAATATTTTGTATGACGCTACATTACATTAGCACAAATACTAAGCACTTGACAAAAAAAAAAAGGGGGGGTGCCATTTTTAAAAATGTTGTTCATGCTGCTTGTTTTATAATTCTTGTAAAGTTAATAAACTAAAATTTTAATGGTCATTGGATTTTTATTATCTTTTGTTTATTAACACTGTTTAAATAATTTAATAAGCTCTGAATTATTTCATTTTGTTCGTTTTGTCCCAGTCTATCCATTCTAGAAGGCAGGTCCTGCAGTGCCATGGTCCACAAACTCTGAAACTCTTTTCCTCAATCCCTCTGTGACTCTCCTTTCTCTACTTTCAAAAACAAATGAATGAGTTTAATTTAAATGAATTAACATTTTTCTTTGTCCTCTGCTGCTTCATCTTCTTCAATTTATTGAAACAAAACTTTGTTAATGTAAAAGGAGCTAAATAATTGTAAACAACAATAATAATAATTTTTATTTGATTATTTTTATATTATTGTTGTTGTTATTGTTTTTATTATTGTTGTAGCTGTTGTTTTGTTGTTGTTGTTTGTATTATTGTTGTTGTTGTTGTTTTGTTGTTGTTGTTTTTATTATTATAATTATTGCTGTTGTTATTGTTTTTATTATTGTTGTTGTTGTTGTTATTGTTCTTCTTCTTATTATTATTGTTGTTGTTGTTGTTGTTGAAAAAATAAGAAACAATAAAAATGTGCTCTAAATAAAAAATGAATTCAAAAATGTTTTTCTTGTTTATAATGATATATTAAAACCGAGTTAAGCCTCCTCAGATCTATTATTCACTGAAGAAAATCATTTGATGCAGCATTAACCTCCCTTGTATCTTAAAGTAATGTGATACCACAAAAAGTCTCAGGAAAGAAAATAATTGCAAATAGAGAGCGATCTGTTTCTCCAGGCTAAAACAACACACCACAGTCTGCTAGATGCACCCATAACACAAAACCTTGCATATGTACAACAGCAGGCTAGACAAGGATCCTGTTTACATTGTGCTGCATGAGAGATCTAAGGACACGGATACATGATTTTTGCTCATTCAGGAAGTGGCTATGTTAAAATCTTATATACACATTAGTGCTGACAAAAAAAGTGACACTCATGATAGGTAATCCTTTCCCACTCAATCCCTTCGGCTATATTTAGCCTTGTCCAAACAGTGGTTTTCTAGGTTATTGGACACCATCAGTGAGTGGATCATCCCTGTCCATAAACAAAGAGACTCTATCTAAGTCCCCGGATCTGAGTAACAGTGACAACAACCTCAGACTTCCACCAATTACCTGAGTCCTATGCCCCCAGGGCCTTTGGCTGAGCCGAGTGCGTCACCCAGCACACCTGATGTGGCTGAGCTTTCTCACTTTGCCCTGCAGCAAGGACAGCATGTCAGACGCAGCAAACCTGTTGCTTTAACAAATCGACTTGTAATCAAGACCTCCCCCAATCAATTGTATTCACCAAACATTAAAACAAACAACACAGTCAAACAATCTGAATCCACATAACAGATCTGATTACACTTAGCAGTTCATGGACATGATATGGTGCTTTAGAGAATTATTTAATCATTGGGATTTCCATACAAAAAAAATATTGCATCCACCTTCCTACACAGAATGATTCATTCAAATTCAGCTCTATTAAAAATGGGTTATTTGGCTTAATAACATGTTTTATGTGTATTGTGTATTAGTTACCATCCTACAGAAATCATTTGACCTGCATTTTATATTTTCAAAATGACACCGACAAGTCCTGCAGCAAACCCCATGATGACGAACCTTACAGTGACTCGGTGAATGTTTATGAACAATAAGGAATCTAAAATAACGAAACGAAAGGAATTCTTTAATAAAGAAGAAATCAAATCATATCAAGCCTCCAAATCTGGGTATGTTTGAAGGAATGATGTTGAATTGGATTTCTGGTTTCTGCAATCTGTTTCAAAGCTTAGCATACATGTCTCACAGTTTAGCACTGCTCAATTTTAAATCATGGGAAGAAAGAAATAATGATACAAATCAAAAATCGATGACTAGTAAAGTAAATACCTTCACCCAGCAATATGTGTGTTGAGTTACATTGTAACTGATATGTATATATGATGGCTTGTATTAATTCATTCCTTCATTTATTTATTTTTGCATAATATTTTTACGGTGTATATAACAATAATAATAATAATAATAATAATAATAATAATAATATAATAATAATAATAATAATAATAACAACAATAACAATAATAATAATAATAATATCATTATTATTATTATTATTATTATTATAACAATAATGATAGTAATAATGATGATGATGATGATGATGATGTTGATAATAATCATCATCATCATCATCATCATCATCATCATAATAATAATAATAATGATAATAATAATAATAATATCCTTAAATCATTTACAGTGTTATATTTTTTCTGTTGAAAATTAACAGCGTTTCACATTTCACATGATATTTTTTTCACTTTATTATTTTTTGTTACATCCTGGTGACTTTATTTCATTTGGTTTAAATGTAATTGACAGCCCTATACATGTATTACTTCTCTCACACGCGCGCGCGCGCACACAGCC
The DNA here is from genome assembly GCA_030014195.1 of Neosilurus mollespiculum. Classification (NCBI taxonomy): domain Eukaryota; kingdom Metazoa; phylum Chordata; class Actinopteri; order Siluriformes; family Plotosidae; genus Neosilurus; species Neosilurus mollespiculum. The sequence goes on along the minus strand of JAQMYF010000024.1, from coordinate 44,347,366 downwards.
CGGCCCGCGCGCGCACACATACACCTACACTTAATGCACACACAGAAGAGTGTTTTATTCTCCTGGTGGGGTGGTCACGTGGTCAGAACTTTCAGTGCTGTGCCTAATCATGCGCTGGGTGTCTTTTTGTTTGGATTTAATCGAAAAATCGTGAGCGTGGTGTGGGGTTGAATTGTGATGATATGAAAATGGAAGAAATTTGATCTCGAGGTAGCGCAGGACTGGACTGTGCATAACATTCTGCACGCGGTTTTGTGGCCTTTACAGCCAAAGCCTATAATAACACACCTGTTACTGGTTCACATGAGGAGATAGGAGATGAAAACGCGTCAGAATGACGAGTTTGATGGTTATGGTTAAGATATATACACTCATTCCTTATGATCCAGAGGGATTATATCCTGCATAAGCAAAACAAAGCTCAGGATTTTGATATGAAATGAATGTCAGGATGCAACAGTTAGTTGTTTATTTTCCCTGGTGAACACTAACCTTGAAAACGGTGTCCAAGGTATCTGTTTCTGAGCACCCAGGGGTAGAAGTGCAGGCTGTCCCGCTGGTGAGGGCTGAAGAAGGGCTGAGTGGGAATGGGCAGGTGGCGCAGCGCGAGCGCAGAGTTGGCTGGGTGCGAGCCCGGATCTGGAAACATCATGTCCGCGTTAACGTTCCCGTACAGCGTCCGAGCCGAGTTCTGAAAGCAGCTGCCGAACGGAGCCGGATGTACTGACTCGGTGTACCGCAGAGCCGTGGGGCGAATCGGTTCATCTCCAGCGCTGGAGGAGTTGGAGTCTTTTCCGACCAAGGATTCAATGGTGAAACACTTTTTGTGCTGGAACATGATGGTGCGGTTCAGTTCGTACTGAAATTACGGTTTCAGAGGAAAACTGATACCCCGACTGTCTTCCCAATGAGCGCAATTTTTTTTTTTTTGGAGGGGGGGGGGGGGGGGGTCTGCTATCAAATCTCCACAGAGTGGTGTGTGAAAGTCATCAGAGTCTTCCCGCAATCCATAACTTCACGTGCGCGACATTCCTCTTGCGGCGTGCGCGCGTCCGAGATCGGGATGCAGGTGCAGTGTGCCGTCCAAAATCCGGACAGTTTTCTGATTGAGCAGATAATCTCACCAAGTTCATTCAAAACTCAGCCTTAACACGCCGCGACAGCACTCACTTCAGGAAGCTAAATGGCCACACTCTCAGTTTGCCTCATCTGACAATCTGGAGTGAACCCCAAGAGCGCGCAACACCTTCAACTACATTCACATGATCGGTGATCAGACGGATTTCCAGCTCCGGCCTGTCACTCTTTCTCTCTCTCTCTCTCTCTCTCTCTCTCTCTCTCACTAACCTCAATACCTGCTCCCCGCTCTGAGCGCTGAGGTGTGGTGCGCATGCGCACATGCAGCCATGCAAACAGCCATTTTGTTCACGGTAAATTGTTCCGTGTCATATATCAGAAAATAAACAGAAAATCGTTCCCATTTCAGCTGATGCGTCTCTCCATGAACACAAAATAAAACAAATCACCTATTGCTTGTATAAGAAGTTTCCAAAGCAAAGTGTGCAGAAGGGGTGTGTAGGGGTGGGGCATTTAAATTGTAGTCTATTTTTGACTGATGGATGGAGAAAAATCGAAAAGTTGCACTTTTAAGTCCATCCAGCTGTCATCTAGTCTAATTCGTTATTAAAGTACTCCATAATGCCAATTATTATTATTATTATTATTATTATTATTATTATTATTTTAAGTAAAAGGGATGTAAAGCATTTCATTGCAAGGACCATTTCAGATTTAAATCTAACTTGAAATGTTATTATCAACTTGCCAACAGGCCTGATTGACTAAATAATATCTCAATTGAACTGAATATCAACCAAATTTAACAGATAAACCAAATCGATGTATTTTAAATATATAAACATATAGCTTATACGCCAACTACAATATTTCAATAAACAAGTAGGCTACAGCCAAGATTTTAGATCAGACCAAAAGCAAATCTTTATATCTGCCCAAGACAGGATCAGATAAATCTATATGGTAAATCTCAAACCCTAAATTAACCCTTTATTTGCAGTGAATCTATTTTATTATCAAATATCCATTTATATCAGTTCAGTTTTCAAAACACAGCCTACATTGTTTGAACAAAATAAACCCAAGCTGTGATTGAACTTCACTTTATCAGATGATGCGTATCAGCACCTCAAATGGTTGAAATGATTGCTTTACATAAAGCATCCCTGTAATATCTCGGAATCTAATTGCGAGCTTGTACTCTTCTGTAGCCTTAGTGAGGTTATAACGGATGGGAGGAAGTTCAGCATACGGAGTTTATGAACGTGTCTTAATGAAGCGGGTGCAGATCAAGGGGAGAGGGCCATTGATCTCTCAGCTCAGCGTGTCTCAAGTGCCTCTCCTTGTCTCATTTGTCAGTTACAATCGTTCGAAGTTGTTGAGGGAGGACGGAGGCTAATGGGCTAGATCAGAGTCCCGGAATCCCCGGACAGATGTCACCCCTTTCAGAACGAACAATCGCGGCTTATACGGCGCACAAAAGCCCCCTGCTCGGGAAAGCCGTGTGAAGCACGCAGGCCACAGACCCTTCCGCTAGCTCCAGAAACCCCCCCACCCCCCACCCCCCGAAAATCCTTCTCTCCTCCCTGCCCGCTCAATCCTGCAGCATATAATTAATAGCTTTCTCTGGCCAATTTTGGCCCCTTTTGCCTCCGACTCAAATGGTCATTAACATCTATTAATTTTGCCTCTGGCCATTGATTACAGATTGGGCTCCGCTGAAAGAATATAACAGTTGGAGTTTTTGTGTAAGATCTCCGGGTGTGAAGGTGTAAATGTGATTATTGTTCCCCTGCCTGGTCCTAACTGAAGTTAAGCCTCGCTTGTAAATCCCGAAGCCAATCTTGGCTCTTTTTCTATAGTGGCCCCGACTTACGATGAGACGAAGCTGCATCTATTCTTCGAAACTCTACAACTTCTTTTAAACACGCCTTAAACTCGGAAAGTGCAAGAATCTGAGACTGAAGCGACTTTTTTTTTAAGTACTATAGAGAGAATCTGGACTTAAACTACAGAATTACACAACTAAAAGCAAAGCTTACAGCAAAATGAACTTGTGTTAGCCTTAAACTTCCCATTCACAGCATCTAAAGTATGTGTAAAAATATTATTATTATTATTATTATTATAATTATTATTATTATTGTTGTTGTTGTTGTTTTTATTATTATTAGTAGTAGTAGTAGTATTTTATTGTTGTTGTTTTGTTGTTGTTGTTGCTGTTGCTATTATTATTATTAGTAGTAGTAGTAGTAGTATTTTGTTGTTGTTTTTATTACTATTATTATCACAGATTTTCTAAAACCCAAAGTCTCGTTTTGCTTAGAAAGTATACAACTTTTCAAGCCAAGCACAAAACTCAAGTTCATAATATAATTACACATTTTTTTAAATATTATATTCAACGTGTTACTCCCTTAATATTTCTTTGAAGTTAGAATTATTTTATCAATATTATTATTATCATTATTATTATTATCATTATCATTGTTATTATTAATATTATTACTATTATTATTATTAATATCATTGTTGTTGTCATATTCGGTGTAGCTATAAAATGAACACATCCTAGATCAATTCAAAAGCTACTTTAACGAATAGTTTATTATATTACTTTCCACAAAGATCAGGGATTTCACCCCTAGTGTGAAATACTGAAAAGCCTGTAAAATATTTTCCCCTTTGGATTTAATTGAAACACTTAATAATTATGGAAGATAAAAGTTAGAAGGATATAGGCAAATAATTACTGATCTATAGCCTAATTTCGGGTGGTTTACTTCATTGGTGTTCGTGCTGATCCAACAAACCTGTACTAGATACACTCTCCTAATAGCTAGAGTCATTTCTGGTCGTTGTATTTAAGCCACATTCCTATGAAGCGTAGTGGCACAAGCTGCGAATCTCAGACGAAGCAGCTTTATTTCATCACACTGATCCGATCCGATGTGATTGTGGGAATCTGCGCCGACACTGAAAGCTATTTCTTCCTCATACACACCGCCCTCTGCTGTCCAACAGTGTAAGCACGTGACGTAGAAGCCGACGAGGTTCCTCAGCGAGATTTATTTTAATCTGTAAACTGATTAATTCACCTAGTGGCCTAGTCATCACTGTATATCAGCAGGTTTAGCTTCTAAATATACAACTGCACAACTAATATCTGTTCACTGATCACCCTTAGAATACTATATGATGAACAGCATGAAAACTGAAGTATCCATTTAAATTTTTCTGGTTTTATTTGACGCTTTTTTTTTTTAAATACTATTTAAATGATTATTCTAGATTATAGCCAAAAACAGACAGACTTAATTATTCATGTAATAATCAATTCACTTATTCTAGTTTAGATATTAGTAGATTTATGGCATTTGACAGGTGCGACACAAGAATTACAATAGATCTAATTTATACACCAGAGCACTGGCAGCTTGGTAGTGTTGAGATTTGAACTCACAACCTTTTGATTGTCACACAAATCTTAACCACTACTCTACCACCAAAATAATAATTTTATTATACAATCAAGGGACAAATAACCAGGCTCAGAAACCTTCAGGAAAATAGCTAGCACTAAAATTGTAATAATAAAATACATATTTTTAGAAAATGAATTAAAAATAAAGAATCGATTATAAAAAAAACACACCTATAGGAACAAACGGCATTTATTTAAAAAAAATAAATGAAATGTAAAAAAAAAAAAAAAAAGGAAAACCCCTACAATGACTATAAAAAAAAAAAAAAAAACCTACACATAGTGTTTTTCCCTTTTATTCCAAAATACAAACATGAATAGTGATAAAGCCACATAGTGACACAATGCCTTGATGTCTTGTTAAACAAGAATTTTTAAGAGATGGTCGGGGATGTTGCTGTGTTCATGTTTCAGGAGACTCATCACTGTCCGTGCATCTCAACTCCCCGTCCTGTATCAGAGACGTCCCAGTGCACTTGGTTTCCTCCTCGACCTCCCTGCTCTTCTTCCATTTGGTCCTCCTGTTCTGAAACCACACTTTCACCTGTGTTTCAGTGAGTCGCAGGGCTGATGCGAGCAGCACTTTCTCCGAGCCGGTCATGTAGCGCTGCTTCGAGAAAACCTCCTCCAGCCTCTGCAGCTGCTCCGCGCTAAAAACTGTCCGGATCCGCCGACAGGTCTTCAGCCCATAATCTCCAGGACATGTAGATCCAACCGACTGGTACCCTAAAAAAAACCAGAAGCGAATTCAAGTGAGACTGTCGCGGGTGCTCGGGAATAATCACCGAAAGCTCTATGCTAAGCATGCAGTTCGAGCTGTAGTTTACTGCGCACTTTCTGCCAGTCTTACCGTGATGAAAGCGCGTCTCGGCGTTTGCGTACGCAGCATTCTGAGGATGGGGAAAGTGCGCAGCGTGCGCACACGCGGATCCGGAGCCAGCAACAAAAGGCCTGTTTATTAAGACCGGAAAGAAACCTCCGAGCATAACAACTTTAGACTGGGTATAAGCGGTGTGACTGTCCAGACATGGCTTTCGGTATCCCGAAGAGAGGATCCAGTCGATGCTGAAGCTCTTGGGTTGTGCTCTTGGTGGAAAACGCGTTGTTGTTGCTGCTGCGGTTCCTCTGAAACACGGCGTGTCCATGTTGCGTCTCCACGAGCTCTGTGTCGAATGAAGGAAGGGCGGAAAAGCGCTCGCGCTTTTAAACCTGAGCATCAGCGACTTTCGCGTCCATTCAGCGACACCGAGTTTTAACAGGGTCGTGAGCGAGTTGTCATGAAGGTTTTACATGGATTAAGTGGAGGAGTTTGTTGGAAATGGACGCTGAGGTGCATGAATAATCAAACAAACTCTCAGCAGCCGTGTAAAAGGTTTAAATGGACGTCTGTTTGACCGTTAAAGTAAAGCGCGCACGCGCCTTTTGAACCATTTTCAGCTAACAGCTGAAAAACATTCACACCCGGCGTTATCAAGGTACATTCATGTGGTTGTCGGGATTGTTTTCGACGACAGGTTATCCTTTTATCTTACCTTCTTTTAAAAAGCGTTTACAGGACGTGTATTTGTACTTTTAGTGTAGTTTAGCCTACAAACCTATCTGAGGGGATTAAAATGAGCACACACGTGACATAACATAAACATAAATACTGAACTGTACAACTCTAGAACTCGGCTTTGTGTCTCTCCCAGGAGTCAAAATGATTCATGAAAACAGTCTGAAGTCTTCATCTTCGCAGTCACTCACTCCTTTGCCGACCCCTTATATGCTATTAGGGTTGTGGGGAGGCTGTGGCAGGTGGGGTACACCCTGAACACTCAGCTCGCCAGACCATAGCAGGGCTAACATAAACACACAACCATTCACAGTCACACCTAGAGGCAATTTAGAACAGCAAATTAGCCTAACGAGCAGGTCTTTGGTCCGTGGGAGGAAACCAGAGTACGTGGAGAAAACCCACACAAGCAGAACGTGCAATGCCCGAGCCGCGGACTCCAACCCACGACCTTCTTGCTGTAAGTGCTAACCACTATGTCTACAACTTTATCTACAAGATGGAAGAAGGTGCAAGTTGGTAAGGCCTGCTTTTTTTTTTCTTTTCTTTTGTGGTTATAGTTGTAGCCCACGGACGGGTGACAAAGAACTACGTGAAGAAATCATAGGAGAAATACCATGAGTAGGTCTACACACTTGTATGTTCATCCTAAGCTTTATTCACTTTAACCTGGTCAAGGTTGCAGTAAATTCAGAGGCAGAAATGCACCCAGGAGGGACATCAGGCCAGTGAATGGCATTATGCATGCGCACACACACACACACACACACACACACACACACATACATGTTTAAAAACTCATTCATGGGGCAATTCATGGGGCAATTATACTCAATTCACCAGTAGACATATTTGAGGTTTGAAAGCTTGAGAACCTGGTAAACCACACAAGTACAAGGACAACATGCACAGACCAGACCGGAGCTCAAGACCAAACCACATACTGCAAATCTATCTTTCCTTCTGTAGTCAACGATGGACATGATCAAACTGTCAACAGGTAAATTCCACAACTACACAGAGAGATATGTAGGACTGTAATGCACATTTGAGAGATGAGTGGTACAAACAGAGATGTATACAAAGATGTAGGGGAAATATTATATGGGCAGATAGTTCATCATTCATCACAATGTGTGGGCGAGTGCATCTGTGGTGCACATGATGAGAAATGTACAGCAAGAAAGCCCAGTGGCACTGTTATACTCTGGGAGGCATTTTAGTTCACTACAATCTCTCTCCCCACCATCAAACCACCAATTAAGAAAAGCTTTGTAAGAATTGTGTTCATTCCCTCTAGTACAAGTTTTTCTGGTGATTCATGGAGACCAAACCCCTTAGCAAGTTTGTCACAAGTGTATAGGTCAATCAGGCAAACGAATATATATATATATGTATGTATGTTATTATTATAATTTTTTTTTTTATATATATATACTGTATTAATCCTGCAAGGGAAATTATTGCCTCTGCATTTAACCCATCCAAAGTGAGAACACACACTCAGAGCAGAGGGCTGCCGCACACATTGGGGCACCCGGAGAGCAATTGGGAATTAGGTGCCTTGCTTAAGGGCACTTCAGCCATGAAGGTGCAGCTCACTCCACCACATATTTTTCCTGCTGGTTTGAGAATCGAACTGGCGACCTTTTGGTCCCAAAGCCGCTTCTCTAACCATTAGGCTCTCTCTCTCTCTCTCTCTCTCTCTCAGACTCTCTCTCTCTCTCTCTCAGTCTCTCTCTCGCTTTATCACTCTCT
>JAQMYF010000024.1:44321396-44339392 GCA_030014195.1 Neosilurus mollespiculum | reverse complement strand
TTAGCTAGGGCTTATTTTCGGGGTAGGGCTTATTTTGGACCGTTCTGCTGAAGTAAGGGTAGGTCTTATTATCGGGGTAGGTCTGATTATCGGGGAAACACGGTGTGTATATATATATATATATATATATATATATATAAAAAGGCTGTAGATACTGTACTTGTAAAACTGCACAAACTCTGCCTGATGCTATTCTATTTTTAAACAAAAAGTCATCACACCAAATATTGAATTAGTTTCATTTATTACTGTTTACTGTGCTTTATAGAATTTTTATGTAGAGATTTTTAATTAGTCATTATTTATATGTAAATATGAGGTATCTTTGTTTACATTCCCTTGTTACCATTCCTTTGTGTACAGTATCTACCGAGTGTCTTACAGAACCAGACACAGTTCTCCTGGAAATGTTGACTGCCACACTTGATGCATGTAAATCGCAGCAGCCTTCATTATATTTTTGTCTGAAAAGTGGTCTCTTCTACCTAATATGCTGCTTTCTTTGACATACTCTACTAACATTTTTTTTAATTTAACATTTGATGTTTGGAAATCTAAAGTGTTTTTTGTACTAACTTGCTAATATACAAATTATAAAATTAAAATCTCTAGCAAAGTTTGTACTAAAAAATAGGGTGCCTAAAACTTTTGCACAGTACTCTATATACACACAAACTATTTTATAACTCAAACCCATCAAGGCACAGGCTCCGCAAGACCTCCGAGGTTCTATTGTGAGATCTGGCACCCAGCAGTTCAAAGCACATCCTTTCATTCCTCTAAGTTGCAAGAAAGGGCCTTCATGGTTTGGACTTGTTTGTCCAGCACTTCTCAAAGATGGGGAATTTGGAGGCCAATACTGTTTGAACCATTCCTGAACATTTTTTTTGCAGCATGACAGGGTGTATTATCCTGCTGAAAGAGACTACTGCCATTAGGGAACACCGCAGCCATAAACGGGTGTACTTGGCATATAACAGGCAGATGGTATATGTCAAAGTCACATCCACATGAATTCTAGGACAAAAGGTTTCCCACCTGAACATTGCTCAGAACATCATATTAGAAGCTCACAAGCTTCTAGTAGTTCTTCACAGTCCATCCTGTTGCCATCTTGTCTCCATAAAAGTGATGCCCATGCACCCAAGACAATGGGAATCATCAGACCGGTCCACCTTCTTCTAACGTTCCATGATCCACATTTTGATGCTCACGTGCACATTGTAGGCACTTTCAGTCGTGGACAGGGGTCAAGCATGTGCACTCTAATTGGTCTACTACTATGGAACCTCATGCAGCAATCTGCAATACACTATATGTTCTGACACATGTATATCATAGCCAGCATTATGTGCTTTTCTGTTGGATCAGACCACACGGGTAAGTCTTCACTCCCCAAGTACATCACTGGGCCCTAGGTGCCCTTGAATCTGTTTTCGGTTCATTGTACGAATGTTGGTAGGTACTAACCACTGCCTACTGGGAAGACTATACAAGACTGGTGGTTTTGTAGTTTGCTCTGACCAGGTCTAGCCACGATAATTTAATTTGATCCAGTCATTTAGCCATAAGTATGTGGCCCTTATCAAAGTCACTCAGTTCCTTATGCTGCCCATTTTTTCTGTTTCCAAAACATCTTCGTGGCTGATGGTTTATTTGCTGCATAACATACCCCCACCACAAGACAGATGCTGTTAAAATTAATCTGTTATTTGGTACTCAAGTCAAAAGAGGCACATCTTGTGACATGTTCCTGGTACGAAGTACTAAGTACTTACCAAAGGTGGTCCAAGGAAGGAAAACCAGTGTACTAGCAAGAGTGTGACTGATGAGTGAAGGCGAATAGGTCTGGTCTGATCCCCCAGAAGAGCTACTGTAGCACAAACTGTTAATGCTGGCTATGACCGAAAATGAAACAAGTCGAGGCTCGTTTCTGGGACATTTTCATCATTACTGTTAGTTTGCTGTCAGTTTTATGCATTCTAATTTGTGTCAAAGTGGGTGTGTTATTCATGACATCAGCTATTTCTCTTGTCACACGTTAGGCATGTGTAATACGAGTTGCCAGCTAGCACACACTGCTTTAAGCTGGATACTCAGTGGCCTGATTTAATCTCTTTCTTAATGAATTATTCTTTCTAAAACATGGATCATGCTGGAAACATTTTCTCATGTTAACTTGTAACATTTTATACTCAGTTGCAAGTCACTTTGGCAGAATGAATCAAAATAAAATGTTGATATAAGAGCAGCGAGGGGGAAACGTCCCAGGTTTCAGAAGCTTGATAAAATACAGAAAGAGGCACCTGAGGGTTTCAACACCCTCCTTTAGTAGCTCCGGATGATTAGGAGAGCTGGCTGTTGGATGAGAACTGGCAGGCGACTCACAGTGGGTGTGAAATATAAGAATAATGGGACAAAAAAAATGTAAGCATATCTTATAATAATCCAATTTAATACATCTTTAAAAGTGATTCAAGCTTGCTCTTTTCGAAACAATGTTTCAACACTTGAATAGGATGTAAAAATTCAGTCTGACCCCACCAACTGTCACATATATATCACAGCATCTTGCATCTTTACTCGCAAGAGGTAGTGATTTTTAGACATCTTTGGTAAAGAGAATGCAGGCATGCACCTCTTTCCTAATACTATAGATTTCAATACAGAAGACCTGCAGTACTGAGACTGAATCGGGGCCAAACCCATCATGGGACATGGGATAAAACATGGTATAAAAACTAGTTTACTAAGTAGACTGGAGTTTTTATATAAATATGAATAATGTGCAAATGTTCTCCAGGTACCCTTAATCCATTTTAAGCACATCAGCATCAAGTCATTCATTCTGAATTCAGCATACACATGTAAAATAATAAGTACTGTCCCTTGAGAAAGAGTCCAAGAAAATGCCATTGCTACAGCTTCACTGGTTTGAAACGCAGCTTGTGAAATTCATACTATAAAAGCTCATATTAGTAGTAACAATGCTGACGTGTTCTCAGTGCAGTACCTAACATGTCTGACACTTCTGTCCAAGTAAAACAGAGGCAGCTTCAATAATCATCATAATACTGACCAGTAGCAATAAAACCTCAGTGTCTGATTATGTCCGGTTTTCAGTGTTCTCAGTCACCTAAGCAGATTATTTAAGCAAATCTTTCCACAACAATAACCCTACACATGTCATTAACGTGGTACGGAGCATCAGCAGGCCAGGCATATTAGCTGAATTGGCACCAGGGAGTTTGGTTGACATCACAATCTAGTGAGGTGCTGATGACTGTACAGGGGGCGCCACTGATCATAAGTTCCTGTCGAGACTCCACCTTGAAGCGCAGGTTAGACAGACCACCCTCTGGATCGATTTTAAATTGCTCCTGCCAAAAAACAAAACAAAACAGAGCAATCATTAAATATATATAAAATACAATAACAATAATTGTGTACAAATATTCTAAAATGTTATTCCAATTGAATAAAAAAAAAATAAATACAAAAAATTATTGTTACTGCAATGGAAATTTCACAGGAGCGGTATGATACCTTTGCAAATTACTTCAGTTACGATTACTTTCCTTAACAATATACAGCCATCAGCAATAATATTAAAAACAATGATCACTGTCAGGTGATTACCACGTGCTGACTGATTACCATGTGCTGCATGGGAACGGCGCAATCCAATTGGTTCGCTATCTTTAGGACAATAATCAATTATTGAATGAGGAGAAGTGAGAATTAAATCAGTTCGAGGGGGTTTTATCCACGAGGCCAGAGGCTGAGATCTGAATTATTTGATGGTTCTTTAAATTCTAGATCATTACCATGGGATAAATTAATTATTGCATCTTTGCCATGGGATAATGATTATTGCACAACACAGTAACATGACTGTTGAATGAATAATAAAACAATTACAGAATACAGCTTTCATATGATATTGAAAATTATTTAATATGACGGGTGTTAATCCTCATAATTCTCTGTATGACACTTTTCTATATGACTTTTTTCATTTAATAATTGATTATTATCCCAAGTGGATAATGCTCGAATCAAAATGGCAGACAAACATTCATGATTTGCAACGGGCACTGATTCTGAAATCCTAAAAATTTCAATTCTGAGCAAAATAAGCTGCCATTATGACGCTCGAGTGTTGACTATCATACTTTAAACAAACATTAAAAATCTTGTTCTAGTTCATTTTTCTTACTGTTTCCACATAGTATATACTAAAACTTTACATACAAATCAGAGTGACTTTATCATGGGCCACACTGTGATGTCTAAATGACTGGATCTACTGATCTCCAAAATCACAGGTCTTGTGGGGTGGTCCTGGTACGCAGCGGCAAGTAGGTAGTCCGAGGAAGGACAACCACTGAACTGCTAAGAGTGTCATGAGCACCCCAAGGCTCACTGATCCTTGTGGGGAGCAAAGGCTAGTATGTTTGGTCTGATCCCATACAAGAGCCACTGAAAATATTTATGCTGTCTATGACAGAATTTTGTGGCACAGATGTGTGTCTGCACACGGTGCTCTACTATGGACTGCTGTTGCATCCAAAGTGTATTCCTACATCCCAATCAGTCTTCCCAGGACAGACTCCGGATCCACCAAAATACAAGCAATAAGCTTACTGAAGATTAGTGAAAGCAGTGGATTGAAACACAGTGTAGGACTTTCCAGGGACATGCTGTACAGCAAACTATGTTACGATTTATTTATTGCAGAAGTATTGGATTTAGGTAACTGTAGCCCTTTTTCTGAATGCAGTGTTTTTTTTATTTACAGTCTGCTGCCATCTCCTGGTTTGTCAGAAACTTTGGATGGGCTTATCAGCTTGAGATAAGCATCAAATACACAGTTCCAAACATTTTTTTTGACATATAGGAAATTGTTCATGACCTCAGACAACTTGATCCAACATGTTACCCAGACATCAGTTATAAAGAGCTGCCTATTTGCCCGTGTTTGGTCACTACTTTCTCATACCTGTTTTTGTGCAGCTATTCTCTTCTGGTCTCTCTTCCTCCAGGCAGGATCGTGGATGTGCCTGAATGTTTTATACCCTGTAGTTATACCTTTTGGCCTGAACAGCTGTGTGAAGAATAAACAGCAAGTCATAGCATGAGTTTTCCAAAGCAGTAGTTTATCAAAAGACTTGTGAATTTTCTCTCTTATCAACCTGCAGTTCTGCTGTTCGTAGTCTTCTGAAGAACTCATCATCCTCTCTTCCCCAACCCCAGAACCGATTTGACATTCCATTGCACTATAAGTAAAATTACCACCATTGTTCAGTTACATATACTCTTCTGTAGGGTATAAAACATAATAATAATAATAATAATAATAATATGTATTGCAGTTTACCATTTGGTAGTGTTTCTTGGTAAGCAGAAGAATCCCTCCAACATACGTTTTATAGTGATACAGAGGGTGTAGCTCTGGTGAAGCTACATGGAAGGGTCCTTCCTCTGGGAAGCCATAGTCTAGAGCTTCATTCTGAGGCAGCAAGTCCACATCATGCATCGCTATATAGTCCGTATCGTTTCCACTCTCCAGGAAGCCAACGTTGATGAGAGAGGCTCTGTTAAAGCTGACACACAGGATATGAAAATTAGTTTCTGTCTAAATTTAGCAGCCTTCACTTCTGCAAAGTACAAGCAACAGCACGACACTAATCATTAGTGCTTCATCTTTATTGTGGGGAATCTCACTCTTTCAAATGTGTACATTTCTTTCATTTTACGTTTGCAATCATATCTTTAGCCTACAGCAGTGCACGTGACTGCATTTTTTTAGCCAAGCAGCAGTAACAAAATAGCAATGCACAGTGCCGTGTGAATGCTATGTAATGTTTACTTGAAAAGATTACCACAATAAGTTTTCATTATACCTTTCATTATACTAGCAAAAATCCTCCTGCTGTAGCTGTGTATTATCAATATTAAATATTCCCTCCCTCCCAAAAAAAAAAAAAAAAAAAAAACGATGATGTAGGAACATTAATCTCCCCTCATGTATTGAGTTGAACGTACACAGCTATACATATAAAGATATCAAGATCCAAGTGGAACTCAACGGTTTCTGAGGAACTATCCCTTTCAAATACTTTGTGGAAGAAAATGAGGCACCGAAAGAGAAAACTAGATATGAAGAAGTCAAAGCCATTGAGGATGGGCAGTAATGATGGGCAGCCTCTAGAGAAAATTATCATGGTTGACATGCATGACGACTGTATTATCGACCTAGAGCGAAATAATGATCGTTTACATGAATGCATATAAATAAAACCAAATTTTTATTAAATACATATTAAAAGGATTACAGTCAGGCAGCACGATAGCACAATGGTTAGCACATCCGTCTCACAGCAAGATGGCCTGGGTTTGATTCCCAGGCTTAGGGCATTTCTGTGTGGAGTTTGCATGTTCTCCCCATGCTTTCATGGCTTTCCTCCGGGTACTCCGTTTTCCTCCAACAGTCTAAAAACATGCACAGTAGGCTAACTGGCTGTTCCAAATCGCCCCTAGGTGTGAGTGTGAATGTTTGTGTGTGTGTGTTGCCCTGCAATGGCCTGGCGAGCTGTCCAGGGTGTACCCTGCCCTCACCCAGAGTCAGCTGAGATGGGCACCAGCCTCCCCGTGACCCTAATTAGGATTAATTGGCTTAGAAAATGACTGAATGAAGAATTAAAAATCAGGCATAAGTGTTCTTACAAATCTTGTGTGGGATCTGTAACTGAACAATGACACCACAGTCCTGGACACTTGTTTACACACACAAACATATAGTATATATATACACATACACACACATACACTGTCTTTGACAAAAGTTTTGTCACACATGTGGACATTCATGTATAAAGGGCCATATCTCACCAACCTATTAACCGATTTTAATCAACTATGACTTAAAATAACCCTCTGATGGTACTGAATATTGTGTGCTAGCAGCAGCATCTGAGAGAAATTTCTTCTAATCTTTACAGTTTTTTAAATATAAACATTCCCGTTTTTGCCTGCACAAAAGTCTTGTCGCAAAGACTTAATTTCACTTTCATGACTATAATTATTACATAAAAATAATTGAATGACCTTGTTTATAATTAAATATATAATACTGAAGCAAATATAACATCATATTAAAAATTAAAAGCATCACCCATGGTTGTGGTGCCTCTGCAAACATGGCCATGATCGTACCAGACTCGCAGGTGCTTGTCATGATGAATAATTATCATATTAAAAGAATCAGACACCTTCAAGATGTTCAAATTACTAATAATAAAAATTTGTAAGTGCTACTAAAAATTCTTGAGGCCCAAGACACTTGTAATCCATTTTTAATACACAAGTTAGCTATTTTAAAGGATAGCTCGAACATCGAATGGTCAGAAAACAGTGTTATCAGCCCTATGGTGAGAAATCTGAGCCACCTGTAGGTTTGAAACATAATAGGAAGCAATAATCTGTTGATATTTCCGTCTGGTAAATGTTACCACTCATCTTACATAGCTTTGTGATACCTATGTACTGGAGGTGACCTTAAACCATGATGTTTCACTTTCATACAGGACTGGCTGTTCGGTGAACTCTGGGTCCAGCTATTTTCTAGATGGTCAGTAACAACATTGGTGGCATAACAATATGATAATGAATTAATAATTCATCTCAAATATCAGTTTTATCCATGTTTCTGCTAATAACAGTTTCCACGTGTTCGGGCCCTGGGAAGCACATCATGGTGTTCTAGCTGTGTCTTGTACAGGATCTGTATGGTGTAAGGTGATTGGTGACCATTGCAAGAAATACGATTTACAGTTGATGCTGAAGCCGACATTGTTAGCTATGAGTCCTAATGGAGCTTTTGAAGGAGTCATCAGGAGGCGAACTATAACTTTTGTGCAGCCAGTTGTTTTGTGGATAGTTTTGCTTGCATGACCGAGTTTACCTATGTGTACCACGGGTGTCTGAAATTTCTTACTATTGCTTGCAAATTATTTTCATTTGCTTTCAGGAGATCTTTTCATTTGCTTTCAGGAGATCTACAGTTTTTACAAAAAAGATTTTATACATTGCCTGAAAGCTGCTTTAATGCCTGTATTTTATGTATATTTATTTAATCAAGCACTTTATCATTTTTTACTACTTTTACTAATTACTTTGATCCAGAATTTGATGTTACATGATTGCGACAAGACTTTTTTCTTCTGGTTAGAACAGTTAAACTTTTGACACGCATTCGGCTGAATCATGTTCGCTGTTTAGCTAAACAAAAGTTAAATTAAACTCCAACTGAAATAGTCCGAACTCCACCTTCCACCAGAAGAGAAGTGGACCGAATGTAACCCGTTTGCCCATATACATCTTTTTGTTATTTTCTTTGTCTGCTGCACAACGCTAGCAGAATCAAACAAGTCCAGCGTGTTCACTACAAAGACACAACATATTCGGTCTGTAGACAATTCCTCAATTCAACTCTAATCCATGCCCGGTTATGCTCAATGGATCGGTCAGGGTCCAGCCAGCTAAACACACTAAACTACCCCATCCACGCGACCAATATTCTTCACAGGATTATTGGAATGTTTACTTTCAATTAGATTTATATTTCCTGGTGTTTCTCCCATCCATCTGACAGGTCACAATCATATATAAAAACAGCACGGCTATTGTCACTACAACATGTATACGACGCATGTCTCGCTCCCCCAAGTTCGCAAGATTCATGTGCATACGTCATCGCCAGAAACAGCAGAAATTTCCAAGCGCTGTCTGTCTACTCAGCCTTGCCATTTTTAAGTAGTAAAACTGTTATCACTTTATTAAATATATACTAAGGTGCATCAAAATATACACTTCCAACATTTCAATCTGTCTGGGTGCTAAAAGTGCTCCACTGAATATTTTAAGAACACAAAATTTTACTGCAATACATGCTGTTTTAGAAGAGCAACAGCATGTCACTGTAGATTATTATTATTATAAAAATTTTATCATCATGCCAATAAATGCTGAAACTGAAAAGTATATGATTGTGGTATATAACTCAACATAACTGATTTCAATTTATTATTTAGTTGTATTCTGGGTTAACTGAAGCGTATTGTAACAATAATAGTAAATACATAAGAAGTTTCTTAGCAATCATTTACAAAGGCGTTTTCTTTTTTAATTAATTTGCCTACCGTAGCAATGCGTGGAGTCATTTTTACATAAGAAAAATTATCACTGATTTAACTAGTTTATCACTGAAAAATAAAAATTTTAAATGCTGTAGAAATCTTGCTGAACAAATTAGAATTTATATTTTAGATTAGATATATTTATCTCCCTCATCTGGAACTATAGTATACATATGTCATCTATGGTCTTAAACTGTCATCGGTGTACTATTGCATTGAATTTGTTGTAAGTGTCTGTATATAAGAGATAACCAGATCAGTATTGCCACAGTCAAAAATCTTAGCCAAGAATCTCTTCAGTCTGTGACTTCACCTGCTACAAGATCTAGCTGTTACAAAATGCTGTCAAGTACATCTCACTTGGGTCACTGTGGAACTAAGCACACACATGTAGATGGTGTCTTGAATAACCTAACCGTCTACCACCATTGTGTGCATACATGTCAGTTAATGCTTGCATTGCATCATCTGCGATCAAAGCACTGAAGCGGCACCTATGGTATCGGACAGCTGAAATGCTGCCCTTAGCACTTTTCAGCACCAAAGTGCCAGTTACTGAATGTCATGCACTTGCAGATGCTATCTTGCAGCACACGCTAGAAGACCTTCCAGTACCCCCACAGCATCACTTTGGTAAACAAAAGTTTCCTGTGCTCTCACCAACCACATGCTTGGCTGACCTTGTCAACTCAGACTGTTGACTTGGTATGTGCCAGCTGCAAATTGACCCAGCATTTCTTTCACTTGAATTTGATGAATGGGATACTAGTCCAGCATTCCAGATGGGTGCAGCAAACGTACGTGCCATCAACGTTGTCAATGACTGTGCAGAGCGTGGCATTAAGCTCACATCAGACTTTGTGGCAGCAGCAAGGAGTGAGGAGCACCTCCAGAACATTCTACAGGCTGTTGAGCAAGACCGTTCAAAACAGCCAAATCTTCATCACTGCAAATGCAAGTTGGACACAGACTAGCAGTCTAGCACTTCACAAAATCTGTATGAAACTCCTGTTTTACAAAAAGTCTCTAGTGTGTTTAATGTCACATACTGGTGTTTCTTTTCTGAAAAATGTCCTTAAATAAATTTTGTGTTTACATTCAAATATTTCTTCTTCATTGCATTATTAATGCCCAAATATGTTCTTAAATATTCTTTAAAATGTCAGCCTAGCATAATCTAATATATTCAAATTTCAGTTCTTAAAGTCAAAACTCTAATATTCTAATGTTAACATTTTGTGTTGCACCTCTAAATCTCAATCAATTTTATCAGAACTTTGTAAAAACTACTTCTGTGTGCAATGGAACAAAATGCAACCCCACACATTACATTTACTACATTTTAAAGCTAAAATTTCACCTTACATTTTGATGCACCCTAATATATAATAAAAGGATTATAATCAGACATGATGCAGTGTTCTTTCAAATCTACTGTGGGATCTCTAACTGAACAATGACACCACAGTCCTGGCCACTTGTTTTCTACTGGCCCACCAAATGGAGGTCTCCCGTATCACTGCAACAAGAGGTAAACATTTGTAAATGCAACAGCAAAACTATAAATGTTGTCTCCTGAGTAAAGAAGCTGTGCAAATAAAATACTGTGTCCACAATCTGACCTTTATGTTGAGTTCACCTACATTCAGTAAAGAGAGGGGTGTATCTAAAAGACCAGCAGCTGTGTACACACAGTACAGTATTCCAACAATGTGTCAAAGGAAACCCTCACACGTGAATAACAGATTCCCACAGTAAAACACTACAACTTCACATCATGTGCATGTTCAACTTAGCAAAATCAAAACACTCACCGTAAATGATCCACCTGGTTAATAATGAGAATCTTGTGTCGTATTCTCTTTTTGTTGAGGAATGCGTGCATGTACGGCACAAAAATAAGAAGTTCTTCGAAACGCTCCCTGAAGGGAACAATGACAGCCATTTTGTGAGGGCCCCATGAGGAGTCATCAACAGCAGGGGCCTGTCCCTCTAAGGGACACGGCTGATGGGGTGGACGATCAGCCAGCAATGCCTGGTTCAGATCAGCAGAACAGCTCAACTGCAGCCAGAAGAGAGAGCCAAGGACGAGCACCATGCAGAGACCGAACAGCTTTAACACCGTGCACTTTTTCCATAGAAATCTGAACAGGGAAAAAGAGTGACATGAATAGAAAAATACTTTATTAAAAAAGTAATCAGGATGAGCACTGCTAGCAAAATGGGTTACTACTCCAACACAAAGACTGCATATGGGGTAAAAGTTGCCTGAAATACACTGTCTGATCCATTGACAAATACCAACCCAACAAAGACAAAGCTTTGAGCGCTGGATACTGAGCTTATCCTGGAAGCCCAAGCCACTAATGCAATAAATACGGATCAGACTTCAGAGAATTGCAGTTGTAAGATATCGACATCTCATCACTACCAGGTATTAGCATATATACAGAGACCAAATATCAAGCTCACATGTGAAATTATAAAGAAAAAGGATCATCGGTGCATCTCTAGTTAGTTGTTATCTGAACACTGCTTTCGGTTTCCAAACTCTGGGAGAAACTAAAAACCACAGGTTCGTGGCTTCCTGTTCCAGAAAGTGTTATAGATTTAAAACAAATTATGCTTCTACAATGTACCTGCTAATTCTTATCACAGCACTGACTTTGCTAGGACTGATGATGCAGAAAAATACAGCAAATTCAGTGTTCTCTTACACAAACTGTTTAATTCATGACAAGCTTAAGACGGTTCAGCCTTGTGACATCCTCCTTCCTCCTGATATACAGTACAGTGCAAACATCTTGAAAAGAAGATGCCTTAACAATTAATAAAATTAAATGTGTCTATATTAAAATAAAAAAATAAAATTACAGTAAACAGTAATAAATTAGACAAATAATCTTTTGTGTGAAAACCATTAAATAAAAAAAAGAAATAGCAGCCTCAGGAACAATGTATGCAAGTTTCTATGGAATGAGGAATCAGCTAGAGCTCTTCTGGAGAGTTTGTCACACTTGCTTCTTATATTTGCTGCAAAACCAACTGGTTGCCTTATTTATTAAATTTTATTTTATTTTTAATCTAAAAAGTTGGATCTTGCCTCTCTTTACCGACACTACTGGCAAACATTTTCTGCAACATATGTTTTGCTGGTGAAACCTGTATGAGTCACAATACACTAAACAGGGATTTTGTGTAACCACTGCCAGTATTCCATCAACTGTTATTGAAATTGTGCACATTCTATTGAATAAATGGTGGTTATTTAATAAAGAGACAGTATGAGATTCTGTAAATCCCAGACATGTCCGTATTGGACACCTAAATGCTCCAAGAGTAACAGCTGGGAACACAAAACCAGTGTTGCAGTATAAAGTATATATGAATAGATATTACAAAAAGCTGGTAACTATAGTCACATTAAGTCCTAATTGGCAGAGAAATTGTTTTCAAATTACCCCATGCGTACATTTGGGCGTCTGTCAAACTCACGCAGAAGTGTTAGCATTGACTAGCATAGATTGCAGGTCAGAAAACCTTGAAGAGTATACACTAAAGCAACAAACATTTGCAGTTTAGATTTAAGGTGTACAGGGCAGGCCTCACTTTGTTTTCAAAAAACTGGAGTTTAAAACGTACAAAAGATGTGGGTTATATCAAACATGGAAAGGAAGTAGAATCTGAAAATGACTTATTTTATTTTTTGATGACTAAAATTCCTGTTTAGCATATTGTGCCTCATATCTGTAACCTGATGATGTAAAGTCATTAAGTAAAAATCTATAGCTAATTTCTGTGCTAAATGTGCTAAAAAAAAGGGTTGATAAGACTTTTGCATAGTGCTGTATATTCAAGGGTGTTTTGGATAAACTCACATGAGGGAAATACATCAACGTAAAATGGCAAGGCTAATCAGATATCAAATATATTTAAAAGTATTTATTATGCAGTATTTTGCCCATGTGCATTTAGATCACTAAACTGCTGTGCAAAGTGTGCAGTCATTCCTTATAATCAAAGTGCAGACCATCATTCATATGAGCAATGTCTGACCAAATGTGTCTGAAGGGTCCATCTAGCATAACAGAGATTTGCTGTGCATGCAAACAGTTAAGTTTATCACTGACTCCGACTGACATACACAGGCAACTCAACACTTGCATAAAAAAAAGCAATCTTTTTTTGCTTTCAGGTCTCAAGCAAGCACACACAGGTACTTTAAATTAGATACTACTCACAGCATATCTCCATGATGAAGAGCCTTTTGCTTTTCATTTCTCGTAGGATGTTCAGAAATGAAGAAAGAAACAAAAAGAAACAACTACTTCTTAGCTGCCTGGATGTGTGTATAGCTTTGGCATCAACAGTTCTGGGTTTACCTCAAATTTAAAAAACTTTTTAAATAAACTCCAGACAAAAGCTAGATTTGTAATTCCTGAAGGAAACTGTAATGGTTGCAAAGCAAATGCAGCAGTTAAACGTTTGATATTAAATGGAGGTACTGATAGATAGATAGATAGATAGATAGATAGATAGATAGATAGATAGATAGATAGATAGATAGATAGATAGATAGATAGAAAGAAAGAAAAGGGAGTGAAAGAGGTAAGGATTATATACAGACTTCAACAGAGATGAGAAAGAAAAGAGGGAATAGTAACAACAACAACAATAATAATAATAATAATAATAATAATAATACAGCTGTGAATTAGACCAAGTCCTTACCTTCTGTCCTCTTTAAAGTAGAGAACTGGTTTTCTCCTGGAAGAGTACATCATCCTGGGTGTATTAAACGCGTTCCTGTTGTTTATAAGACTTTATATCTGCAGTATTCAGACACATGAACCACCCGGCTGACTGAAATAAGGATTTCTCTCTGAACAGCTGGCTACATTATGAACTCAGCTCTTTCCCAGGTTCCCCTTTCCTTCAGTCCCACTTCTTCGTTACCCGGTAGACAGTAAAACATCCTGATGTTGGTCTTTTAATTTAATTTCGAGATTTATAACAGTTGTTTCTCGGTCGCAGGATTTTGTAGATGATTAAAACCAGAAGGTTCCGACACGTAGCCGCACCGCTAACCGGCCATGAAGTCGCAAACATAAATCAAACTCTTCCCTTTATAGGCTTGATTACACACGTTTACCTCTTCTAATACTAAAAGACCTGATAAGAATCAGCGAGGTGTGTTTTGTATATCGTCACATCCGTGTGTAATATCGTAAATTGACACAGTGCGGCAGAAAAAAAGGGAAAAAAATCACACGCTGGCTGTTTTCATTGAGTCCCACCGCTAAAGAATCTGGACGGAAACAGCGGAACCTGAGAAAAGGTTCCTAGGCTTGTATGAAGTAGTAGTTAAGATTCAAGACTCTCGGCTTTATAAGGTACAAACAAGGCCATAAACTGCAATTAACACCATCAGGAGAATATAAACACAAGTAATTATATACACAAAAAGTAAACCTTGGAATACAAATATAAAATAGAAATATAAACCCTAAACACCTAAAGGTATACTTGTTTTCTTTAGTTAATATTCACTTTAACTTAAATGTAAACACATCTAAATGTGTTTTTAAATAATTTAAAAATATAAATTTGACTGACTTACTTGTCGCTGATCTCATGTTAGGCTTCAGTTTCAAAGCAGGTAGAAGCTGAAATTTATCATTTTTATTTATATATTTATTTTCCTGGAGTTGTAAGTGATCAGTTTAAAGATACTCCC
Source organism: Neosilurus mollespiculum (assembly GCA_030014195.1). Lineage (NCBI taxonomy): Eukaryota > Metazoa > Chordata > Actinopteri > Siluriformes > Plotosidae > Neosilurus > Neosilurus mollespiculum. The sequence goes on along the minus strand of JAQMYF010000024.1, from coordinate 44,324,455 downwards.
TCTCTCATTTGCTGAGCCACTTAATCCTACTGGGGTCGTAGTGAAGCTGGAGCCTAACTCAGCCCACACAGGGTCAACACGCACACACAACCATTCATACTCACTTTCACACCTACTGGCAATTTTCTTTGGACTGTGGGAGGAAACTGGAGCATCAGAAGGATACCCTCACAAGCAGAGGGAGAACATGCAATATCCATACTGAAATGCCCAAGCCCAGTGGTGACTTAGTGGTTAAAGGCTCTGGGTTACTGATCCGAAGGTTGGCGGTTCAAGGTGAACAGTGAAGGGACGCAGTAGGGTCCTTGAGCAAGGCCCTTAACACTCATTTGCTCCGTTGTATAAAAATGACAAACGTAAGTCACTCTAGATAAGGGTGTCTGCCATATGCCATAAATGTAAAAGCTCTCTTGGTTGATCACTAGTCTATAGTCACATCTGTGCATACGTGTTAACCGGTGCGCAGCCTGTTTCAGTTGCTCCTACGCTTCCTGTACTTTAACTTTGTGGTTTTCTTGGAGGTTCTGTGGTATCTGTACAGAAACATTCCTGTAGATGTATTGGCCAGTATAAATTTCCCCTAGGTATGAATGTGTATGAGTTTGTGATGCCCTACTGTACAAGGGCGCATCCCATCTATGTTGTATCTAAGCCATGCATAAAGTATCCCCACTTCTTCCTCTACAGCATACTGGCATGTTGGAAAGAAGGGCCTCCTATCCTCCTTTCTAAACAAGTGGTGGCTCAGTGGTTAAGTCTGGATTACTGATTCGAAGGTCAAGGGTTCAAGTCCCAGTACCACCAGGGTGCCACTCTGTTGTAAGATGATGAAAGACTCTTGTAGGCCACTCTTGTGTAAGAAAAAAAAAAAAGGCCACAATAAACCAAGTTCAAATTCAAATCCAGGATTCTGGAGCAAAACAAATGGACTCAGACTTCTGTGCAGAGTGTTGGAGGTGGGGAGATTAAAACACAGACTTCAGATATTTCTATAATACATCTTAATATCCATCACTTAAAGTTTTATTGTGAAAGAAATAATCTAATTAAATGCAACCATTCAATATACCATTACTTGAGGATATGAAAAGATCCTGTTCAAACTGCTTTAACAAAAAATGTGGCCAGTGTTTGCACAGGCCAGTGTATCAGCACAGAGTAGGTAGGCCTTATATATACACCGTATAACATTTTTGGATTAGGCAGATTTATCACATTTATTGCTGCTTGTTTGGAAAAGTCGTTTACAGTAGCATATTGTAAAAGATGTTCCTACTAACTGGAGGGAGACAAAAATTTTATTTGAGTGCAATCATGAACACATCACGACAGTCCTCCCCTCTGGTCATTTAAAAAGTTTAAACCCTCAGCCAACAATATCTGTGTACACAAACGTCTATCAAGGACCCCAAATTAAAAGTACATGGTCACAGCCGACATGGTTCGAAAGTGGGAGGGGAGAACCTATAAAAGAATTCAAGTTGAAAAATAACTTAGATGGGACAAAGAACCTTCAAGTAATAAAACTGACCTGAAATATTAAATTCAGCCTTAGAGGGTACTAATGATGAACGTGTTCATTTGCAGGGTTGATACTGCAGCTCTTCATGGAAAATAATAATAATATTAATAAGTGACTGTCATTACTATTGAATTCAGAAACACATCTGAGCACACCAGAAAATGAATGGCCAAGATAACGGCAGGATATTAAAATAAAGATAGATAGATGAGACATTAGAATTTTAAACAAACCACACAAGAGTGGTTTATTAAAAAAGGTGACTCTTACCTACACTAAGCCAAACATTCATCCAGAAAAAATACAGTTAATATATCAATTATCTTTCCTTCCCCCTCCAAAAGAAATTTAAAGTCAAAGCCCACACAGTATCAAACCACACATGTAGGATTCCCACCCAACCCGCAACACATTGTCATTTTTCAGTACAGATCTGCTATCTGTGCTGATGCCTGTAGAAAGACTACTGGAGCTGTAAACAGCCGTCTGAACCCATTTGGCCAGATGTTTAGGCTGGAAAACAGGTCATGCTAATTAAACAAATGAATATTAAATACAAGCGTGGACATACATCCACTCAAATAAACAAACTTTACATACATCATTCATTCCTAACCATCAAAACAGAGTGTTGGAGACAATGCACCAGAGTCTGAGAGCTGATTTTTGGGTCTAAGATCAATGTGTGCATCATCACTTCTCACAGAATTACTGATACGATGTTTTTATAAAAAAAAAAAAAAAAAAAAAATCCGATCACATTCTGACTCTTGTGTAACGTCTGTTTTCACTGGTGATAGGCAAGAATCAAATAAAAAACATGAAGTAGTAACGTGGTTTTGGCCTTATCGTTAGTATTCGGAAGTCAGCTGGAACACAGCTGAGCAGTAAGTGGCATAGAAACAAAATAATCTCAATGGAAGTCTGGGAGAAATTTTAGAGAGGCGATTCAACTTAGAGGTTCATTTCAGCAGTCTAGACTTTTCAATCAGCTGTATACTGCATACCGAATCAAAAACACTGACACACACTACACTAATTTCTTGGCTTCAAAGAAGCTTTTAAGATGCCTCATTTGCCAGAAACCGATAGCCACCAGGATCAGTGTCTGGACAATCGACCACCACAGGACTCTCTGATTGGTGCTCTCACTGGTCTGCCTGAAGCGCTCTTCACGGTACTGAAAAAAGAGAATAGGACATTACTATAGTATTTACACTCATACCTCCTAACACACCCCTACACAGACCCACATACCCTTTTCATACATTTTCCAGTGCTACATCTAAAGATTTGCTCCCCGTTTAGTTCTCTTAAATTAAATAGGAACCATTCCTCTATGCCCTCCCAGCAGCAGAAACACCAGGACTGTTTGCATAGTTTGTGAATTCTGACAGTTTCTCAGCATCAGTTACATTATTTAAGATCATATTCACAACTGGTCACATGAAGTCAACTAATTTGTGTGTTATCCGCACGTGTGTGTGTGTATATATATATATATGTATGTATGTGTGTGTGTGTGTGTGTGTATATA
>JAQMYF010000024.1:44293442-44320515 GCA_030014195.1 Neosilurus mollespiculum | reverse complement strand
CACACACACACACACACACACACACACACACACACACACACACATTATATATACACACACACACACACACACACATATATACACACACACACACACACATACATACATGCATACACATACACACACAGTCATTGACCAAAGTTTGTTCGCGCATATGGACATTCATGTTATAAAAGCCCATATCTCACCAACATATTAACCGAGTTTCATCAACTATGCCTTACATTAATCCTACAAGTATACAGATTGTTTTGTGAAAGCAACAGCAAACTGTCAACGTATTTATACATTTTACATCTAATAAAAGACGAACATATCCATTCTAGGCTGGACGAAAGTCTTACACAAGAACACCATGACGTGCTTACCAAGGCCCTAACACGTGGAAACTGTTATTAGCAGTTATTATATAAAGCAGTAATTATTAATTCAATATCATATCGCTATGCGACCAATGTTTTTCCTGACCATCTAGAAAATTGCTGGACCCAGAGTTCACCGAAAAGCCAGTCATGTATGAAAGTGAAGTATCTTGGGCCTCAAGAATTTTTAGTAGCACTTACAAATTTTTATTTTTAAGAATTTTTTATATTATTATATCTTGAAGGTGTCTGATTCTTTTAATATGATAATTATTCTTCATGACAAGCACCTGCGAGTCTGGTACGATCATGGCCATGTTTGCAAAGGCACCACTGACCTTGAGTGATGCTTTTAATTTTTAATATGATGTTATATTTGCTACAATATTATATATTTAGTTATAAACGAGGTCATTTGTTTATTTTTCTGTAATAAATATAGTCATGAAAGTGAAATTAAGTCTTTGCGACAAGACTTTTGTGCAGGCAAAAACGGGAATGTTGATATTTAAAAAACTAAAGATTAGAAGAAATTTCTCTCAGATGCTGCTGCTAGCACACAATATTCAGTACCATCAGAGGGTTATTTTAAGTCATAGTTGATTAAAATCGGTTAATAGGTTGGTGAGATATGGCCTTTATACATGAATGTCCACATGCGCGACAATAGCACGTTCGGTGTACAATCAGCGCGTTTGCTCCATCACAGAACAAGTGCTGATCTCTGGGATTGAAAAGATTAATTTGTGTAAAATTACTTTTTTATGAGGTACCAGATTAGCACATAGGCTGGGGTACTCACTGATACCAATCCAGCATTTTTTTGCCAGTATCAGTGGCACTTTAATTTTAGGTATACTTTACTGCATATTACTGCCACCTTCTGGAAAAAGTCCATCATGCTCATCTTTAAAGTAGTATTGAAAGAGCTCAAAGAGCGCAAACCTCCACAAAGAAAAGACAGTCTCCTTCCTGTTTAACCTCTTTGGCGGAGGTGAACGAAAAAACTATTCATTTGTTCCTTAACCCATTCTTCACCTTTCCTGAAAATTTAATGAAAATCTGTTTTGTGTTGCGTCACACTGGTTATTGTACTTTTTACTGTTTTTAGGGATTGTTTTAAAACCTTTGCTTTTATTCTAACTCATAAAATTATTTTTTCACTAAGAGTTTTAGGGGCAGTGGTGGCCCGGTTGTAGGGTGCTGACTTACTGATCCAAAGGTCAGAGGTTCAAGCCCCACTATCACTGAGTTGTCACTGCTGTCCCCCCCAGTGCAGCTAACTGGGTTATCAACAACCAGCCATGTCTCTCACTGTCTGTGTGTAGAAGAATGTAAAAGAACCATTGCTGACTTTCATAAACAGTAGGCCATTTGGTTGTTGTTAGCGTGTTTCTTCCTTAAGAAGTGTTGGATCCAAATTTTTTTTTGTCCTGAATATAACTGAAAAATCGTTGGCTTGTTCACTCACTACGATTTTTTATTTAAACACTCAGTTTTTAAAATTCTGAATATTATGTACAGATATGAAACAAAATGAGAGCTTTAAGAGAATTGTTTACACTGTACTTGAGGATTAGATTAGTCTGAAACATGTTTAAGATGACATTATATTTCTAAAAAAAAAAGAAGAAGAAGAAGAAGAAGTGCTGTTCTGCAGGTGTGAACGGAACCAGATTGTTTTGGCTGATGTATTTAGGTTTGTGAATTTGTGGTGAAGCTCATCTCCATTAACAGTTGTTGCTAAACTGACTGCTCCCAAAATTCCCTTCGTGTACTCCATTTCACAATCCTCTCTCATTCAAATTTGATGGCTCTTTCACCAGGCAGACATTATTACCTTTCGCATGAGCTAAATGGAAGGTACTGTGATGCACCAATTTTGGTTCCGCAGGAAACTGTGTATGTTTGTTTGTCCTCAGTCCACGAGTGCACACTCAGCCCTAGTAGGTCATTCATTCAGTTTAGCAAGCCACTGATTAGGTAATTAGAAGTTCAACCAAAAGTTTCAATCAAAAGTCACAGAGCACGTGTATGTCCGAAGAAGTTCTCCACTAATGACATAGTACCTAGTGACAGTATGACTAATGACAGTAGTGATGTTATTAGTAGTAGTAGCATAAACAAGTCATTCAAGTAACATTACATAACCTAATATTAGGCCCAAATATACAATAATAATTTATGTTATTTAATCTAAAATACTATTACCAATTGTGGATAGTTTTCCCACCAAATGTAAAATTTGAGAGTCACATATGGCATTATATATGCCAGAAGGTGCCACATGAAAGGTCAGTGAACATGTGTGTTCGCTCCACCAGTCATTTGCATTCAAGAAGGAGAAATTGATCTGTATCAGGTATGCATTCAAAATGAACAATGTTTAAGTGAAGTATTTATATTCTGTAGAACTGGACCAACAGATATTACTTGTGTAAAAAGCATCAGGAAATGCACTTCCCCGTCCTCCTGACTAGTGTTTGCTTGATGGGCAGCACTGTAAATCCAGCGTGCACAGTGGCTCCTCTAACTGCTCATTCATAAATCTCACTTCCCTCACATAATCTCTCAGACGCTTACCCTCTGATAGTTCTGTTCCTTCTGGATCTGATCGACCTGCTCCACCAGCTGGCGCACTCTCAGCTGCAGCTCGGTCAGCTTGTCTTTCGCGGCGATCTCTGCGTAGTTATTCGCGTGCTCGCCCACTTGGATGTCCAGATGAACTCGCTACAGAGAGAGCACACAAAGTGTAGCACAGTATATACATTACACAGCACTAAATCACATGTACTCCATTCATTCATCTTTTTAACCATAAATATACAGTTTAACTCACAAGCATTCCACCGGCAAACAGAGAAAATTTGGAGGAGTTGGAGTGTAGGCAGATCTGGTGTTCTCCAGGTGTATGGGAGGTGAAGGTGATCCGGCCTTCTGACCCATATTGACGAGAAAGGATTACCTAAATCACATGGGTGATGTGTTTGAGCTTTTGAAACACTAAAATCATTTGACATTCCTGTTAAGTGGCCTGGTGGATGATCACTGACCTTCTCATCAGGGTCTTTAACTTCCACAAACATCCCGAGCCCCGGCGTGGCAGGCAGGTACGATTCCGACTGTTTGTCATACAGCTGCGTTCGGTAGTTGGCTGAAGAAATTATAATTGCAGTCAGGAAATGTTTAAAACGACTCGACAGACAGGATGTGGTTTCACAACAGTTAAACAAAATTATTCAACACACAGTCTTTAAGGTGTACATGGTATAGTATATTATAGTAACGTCTTAAATGTGCTTTAATGTTCTAACAAAACCAACTTTTAATTCTGGACAGAGATCTAGACAGACACATACACGCAGACAGACAGACACAGAGACCTAGGAATAACTGATGTTCCCAAGACTTGCACCCTGGCCATGATCTTACTATGATACTCTACAGACAGAGTACCTGAGTAATAACCAATACTTTGTATTTATCAACCATTACAGGAAAAAGAAACAGTTAAAAATATATATATATATAAAAACCTGTTCTCAGGTGGGCTTATATTTACAGCACTTGGCAGACGCTCTAATCAATCGCGACTTACTTTTTTTTCATCATTTTTATACAACTAAGCAATTGAGGGTTAAAGGCCTTGCTCAAGTGTCCAACAGTGGGGGCATGGTGGTACTTGGGATTGAACCCCTCAACGTTTGGATCAGTAACCCAGAGCCTTAACCACTGAGCCACATTCTGAGACATCTCACTCCTGTGTTAAAAAGTCTAAAAGCGTGCACACTGTTCGTCAGGTGAAGTGTAAGGAGGGTTCTAAATGGAGTCCTGGAGTAAGGGCGGGTTACTATTCACTAGGATTAAAGAAGCAATATTTTACAGGCCTATTAACATGTCAGACTGTGCAAACAACAGGAAAATGTCAACTCAAATCCGCCCTACAGTCTCGTACACTCAAATCCCAAGTCAAGTACAATGGGATGTAACTGAGAACTGGGAAAATGGGAATCAAGTTTTCCACCCAAAGAACTGGTCTTAAAAACCATGTGACTCAAAAATAATTTTATAGGAAAAACCTTCTCATTCTTAATAGTCAAAGGATCATACATAAGACAAGACACAACTGATAGAAAAGACCATTCTGATTACATCAATAGTTATTTATTTTAAATTTTTGGATCAGGTGCCTCTTCTCTTATCAGACACCATCAGACCCAGCAATTTTGAATAATTTTTTAAGCCCCACCCACTTAATCATGGCATGCTTTACATGAGTGAAAGCTTGTTTTCTGATATGCACTACCATGCAAAAGCCTATTTTTTGTTTGGATGAAAAAAAGAAAGCAGCATATTACACACAACACCACTTTCAGACAAAAACAGTATGAAGGCTGCTGGGTTTTGGCGTAAAAAGAAGCAGCAAGTGTGACAAAATCTCCAAAAGAAGTTATTTCGCATGCTCGCCCACTTGGATATCCAGATGAACTCGCTACAGAGAGCGAACACTTGTTCTTTTTTTTTTTTTTTTTTTTTTAAACTGCACACACTGTGGCTGAGAGTAATACATTAAACAAAAGGTTGCTACTAGAGAATGGAAGGCGAAAAAAACTATTCAGTTATAGATCCTATTTCTCTAGTACAGCAATTTCTGTATCGCCACACAGACTCCAAAAGTGATGCTCTAAGGATTAGACTACATTAAATTATTCATGTTCAATTCAGTTAAGCAGCTCCTACATAAAGCTTCAGGGATATGAATCAAGTTTCTTTTGCATGGTTCAAGGTTTTAAAATTGAATCAGAACCCAAGTATTGAGACATTATCAGATGGTCCCTACTGATCCCATCCCAAGCTGCCACATTATAATATATCATTTTATAAAGAAACATCTATAATATCCTTGGTTATTAAACATTATTGGTCTACAGCATTTTCCTGCCCAAGGCTTTAACACAGTACTGTACATGACTATTTCCTTTTGAAACCTTAGAAACTGCACTAACCACAATGGAAACATAACAGCAGATTTTTAAAAAACTTTTTTTTTTTCACAGTTTGGAAAGATATCAGAGAAATTTGTCAAAATGCTGATAATTTAGAAGTAAAAAGCAGCAGAAATTATGATTGTGTCACGTACACATATATAACTTCTCTATATGATTATAAGTGTATAAATATATTTATACTATTTTCTTGGTTAGAATAAGCACTGCTTCCCACCACCAGATGTTTTATTTAGCATAAGCGCTTATTTAATTATACTATGACTGTTATAAATAAATGAATACCTGTAAGAACATCACAGAACAACTGGAAAACATTGCCTTAACAGATGTTTAAACAGTATTTAATACATTTCTTTGGGTTCCTCGAAATATAAACAACAAAAAGACACTCGGTTACACTATCTATATTACACTCGCCATCATGTCTGACTTTTTACCAATATAACAACTGAAACAAGTCATTATTTTGGAGGAAAAACACCTGCTATGCTTTCCAACTCGACCAGTAAGCTCAGTAGGAATCTGACACAGCTAAATAGCCTAGCCTAGCTTAGCTTTAGCCTAGCCTTAGCTTAGCTATCACAGTGAGCAAGCTAACACTGTAGTTTTTGCATCACCAAGTTTAAAACCCATAAGAACCAAACTTAACTCGAAACCTAGAAAACACACAGATACTACACACAGCCAAGTACCGAATTAACCAGCACGGGTAGCCTTCAAGCTAACACGACAGGATATCAAAGGCTAATCTTTTAGCATTTAGCTAACCGTCTCCCTGACCCGGAAAACTGGCTTCGCTTGACATACTGACCGATTATCATGGTTTCATCCGGGATTTCCTCGATGAAACATTTCTTTTCAGTCTCGCCGATGTGGAAGTACAGTGCAGAGACGAGACTGCAGCAGACATTCAGAAATAAAACTGTGCTTAGATACAACTGCATTTTCAACACCATCCTGTAACCAGGGCCGAGAAAGAGCACAGCGCACCGAGTCTGCGCAAAGCCACCAGTGCCACGTAAACTATCCAAGGCTGTCGACCAATCACAGGCCCCGCTCAGACTTCTCCTGACCAATTACAGCAGTTTCCGGGCCCACTGCCGATAATAACATCACGTAGCCGAACTGTGGTGCGTGTACCGTCGCCATTACTATGCCTGGAAGATGTGTTACCCTTCCATCAACAGACAGGGCACTTCCGGTAGCAGTAAATTAAAATGTGTCTAGGTGGAGTTTGCATGTTGTTGGAGGTTCAGTGGTGGTAAACCTACATCCCACCGGCTTCATGATTCATATAAATAATTACACTAAAACATCAAAATAACATTAAAGCCATAAGAACTGGACTGTTACCACTACGACTCCCTGTGAACTGCACAGAAGCATGTGTGTTTACAGTTATCTTCACATACACAATATACACCCTCTGGCCAATAAAACGTCGCAGACTCTAATATTTTCATGGAGTGCATTAAGCCTTGATCACAGCATGTTATCTCCATGGTATTGTTGCTCCAGTTGGTCAGGTCGAGGCTCAGCAACATTAATGTGGTAATAAAATGAAGTCAGCTGATGATCTGAATGTACTGAATGAGCAGGTTAACACATCAATAGACTTTTTTTTCCCTGGTGGCACGGATATAAAATGGGGGCCCAAATATTGAAAGAGGGGTTCAGGAAAAATGAGGAATCATTTTCACATATGTATTGGCACCCCAGAGTCCCGTCCTTAACCCTATTGAAAGTTTTCGGGATGTGCTGAAGACTTTATGGAGTGGTTAGATTTTTTCCTCATCAATTCAAGATGTCAGTGAAAAATGAACCCAACTCTAAATGGAAATAAATGTTGTTGCTTAAGTTATTTCTTTTAACAGCAAGGCTAAAGGCAGAACAACAACATATTAATTTGTGTGAATTTTTTTTTTTTTTCGCCATGTGCACTGAAAATCTGACAAATTTTTGAGCTCCTGGCGTGCGAGGCATGCTTGCATAACTTTAGTACAACTTTGTGCACCTTTATACAGCAGCCTGACTAGTGTTCATTAAATTTAAGTCATTAAATTGTCAGATTTTCAGAGAGGTCGAATTGTGGGTCAGTCAGAGGGTGGCATCAGCCAGCAACAGATAGCCAACAATTTTAATATTCCTCTGTGAACGGTAAAAAGTTCAACAGTGAAGGTAAGACCATCACGGATCCATGACCAGGTCAACCTGGACCATCAGAAAGATGCCTTCGCTCCGTGAAGAAAGCAGTGGAGAAAAATCACGGTTCCTAGGACACAGACATTGCAGAAGACATCCAAACCAGCTCAAAAACTGTTATCTTCATCAAATGGCCTGTTATCACCGAGCAGCAATACTTAAGACTTTTCTTCGACCAGCAAATATTCATTCAGAAATTTTTGGTGTCTATTTACTTATGTCCGGTCTCTGTAAATTCTATAAGTATGCCAGAGATTAGCAACATATTACTCAGACATACTGCACTGAGTTCAATATTAAACTCAACTCTACCAATCAACACCAGAAGTAAAGAGCATAATATGTAGAAGGCAAATCAATAGTTGCAGCAGCAGTGAGATCATGAAATGAAAGGTGAGGATGATACTACAGGTATACTCTATCCAGAGCACAGCAGGGGTGGTAAGAAGCAGGAGAAACAAATGAAAGGAGCAAGTGATAATCATCAGAATGAGAATAGGACATCGCAACCTAAACAGCACTCTAAACATCCCACAGGATTTTGTGATCAGAAACTGTAGCGCTTATACCCACTTCATGCAGCAAATTTGTTCATGAAAGACGTGTAATGATGACATCATTTTGGAGAACAGAGCAGGTGGACCACAGTGTTAAAAACATGTAATGGGGAGATTGCTTAAGGGAAGAAATTATAATTTCTTTTCCTATGGGTGACTGAACTTGATGAAAAGACTTGAAATGAATTGACATTGAAGTAGAGCAATAGGAACAGAAGATGGTAGTAATGCAACATCCATGGATGCAAACCACCATGGAACCCTAATTAAAAAAGACGAAGCTAGCAATCATACATTTATATCAGTCGGTTGTCTTGTAATAGAACATGATACACAAATTACCTTTAGCTTGATTAGATAACCTACTTTTTCAAAGCAAATAATATGTAGCATTACATTTATGATTCCTTGGACATGAGCTTCACTTTTTAAACATTTGTATTTTTTCCTTTTCATTTGGAACTGGTGAGGTACTCCCTAAACAGCTAACCAGACCATCACAGACACACACACCCAACCATTCACACCTCAGGGCAAATAAAAATATCCAATTAACCTAATCTACATGTTTTTGGATGGTGGGTGGAAGCTAGAGCACCCAGAGGAACCCACACAAACACAGAAAGAACATGCAAATTCTACACAGAAACACTCTCACCGACACAGGGCTCGAACCCCGGACCCACTTGTTGTGAGGTTGAGGTGCTAAACACTAAGCCACTGTGACACCCCTTATCTTTTTCTATTACTTTACCTGGGAAAAATTCTTCTTTGAATATTCTGAGGCTTATTACAAATTTTAGGAGATTATCCAGGCACCATTTGATGAATAGCAAACATTGTACATACTAGTTTTTGCAATAATAATACGGAAGCATTCATATTCAGATGCAACTGACTTAGCCGTTTGGTACTTCTCTAGATCATGAAGTGTTTATTTTTCTGCCCTCTAATTAGTTTCTGTGTGGAGTTTGCATGTTCTGCCTGTGCTTGTGTGGGTTTCCTTCGGGTACTCCAGTTTCCTCCCACAGTCCAAAAGCATGATCGTTTGGCTAACTGGCTGTTCCAAATCACCCCTAGGTGTGAGAATGGGGTTGTTTTTTGCCCTGTGACGGTCTGCCAAGCTGTTAAGGGTGTACCCCACCTTCACTCAGTGTCAGATGAAAGAGGCTTCAGCAAATAAGTGAAGGTCCTCAGCCCCACCCTCAAGTAGGAGTCTGTTAAACTGGGCCAATTTACAAATATATGCTTATATAAAAATATAAATTAATTAATTAAAACTCGTTTGTTGGTTTCCTGAAGGATGTGGAGCAACATGAAATCAATCTAATTCAAAACATTTCATATCTGTATGTTAATACTGTTAGTGCCCTGTGCGATGAAACCCTGGTTTTACCGACTTACACGTAGGGCCGGTGGTGTAGTGGTTACAGGGGCTGGCCTCATGATCAAGAGGTCATGGGCTCGAATCTTTGTTAGACCCCCACCGTGCTAAGTCCCCTGGGTACCTAGCATCCCATCCACGAGGAGTTGATCTCTGTCACTTCACGCTACAGCAACCAGGAATAAGCTGCAGCCTGATGAGCTAGTAGGCATGGGAGTAAAAACCCGACAGACTTTACATACTGATTTTGTTGTACACCCTTCACTGTATAATGAATGTATGTTAGGTTCTTTAGTTAAACAAATCAACAACTTTCATTAAATCATTTTTTTTAACCTACACAAATTTTATGATGTGAAAACAATGTAACAGTTGCCAACCATTACTGGAAGAACGTCTTTATTTACCATCCAGTTCTTGTACAGTTCTTGTCCTTTCTATTTCACAGACAGCGGACTGTATAGAACAACGAAATGGTGGGCGAGTGCATTTTAACCAGACTGCAACATGGACTGTTACATTCACAAGATTCTCATTATACAGACTTTAGTTATTTCAAGTTGACTATTAAGCTTGTGTGTTTTATTCTGTTCAATTCTCCAAATTGTGCTGTCTTTACATGTGTATTGAATTAAACCCATGAATATGAATGCAAATGCAGATCACCATTGTACAGATTTACACAGTAGTAGTAACACTTAGCATTTGCGTTTGCCAGTGGGGGGAAAAAAAAGACAATACTGCAAGAGCTAAGGCACAAAACATCTTAAACAAGTTGCAGCTTGGTAAACTGGACAGAAATCAGCTTAACTTGACTTAATATATATTTTTTATTTATTTTGCTTTCCCCAAAAAGCAGTTTAGAGTAACAAATGCAGCAAATATAATGAAAAAACCTTGTGGGGTGTGTGTGTGTGTGTGTGTGTGTGTGTGTGTGTGTGTGTATGTGTGTGTGTGTTTTAGGACAAAACAGCTGTAGGATTCAGCTGGGATACAATCCATAGTTTCCTCCAATCCAGACCTACAGGGTTAACACCAAACCCTATTCACTATAATCCCTTCAAAACCCAAACAGAAAACAAATAAAAATATAACCTAACCAACAAGGGCACCTGAAGAAATAAATGTTTTCGATTTACCTGTAAACACTACAAATCATATATAGGAGTCACACATAATCAAAACAGATCAAACTAGCAAACAGATCCGAGGGCTACGTGCAAATAAGAAAATGTCATCACGTTGCGCAATCTTAATACCAATTTAAAGAGGTGTTGGATTTTAGAAATGTGTGATCTGATGCACACTGTCATATATTGAAACCACTGCTGCTACCCATCATCCCCCCTTTTTTATTTAATTGTTCACTTCAACATTTGTCCAACTGCTAAAAAAAATATTCACATTAACCTTTCCCCATCTACATTCCTCTGAGTTCATAGAGATTGCTCTGTTTAGACCAACGCCTAGTAAAATCTCCTGTTTCTCTCTTGTTGTTTCTGAAAGACCACCGCTCCCACAACTGCACAAACAACAATCCCAAGAAGAGCACACAGGAGAAGCAGGAAGACCTTCCAGCCAGTAAGAGGTGTACTTCGGAAATTCCCAGTTGGATCGTCCACATTGTCTGTATCACAAAAAAAACCCCAACAAAAATATATTACAAACATTACAGAAATGAATAAAAATGTCATCCTTGGTATTTTGCTATAGTGGTAGAAGAATAAAATACTATTAGTTAATACTAGAAAGAAAAGAATAACTTCAATTTTAAAACAGTACGCCCTCTCTTCTTGCATATACAGCATCTTTGAAATATAACTGCAGCTTAAGGAACTTTATGGCATGGAAAAAAAACAGAACAACTACGAATATATATGAAAAATGAGCAATGATAGAGTTCATTCTTGTAACTATGTTCATTCTTGTGTGCTTGTAATAAGTTCATAGTGTTACAAGCACCTCGACTCTTACAGTAACACCTAGTGTACCTTTAGGAGATTTGAGCAGACTGACACTGGGCTCAATCTTAGTCCAGTCTTGGCTGTCTTCCTCAGGAGTGTGTTCTACCATCAGCTGATACATTTTCATAGAGATGATATCATGGTTGTCTACACAGCAAAAACGAGATTCAAGAACAATTCACAGCACTATGGGAATAGAATCGATTAGAAAAACCTTCCAGAAGGATGAAGTGGAGGTTAAACAGGATTACCGGAGAGATCGCCTGTGGCTGCAGACGCTCCAAAATAGTAGCCGGTAGGGAGACGGACGCCTCCGATATCAATGCACTCTTTCCATTCATTTCTATCATCGACATCAACCATAATCTACAGAAGAAAGGATAAATAAACAAGAAAACAAAGAATTCCTGCAATCAGTAAATACACTCTGAAGTCTAACAAATGCATTACGATAACGTGTGTGTGTGTGTGTGTGTGTGTGTGTGTGTGTGTTAGGGGCAAACATGGCAGGATGAGAGAATTCATGCAACCTAGTCTGTAGTTGTTGTTTTTTCCAGGTGGGTTCAACACTTGAATGAGCCACGCCCATGTTCACAAATTCCACTCTCAGTATTTTAAGTGGCCCTCAAAGCAGGGTGTCTATAAAATGATGGTCAGGAAATGCTTACAAACATAAATTGGTTTCCAAGCCGCCTTTTTTTTTTTAGGGACTTCAAACCCTCTATGGCCACTTCTTTCTCCCAATCAGCTTCTACATATCCACATAACTTCAGGTTCACTAATACACCACTGAAGCCTAGTTTTTATTACCAAGGTGATGCGGTTATGTGCATATCAAATTTGTAATAAACAGTTCCACCAGAATCGTCACAATCACACAATCCTCCTGCCCTCAGTGCGACCTCGCAATTTTTACCAAGCATCCTGTAATTTCACTGCGGTCAATTCCTAAAACATCACAACATGCTTCAAAACTGTAAAAAATCTGCCACAAAATTTGTAATTTTAAACCACAACAATCACAAGGTAGGTACATTTCATGACAGCGATAAAACACACAGTGAGTGTAATGCCTTGCTCTGAACTAGTTTTACATTTGAGGCTTTAAATAAAATCAGTAGTACTGAAGTGTGTATAACGAGATTCTTACTGTCAGTCTGCCTTTGGAGTATCGAATAGCGAGATACGTGTCGTGGTCTTTGTTTCTAATTTCAGCCGAACAGCCCCCGAGTTCTGTAGTGCGGCCATCGTTTCCGTGATCGTAGGACAGTGAGCCGTTACTCACCATTGCAGAGATGTAGGGAAAGGAACGCTAGGAAATCACAGGACACATGCTCATCACATTCACACAGTTTATACAGACCGTTAATGAAGCACCTGATGACACATGCATAGAAGGATTTTAAGCCAGTTCGAAGAAAACAATAATTCCTCTCTTAGAGATCATTCATGAGAAAGATGAAAAATAAAGGCCAGCATTCCAAGGATTCAAACACAGAAGGAGACAAAACAAAAACTTGCAGACAAGTGTAAAAAATGAGAGAATTTCAAAAATAACAAGCGTCAAACACAATACAATCCCATAGGCTAAACATTTCATATAAAATCATGCTTCAACAACAACAAAATACTGCCCCAAATTACAATATGTGAACATAACTTCATATGTGGGATACTTAGCACAGCCAAAAACACACAAATCTTAACAACTGCCACATTAAAGGGACAGTTCAGAGTTTAGGACACTGTTCTGTTTTTGGTTGTTTGTTTCAACTGATGCTACTCAAATAATGCCTGAATTACAGCTTATTTTATCATAGCATTGTAATCAATATTCAACAACTAGATAAATTATTAATTTTAACTCCGGTTGTGGACATGGTGCAGAAAACTGATGCTTTAAGGACTGTCCCAAACTGTCCATTTAAGTTGCTGAAAAAGAACAAAACCATGAGATGGACTAACTTTGATGAGCAGTTAAATATTTTAACACGAGTTTTTTCCACCAACAGAGAGGCAAAAAACAAAAAAAACAAAAACGATAAAATAAATATAAGCGATGTACACATATATTCTGTTGTACTTTGAACTCACATAGGAAGCCTCATCATTTGGGTATGTGTCTATAAATACGGCCAAGCCATGGAAGTTGTCATTGCTGCCAGGGCCTGCTGGGAAAAAATCACCTGTGAGTAAAGCACACTTACATCCATGCTCTGGAGGTCATTGCGGAAAGTATCCACAAAAACTGCCAGGCCTACAAAACGGTCCTGGTTTCCAAAGACTGGTCCTAAATGAAGGTGGAAATATAACAAAAACACAATCAAATGGAGAAACACACACTCAAATACATGCACACACACACACACACACACACACACACACACACCTCACAAGAACAATCCACGGGTGAATATACTCATCTTTTAAATGATATTAATTACCAAATTATCAAGGTGAATATCAGTGAACAGTCTCTAACACAGAACATCAAGGGGATTATTCATCAATATTCACTGAGCCTGAGGCAAACAACTGTTGAAGTATTTACTACAAGGGAACATTAAAAAACATTTACTTTTAAAGTTTATTTTTTAAAATGAGTATGAAAAGGTTTTTTTTATGTTTCGTGTGAGCTACGCGGGAGGTACTGTGCCGTGTCGATTTTCGTTCCGCAGGAAATTGTGTATGTGTTTGGCTGTCTGCAGTCCACGAGTGCGCACTCGGTCCTAGCAGGTTATTGCCTTTGGCATGTGTGATATATTGTTCATGTTATTATTACTAGGCATTTGAGAGCTTATGGAAATTGTACTAAAGTAAAGTAATATGATAATCATTACATTTACATAGGCAAGATCTCTCCACTAGGTCAAACGCTAAGTAGATCATTAGAAGTTCAACGTCGTCTTCACAGAACATGTGTGTGTCCTAAGACTCAGATGAGGCAAGTTTTTAAATTCAGATTTCTCCACTAATGACAGAGTAACTAATATCATGACAGTAATAATGTTATTAGTAGTTCAGGAATACCATTCAGGTAACGTAACCTAACGTCAAGCCCTATTATACAACAAGGATCTGACATTATATATTCCAGCTGATGCCACGTGAAAAATCAGTGAACACGTGAGTTCGCTCCACCAGTCATTCTTTTTCTTCTTCTTTTTTTTTTTTTTTTTAACTGTGAAAAGTGTGAAGGCGATATTGCATAGCTTTCCTACTATCATAATTTTGTGTTGAATTTTCTGGGATTTCTAGGCAAACCTACAGGTCCCGTCCGCTATTTTGATCCGAGTACTATTCTGAGTCTGCAAGGAAGATAAAAAAAAATTTGGCCAAGGCAGATAACACCCTCCAAGACCGAATAATTCTCACGATTGTCCTGATTAAAAATTTTTTTTTGCATGCTAATGTTCCCATGTAGCACATGTTAAAACAATTATGCACCTAAGGCCTGGTGATGTCGCTGAGTTGAATACTATTCATGATATCCTTCTCACCTTTGGTGCATAAGTGTTAATTTTGCCTGGATAGTGAGCCAATCAGATTGCACGGTTCCCATGTAGTATATACTAATTCATATAATACACAAAAATGGAAATATCAAAAGCAAACATTGTGTATTCACTAGACCAGCAATAAAAAGCCTCCCCTCACGCCGTTTAGAAGGGGCTGACTGCTTTAAGACAACCTTGCAGTTTACACACCTACCAGGGTGTAATCGCTCTTTTGTGTACCAAATTGCGAAGCCATCCCCATGCAGAATCTTCTTGCCTGACCCATGAACTTTAAACTGCACGTGCATCTCCCAGTCTTTCAAGTAACAGGGCTACAAAGAAGAGAGGACTGTAAGATTTAGAACATCAGACAGGAAAGACATAATATTTATGCAGGGCCAAGAACGATGATGGACATTTACTTTTCTTGGTATTGGGAATTTCTGTCTAATAACATTTTTCCCTGTCTTTTAACATTAAGCCTAGCCTGCCGCAGTGACCTTCATTAGATCTGCTGACTGGGAATGTAAAACTCCACCCTAAAACAAAGTAAAAGATGTTTAGATTGCAATGTGGGAGATGTGATCTGTGTGTCCTAGCAAATCGAGTCTTATTATAATGCTTAACTCGGAGTCAGATAATCGAAGGTCACTGATGGAGACGTGCTGCTTATCTGTAAAACTCGAGAAAACACTTTGATCCGTTCTGTAGACGTTTTCTTTAGTGATGTTCTGTTTTAACGGAGCACACGACTGCAGGCTGACCTATTTTACAGATTCGGACACGACCCATCAAAGCATCGGCTCCACAAGGCGTCTCCGGGTCTGTCGTGTCCTCTGACGCTGAGCCGTTTGCAGTGCATCATTTAATTCCTGTAAATTCCAAAATGGGGCCTCCATGGCTTGGACTTGTTTGTCCAGCACATTCCACAGCTGGGGAATCTGGAGGCCAATTTTCCTCAAATGATTCTTGAACCGTTTTTATAGTATGGCAGGGTGTACTATGACACACCACTGCCAGAATGGGGTGTTCTTGGTGTGTAAGAATTTTTAGGTAGATAGGACATGTCTCTACCCCAAAAAAGTTCCACACATCCACCTCACTGTCCATATGATGTTAAAGAAAATGTGTCCATCTTCTTCCATTTCACTGCTCCTTGGTCCTGCAGGCACTTTCAGTGGAGGATAGTGATCGAGCATGTTTTTTTTACTTGGACAGTCTAAAGAATCCATGTCTGAAACCAGTCTACACCCAGGTCTCGTTCAAAGTTTGGTGGATGGCTCCATATGGATACCATACCTTTAAAGCTATAAAATGTTTTGGAAAAGTAATCACACGTATGTTTACTGTTAGGCCTTAACCAGAACAGCAGGGTTTCTTTTTGTTGTCTGGTTCCTCTCAGACTCATTAATCATAATTATTGATAAGCAAGTCAACCAAGGGGCATTTTTTCATTAGACTCTTGACATATAAAACGTAGCAAAAAAAAAAAAATACATAAACCAACATAATAGGACATGATTAAACTTACATGGCTGTAAACTTATATTTACTAGAAACAAACACTTTTTCCTGCCAATAAATAAATAAATAAATAAAAATTAAAGAAGGCAGTGACGTCACTCACCACTGTGTTCCAGATGGAACCTTGCTTGCTACGTTCGTCAGGTGTCAGTCGAACATACTGGCTTGTAATTAGAGTACTCCCCCAAAAATCCCATTGACTTGAAGCACTTGTTCCAACACCTAAACAGAAAAAGCACACAATCTCAAAAAGCCTCAGTTTATTTTGATTGCGATCACAAAGCAATGCTTTGCTGTCCCTGGCTGAACTTGTTTTAAAGTGACATGCAAAAAGCATTCAAATATGATGCTCAATGAAGACACAAGGCCTGCACGACTAATGGCCTGAATTTTGGCTTTAGTCAAGTACTCTTATGAATAGTTTAGTAAGGAAGGATTCAGGGGTTTTGTTTTCAGTATTGGATTGTTTTAGTATTGTTTTGTTAGCAGTGCTCAGCTTTCTTAGCCCTTTTTGGTGTTTAACACAACTGATTAATTTCAGGATGGACTACAATTGACCTGCCGTGAGCTGAGTGATCAGAACCTTCCACTGGACATACTTACAAATTTTTTTTAAAAGCTGCAGTTACATGTATACTATTTTATTTAACTTTGTATCTAGCCATGACAAATACATTTTAAAGGCTGAGAAAATGCTTTCCTTTCTCCAGGACGTGCCTTCAGCGAAATCGTTTACATAAAGACATGTGACTGGAGAAGTCACAACAGAAGATCTTTAAAGTGACAAGTGATAAAAATCCCAGTGAAAGCTGCTTGTTCACCAGAAAACCTCAACAGTACAAAGATTGTCTGCATTGTAAATTGGTTGTCCGTAATTAAACATTATTTATATCGTATTCAGTCTAGACAGTTATTGTAATAACATAGTAATACTACAAACTTTTTAAATCTTCATTAATTAGTTCTCTCAAGTACATGATACCAGACAGAAAGAGAGAGAGAGAGAGAGAGAGAGAGAGGTCTCTGCCCTGCCTATATTATCCTGTGTTTTTAGTTTAATCACGTGCACCCGAACTTAGTGAAACGTTACTTGCACGTCTGTCGGCTAGTCCGAGAACTATATTTGTTTGGTTCCTAATTAACCTCAGTTCTGTTTGATTCTTCCGTGTGCATGACCTGCTTGTTCTATGCAATCAAACATTGTTCCTTACTAGGTGTGCTTGTGTGCTAGTGAGGTAAAAAACAAACAGATTTTTTACATTTTATAGCCATATTTGTACACCTCGTTCAAGTAAAACAGTCATGGTGACATAAAATAGCATTAACCTCGAATTATAACTCAATATGAAGGATTTTTGATGCGCATATCCCAAATGACCCCATGCTTTACTAAGAAGTGCCCTCTGTAAAGTACAAGTGCCTGCAATATACCATCTAATGCACTCCTCTATTACAAAGCTGGGGATTTGTAACAGTCCACATGAGCACTGTGAGGCCATGAGGACAAACATAAAGTAACTCAGTCTTAAAGTTGATTGATGATCACGGGTCACTTTCAACTTTTCCAAACTTAATATGCCGATCATTGGTTGCCCCACAGACAATCTTATTAGGAATATCGGTTTGTCCCACATGGAAATGACTTGTCACGGAAACCCAGTTATTTTGAACTCTGAGATGGCAGGTACAACGTCAATACTCAATGATAATTTAAAAATATATAGAAATAAATAAATAAATAATAATAGAGAATAATGACCAGCTCAATATACATTATCCAGTTCATTACATGGACACTAATAAATAACCCATTGCCCATAGCAACGATGCCATAATTGACCAATCAGAATGAAGTATTCAAAGCCATGTAATAATTCCTTGTAACAGAACACTGTTGTGTTTCCTTATTTCTACATTCACTCAATTCTAAATCTGTAAATAAAATATTTTTTATAACTCGGATGTGCAAATTATCGTGACGGTTCAATGATTATGCAAATTAGCCGATTGATGTTATCTGGCGATTCCAACCGACTATCTCTGACGGTGCATTAGCTCCCATCATGCATTTCCCCGGAAACGACCTGGCAACCCAGTGATAAACCACCACACGGGTTGTTTATACACTTTAATTCTTCTTCTATCTTATTTTGACTTGTGAGCTTGGTTAAAACCCCTGAAATAGATTTTAGGATGAAGTTAACGACAACCTCTAGATAAACATACTTTTAAAAAACATAAATGAAATAGTTTAAATAAAAATAAATACATTAATGTATTAAATACTAAACTATAAAACACACAGCTGGAAGCTAAATAACACCTTCTAGATGTACAGTATAGTATACAGTGGTGGATGTGTTGTATGGATGAAATGGTTAAACTGCTGAGAAACATATTAGCTTAGCATTAGTTCTCTCTCATTAGCTTTATTTATGTTCGTTTAATTCACAGGTTAGCTGGGTAACTTCAGGAAACAACACTCCAGCTATCTTTAAACCGAGGTGCACCAACTTTATGAAGCAGTTGTGTATTTGTAACCTGATAAGGTGCTGGCTCTTTCAGAAGTTTCTCGATTAGCCAGCTAACCCACCTTGGTATGGCTTTATGAGTGAATGCTCCCTCTTTAAGTGCTCAGCGTTGCCGTCTGTTATGTCCGAGCACACAGAAGAAAACTGCACCAACCACACAAACACAAATATCTTACAAACGCCTTTGCGCCGGTAGCTGAAACCAGAGGACTGTCGCCTGTCAATAGCCATTTTCACGAGCTGGTCTCTCTTCCTTGAAACCTCAACTTCCGGCTTCCGACAAGAAACAAGCGGTGTTTACTTTTTGATCCGAGAGCAGCCAGTCACAGCTGTACAGCTCAACCGCCATGTCCTGAGCCGCACACTGCTGTCAGACACTGCACTAAAATATCCCTCACTTGTTTTCTGAAGCATTTAATCCTCCTCTAGGGTCGAGGGAAGGCTGGAGCCTATCTCAGCCGACACTGGACGAAGGCAGGGTACACCCTGAACAGCTTGCCAGACCATCGCAGGGCAACACACCCACCAAGGGGGCAATCTGGAACAGCCAATTAGCCTATTGTGCATGTCTTTGGACTGTGGGAGGAAACCGGAATACCCGGAGGAAACCCACAAGCACAGGGAGAACATAAACTCCACACAGAACCGCCCGAGCCTGGGAATCAAACCCAGGACCTTCTTGCTGTGAGGTGGATGTGCTAAACACTACGCCACTGTGCCGCCCACCAAAATATCACCTTGTTATTTAATATGCACCTTTGGACTGAGCTACACATCAGCTCATGCATAATTAAAAAAAAAAACAATTAGTTTAATTAGGAAGCGGATTTTGAAACAATGACAGTATTTGAAGCATGCTGTTTCATACTTTACTTGTCCTGCAGAAATTCAGGCGATAGGACATGAGAAATGTACACATGGAAACAGATCAGTTAAAAAAAAAAAAAACAATAATGTACAATAAGCCGATAAAATATATACATGACAGAAAAGTTACTGTTATGACCAAATGTTGCCCAGAGTTAAGGCATGTTTAAATACATTCCAAGTTACAGCAGGTCACAAGGCCAAATGTAAATGGTGCATGAACGCCAAGGTCTGTAATACACGAGCTTTACAATGATTTTTTCCTCTTGCTACAATACTCTACGTGATCGTCCGTAAGAGCTTGAGCAAAGTCAGAGTTCCAGTCTCTCTGGAAAATCTTCTGTAGTTCATTCTGCACTGTTTGTTGGCCCTTTTCTACCACAGAGCCGGTCTGATTCACCACAAACCCAACTCCAGCTGTCTGGCTGAAATAATTTTCAGACCAATTGGAAGTCCCTGCGAACAGAACAGAATTAAGATTAGAGTTTACCTTTTTTCTAGGGAGAAAAGAATTGGTCTTTTAAAATAGGCAGCTCTATTGACAGAAAACTGCGAGTTTCAATTATACCAACACAACAGCTGTTAAAGCAAAGCAAGTAATCTCACCAATGTAGACAACACGGTCTGTTACCATAAACTTGGCATGGTTGACACGGGCAAAAGGGATCTGTTGTTGTGCCGGAGTAGAAGGGACCTCGAAAACTTTCTGGAAAATTCATTAAAGAATATGTGAGCTCAGCATCATGCTAAAAAAGCTGGGTTAGGAAATATTTAAAAACTTCCACATACAACATGAATGTTGCATCTGAGCGGCGTCTTGCTGAGTACTGCTAAAGACTGCAGGAAGATGAACATGGCTCCAGGAGAGTGGCTCCAGCAACCGACCAGCAGATTCACCTCCACCTTTCGGCCACATGCAGCTTCCCGCAGCGCTGAATCGATGGCAGGCCAGAACCTTATACAATACAGTGCACAGAGTAAACGGATCCTTCTACAAGAACTACATTAGCTTTTAGGCACACACCACATAAAATAATCCCATTCTTTACTTCAGAGAACAAATGAAAATATCTGTATTAAACACTCATACATTAAAGGTTACCTTATTTCAGGGCTGAACTCTTGCATGGGAAGGTAATCCATCACAGACACATAGATGAACTTTTCTGCATCGGCAATTACTGACAGGATAGCTGAGAGATCGTCTGTCCGTCCGTAAGCGGATAGTTGAGGTGGGGCGCTCTTAAAGGGGGAAAGAAATACAGCCAGGTTTGCTAATTCAATCCTGAGTAAAACATGAAAGGGTGTGTTGTTATAGGAAAATAATCAGTGGCTGAGTGGTTCCTATAACCACACATCCCGAAGATTTATTTCTCTTATACCACAGCATTTGATTTCTCTTTACCAGGGAAGACGTGTGTTACTCATTAAAGAGAAACACTTCAGGCTTTGTAACTGTCTATAGTTACACTGAAATGGTGATATCTGCAGGTCAAGGTAGTCTCTGTTCACTTATGTTACAGCAAATAGCAACAGTCATTCTCAGCAACCTCTCTATTTTGTTCTCTTGAAGTTAATGTGACCCAAAAAAAAAAAAAAAAAAAAAAACCACACACTTTATTCTGATGACTTTGTAGTGGAGGAGACTTCACTTTACCGTTATCATGTCCCCCACTGGACACATCATCATGAGTTTTAAATAAACGTCCACTAAGAAATAACTACAACGCAACAATGATTAGTATACAGTGACTTCTACAAAATCTTCTGATTGGTCAGCTATCTACGAACTAAAAAAACCACATTATCCTGAATGAATAATGCTTGAGTCAGTATTATGTAAAGTGACTTCTCACCGTCAGGCCATTCTTTTTATTCCTTGTTTGGGGGATTTCTATTATGTAAACCCAAGACAGGAAAATTTTTTTAAAACACAACAGAACAAGAATAGAAGGAAGAGTAAATTAAAATATTTTTATTTTGCCCTTTCTTGTATTCATAAAGAAGCCAGTGCTTTGATTTAAATATTTAGCAGTTTTAATCCAGTAGTCTGTCCTGAACTGATGATGTACATGTAGTACTTTTCATGCTATGTATATTCTGTTGAAACTACTGCTTTAAACACATCAGTGACACAAACTGTCCCAACGTTTTCCATAACATTCAAAAAAGGAGGTTGCCCTGAAAACACTTTCATAAACCTGTGGCCAATGTTCTGTTCATGCATTAGGTCCACCGAGCTGGGGTCTTCTGTGGACAACAAATAGGCAAAGATACTGCCTACAAACAAGAGGCACAAGAAACACTGCAAATAAGCCATGAGAGCTACATATCGATAGTATCACTTCTGATCGTCCAGATGTTTGTACGCGCTCCCACAGCATAGATCGCTAAACTTGAAACAGCAGCTGGGCAAGGCGATACTTCTGACGCGCAAGTACGCATACACAGATGTACATGACATAGTTACAATAGCTGCCGTGAGAGGGCGACAAAAAGACCGGCTTATGGCCAAAGAAGTTCCGGATTTAAATTCACCGTGCACTCAGAAATTTAAGACCGGCAGGAATTTAAAAAAGCTGCTTTTTACAATTTTATTTATTCATTTATTTATTTTTTTTATTTTAGAAATCGTGAGTATTTTAAATCAGTGGATCCACAAAACAAGGAATAATAATAATAATAAAAAAAGAATGGCCTCACTTGGAGTATGCAGCGTCATCACCACACTAGATAAATATCGTTTTAGGTTGTTTTCCTTGTGTTTCCATGTAGTATATACTAAACTTTGAATGAGTAGAAAGCCACACCGTTACAGAGCACAGTTTTCTTATGTTTCCCCACAGTATATAGTAAAACTCACTGTTCCAAAAACACCTTTAGCTACACAGTGCTTATGCTCATGAAGCACACAGAGGTCACCTGACCTGCCTGTCATAGTTAAAAATCAGAATCCGTAATTCAGCAGTGCTGTGGTATAAAGACACGTCACTGTCACCCACTGTTCTTAAAATGGTTCCATGTTCACAGTCAACAAGTTCATGCATTACATTCACTTCAAAGACATGTTTCTGGAGCGTCTGTTGAATATTACACAGGTACACAGAAAGTTGGGTAAGGAGTAAGTGAAGACCAAAGAATGATAGTGAAGCTGTGAGTGGATTACAACACTGAATGTGTGAACTGTTGTGAGTAGTGTGGTAACAGGATCTAAAAATAAGGACATGACACAAGACAACGTTTTGAGATGGTGAAAAACGACATATACAGTATGTTATGCTGTCTACTGTTATAGCATCCCACTGATACACTTGTGAGAGCAAGGCCATGGAACTCACAGACAGATAGACACGTGCAGGAACACCGTTGAATTTAACAGTTAATGGGTACTTAATGCTGGAGAGGGCGGAGAATCGGCCAGGCCAGTAGGGAGGTAAGGAACTATTTTTCTGAGCACCGAGTTCCCAGTATATTCCAAATATCCGTGATGCATCCTGTGCCAGACAGCTGCAGTCTTCCACAGAAACACCAACCTCCTTTACCTGTAAAACATTTCAGTAAAGGAATGAAACATTGACTTACATTGCCATCACAACCCATTTTTGTCCATGACACAAGTTACGCCATGTTATTAGCCATGCTGAAATACATTCAGGGTGTAACTATGGACTTCAGGCTGACTCAGATTTCAAAGACGGGATATTTGCACATTGCTAGCCAAAAAGATACTCATTTAAAACAAAACAAAACAAAAAAAAAAAAAACACGCACGTGAGACCAAGGTTCACCATTCTGCATAACAACATTATAACAGAATACAATATCATCAAAAGATTCAGAGAGTCCAGAGAATTCTCTGTGTACATGGCTAAAGGTCAATACTGCATGCCTGGGACTTTCAGGCCATCAGAGGACACCGCATTAAAAACAGGCATGATTCTCTTATGAAAATGACAGCATGGGCTCAGGAACACTTCTAGAAATCAATGTCTGTGTTCAGTATGGATTTATATATGGAATGAGGGGTGTAAACTAGGTGTCAGAGAGAGAGAGAGAGACACACATGTATGGAATTTCAATATGCTCTTAATATGATTTTTTCCCCTCAGAAATAAAGGACACAAACATATAAAAAATGTACATAAACAAACACTTTTAAACCAGATCTGAGTCAAATCAAGTCAACTCATGAAATAAAATGAACACCACTGCAGATCAAACCATTACAAAGGACTGTACATTATTGTATGTTTAGAATGAGACAGCCAATAGGAGCGAATCATTTCTAAACACTTTCTGGGTTTTTTCCGAGCAGGCTGCTTTCATCGTTTAAAATCCAGACGCTGATATTTTCAGAAATACCTGGGTTAGCGAGCGCCAGTCCATGTTTGCACTTCCGACATACATGTGCTTCTTGTCTACAACCCAAAGCTTTGTGTGGATGATTCCTCCAGTGATGTTTATCAGGTCAACCTCTCTGACTTTTGCACCTGAACACACAAAACAAAGGATAACACATCTCACTCCTGTGAAATTTGAAAGTCGGTAAAACGGTCAAAACCTACCTGTTCCTACTAGCTCTTCCGTGTCTGATCTGTACGTCTGAGGTGCGTTAACCGCGATCTTTAAATTCACTCCTCTAGATTCAAGCTGGTTGAGGTGATCGAACAGTACTTTGCCCTGAAATAGAACATAAATTCAAAAGGACCAGGGGAAGGTGGTGGTGGGGGGGGGGGACCATTTGTCTGTCTATGAATAAAGTTAGAGACTGAATAGGAAGACAGATGACTTTGAGCAAGAACGAGAGCCTGAAAGAGTGTTTCGTTAAGGATAACCAGATGGAAAAGTGATGAGTTATTGCATGCAAATCCACACACACACACACACCACAGCTGTGTTACCTGCACTGCACTGGGATCAGTCAGGCCAATATCGGAGTCTCTGAGCGTGAGGTAGAAAGCAGCGATGTCGACTGAGCTGTTAGCGCGGTTCAGCAGGTCGGTCCAGGTATGTGCGATGCTCTGCAGGTGTGGGGAGCCAGAGGGGAACAGCATTCCTTCAGGGATACTCTCAGTAAGAGTCAGCCTTGTGGGTAAGGTTCAAAACATTTAAGAGTCTTTTAGTATGCACACACACACACACACACACACACACACACAGTCAACAGGATGAACACACCTACTCATTCATAGGTGCTTCTTTATTTTTTACTATTTTCTACATTTTAGAACAACACCGAAGACATTAAAACCATGAAATAAAACATTTGTGTGTCATATTTAATAATAATTCGCTGAAGGTAAGGTAAATGTCACTGAATAGTCCCTGAGACGGAACACTGTTAATTCAGCGAGCCTGAGGAGAATCATTGTTTCAGTATATACTACACAGAAACATTAAAATGTAAAATAAACTAAGAATTTTATAGATTATTTTTACGTTTTAAAAATTTGAGGCAGGTCAGGTGAGCTCCACACGCTCCGAGCTAAGCTAAGCGTCGTGCAGCTAAAGGCATCTTTTTACACTCATTCAGGGTTTTTGTATATAATACATGGAAACATAAAAAAAGTAAAATAAAAAAAAAAAAGTGATTTTTATGGTTTATTTTTCCTTTTTTAAGGCATGACAATCGTCTGCTCCAAGTGGCTGTGACAATCTGAGTGTCTATCCTTCAGATTTAAGCATTACCCACTTGGGATAATGTTTTTTTTTTCCATCTCCAGATAGTGGACCAAATAGACTGCGCCGTTCCCTTCTAGCAATGCAGGTTCTTCAAAGCAGTCACTGTTTACCTTGATAACCACGTTGAATGCTATTGGTCAATCAAACCAGAGCACTGCAAAAAAAAATACCCCTGCAAGAATGTATCTGCCAGTGCAGTTGCTAAAACCATGTTATGAAGAAACTGGCTCTCAG
This sequence comes from Neosilurus mollespiculum, assembly GCA_030014195.1. Lineage (NCBI taxonomy): Eukaryota > Metazoa > Chordata > Actinopteri > Siluriformes > Plotosidae > Neosilurus > Neosilurus mollespiculum. The sequence continues at coordinate 44,294,702 of JAQMYF010000024.1, read as the reverse complement.
ATCAAGACCAAGACTCTGGATAAGGTCATCAGAGTCACCTACCTCAGAATTCACCAAGCAGCAGCACTTCAGATTGTAGAAGCAGCAGACACATCTCATCATCAACTGTTTGGAGATGTGAATCAGAACTTCACTACCAAATTGATGCAAATAAACCACTACTGAGGGAGGCCAATAAGATAAAGGCAAAAAAAAAAAAAAAAAAAAGACAGGACATTACACGAGTGGAAACCTCTACTTTGCTCTGTTGAGTCCAGATCCTGGTTCTAACCACCTTCGTGAGACAGAAAAGGGGAAAATATCGTATCTGCATGTCTGGTTCCCACTGTAAAGCGATGGGAAGGAGGTGTGATGGTGTGGGGCTTGAAACTGTTGGGGACGGTACACGGTCCCGTCACTACCACATCACTACCACAGCGTTGTGTTGCGATATTCCATCTCATCTGGTTCGTGCTTCGTGGAACAACAGAGGACCCAACACACCATGCCGTACAGTTAGCACATCCGCCTCACAGCAAGAAAGTCCTGGGTTCAAGCCTCGTGCCTCAGTGAGAGTATTTCTGTGTATAGTTTGCATGTTCTCCCTGTGCTTTAGTCCAGGTAGTCAAGTTTCCGCCCACAGCCAAAAGACATGCACATTAGGCTAATCGGGTATTGTGAATGGCCGTGTGTGCGTTGGTCCTCGTATTGATGTCCTGGGTTCGAGCCCCAAGGTTAGCAAGTTGTTTATGCATGGTGTTTGCATGTTGTCACAATGCTTAGAGGGCTCATACAAGGTGCTCTGGTTTCCTTTCCCAATCCATAAACATACACCTAATGCCAATTCTGATCTTCTGGATTGCTCTTAAATGTCTGCATTGACCCTGCAATGAACTGGTGAGCTGATCAGGGTGCACCCCGCCTTTTGGCCAGACTGGGATCAAACTGGCTCCAGTTTCCCTGCAACCCTAAACAGGATAAGCGCTATGGATAATGAATAAATGAATGAATGAATATTTAACCAAGGATAGTGAAGGAGTGCTACATCAGATTACTGAGCCTCAGCAATCACTCAGTTTGGGAATGAGTTGAGCCTCAAAGTAAAAGAAAAGAAAAGCAGTCAGTAAGTGTTGAGCATGTATAGGAACTCCTTCAGGGCTGCTGGAAAACCATTTCAGGTGACTACCTGGTTAAGAGAATTCCAGGAGGAGGTGATCAAAAAATGGCTATTTTGAAGAATCTAAAACATTTTTCGGGGCGGGGGGGGGGGGGGGGGGGGGG
>JAQMYF010000024.1:44252931-44293432 GCA_030014195.1 Neosilurus mollespiculum | reverse complement strand
AATTCCCGGCGGTGGTGATAAAAAAATGGGTTTTTTTAAGAATCTAAAACATTTTTAGCCCCCCCTCCCCCCCCCCCCCCCCCGCTTCTTATATGATACTACATGTGTTATTTCATAGTTGTGATGCATGAAGCATTGAAGATGTGTCCAAACTTTTGACTGGTGCAGTATAGCGACCCAGATAATAAAATATAAAATTAAAACACCTCACAAGCCTTCTCACCTACAGTCAGAGCTGCAGTCCTCTTGTGGCAACCAGAAGCCTTCCAGCCAGTGCAGTTCCAGCTGCACCATGAGCTGAGACACGGATCTCGGGACCCCATAGAGCCAAATGTGTTGACCAAATCCACCCAGAAGCAACAGGACAGATGGGAAGAAAAAGAAAAGAGCAAGGCTCCTTCCCCCTGCCTACCAAACAAACAACAACAAAAAGTTATTTTTTCTGTCATGGTAAAGTCCGTCAATTAGTACAATCTTTGGTTCCAAATGTTTTGATGTTTACTCTGGGCCACCGTTGAATTCTCAAATACGATGCCATTGCTATTTAACACCTGTATCAGTGTTCACCAGTATCAGTGTTTTGTAACAGTCAGTGGTAGTTTTTATTATTCATTCAAACAAGAGATTGATTCAAACATCTGATTGGTGGAAAGCCAGTGCATCTTTGCAATGGGATAACTCAATTATTGCACTGTTGCCATGGGATAAGTTGAATGATTGCTGCACGACTGGCAGACGCAACACAGTGACGTGTCTGTCTACTTTGAAAATGTTTGAATGAATAATAAACCAATTAAATAATTCGGCTTCTGTTTGATAAAGAGTTATTCTGTCTCGACAGATCCCAAACCCTCGACCAAATAATTCTCTACATCATACTTTGCCTCATTCGATAACGGCTTAGTATCATACCCTTGAGGATGGACTGCTTTTGGGTTCTGCCTGGTTGTTTTTACTCCGAGCAGGGTCATTTACATCAGCTGGCTTTGGAATTGCTTCAGGAGACACTTCTGCAGAAAGCTTCTCAGTCTCCGCTAATGGCGAACACTGCTTTTCAGCATGTTCCACGACTGATCCCGATGGCATTTCTTTTACAATCATCTCCTCCAACGTATCTCCGATAGACTGCATGATTTCTCCAAGTTTTTCTTCAATATCATCCTGAATAACTGAAGCTGATTCTTGCTTGTCTTTCAGCTGAAACTCTGTACTCACATCTTGAGGCTCTGCCCACCGTTGTGAGGCTGAATCTGTGCCGTGGGGCTCTGTCTCTATTCTAAGACCCGGTCTGTGAAGTGATTCCTTAAGGCTCTCCAAATCATCTGGTTCAGGAGAATGGTTTCCTTTAAGACAAAACGATGCAGCCTGTGAGTTTTCAGACAGGATGGGCTCGGGCAACCCGGCAACAGAGAGATCATCGGTGCTGTGTGAGTGTAGGCGTGTTGTCAGAACTGGCAGTTTTTTTCGCAAAGTGTCGCCAAGGCCGATCCCTCTCTCTTTCATTTGGCATTCTCGAGCGGATCCGTCTGGCTTCGGTGCCAGCTGTGACTCTGCAGTTTGGGTGGTGGTTCTCTTGCGAGCCAGCGAGCTTTGGAAAGTGGGGATCCGTGACGAAGGTTTTCCTGCTTTTCGGGACTCTTCCCCTTCCACCTTCTGCTCAGCAGAGCCCTTATCATCCTCATGCTTTATCATCTGATCTTCAGATGTCCCGATATCGACATCCTCAGATTCCTATAATAATAACAACAACAATAATACAGACATGTTTATGTTTACACACCTCGCTCATTTGGTAGGATGCTGAATGAATGAATTAAAACATGGAGACATGATAATGGATGATGCTGAAGACTTGAATCTAATCACACCTTTAACTTTCAATGAATGACACAAGAGCATCACAGCAAAAATATACAAAACCCGGATAAAAACGGGGGTGTTACGGGACTGAGACAAAACAGCCGAAATGCTTTTCAGTCGTGAATAACCCAGTGACATGGTTAGGGTCTAGTCTGGATGGTTAGCTGGGTCCAACTTCATACATAATACGTTAACATTTGGAAAACAATTAGCTAACAAGGTTAGCAAATCGCACAAAGCTGAAGGAAAATAATAACAACTTACCATTATTCGAGTCTTTAAAACTAGCTAACCAAACAGGGTTCTGTCTATAAATACCAAGCTATAAATGTTTACAGCTCCAGGTTGTGAATTCAATTTAAAACAAGAGCTAGCCTTAGCAGATTAGCTACAGTAGAAAGAGCTAATGCGGCTAGCAAGAATGCTATACAGGGAAACAAGTCGCTCTCCGTGTTTCTCTCTCTCTTTTCTTCCTTTCTGCTACGTGGCTGTGGTTCAGTAGAGAGAGAGAGAGAGAGAGAGAGAGAGAGAGAAGCCTCGCCTACTTGAAGCTGACTTAACCACCCACTTCTGAGAGACTGTAAATATGTCGGAGTCGTGTTGAGCGCCTCAGTGTAGTGTGTTTGTGTGTGAGCGGAGCGTCGTCCCATTTCAACCAAATAACCAACTAAACACTCGTTTAACAATAAACACACGTACAATCTCTCAAAATATATATACATATATTTATGTAAATGTGCTGCTGCACCGTGAAGTTGAAATAAACCGAGCCAAAGAGACTGTGTTGGTTTTTTAAAGCGAGGAATGAACCGCAAACACGTCACAGAAGAAACCGAACGTAAACATATCAAGATTCAAATTGAAGCAACCGCCGTTTCCGGTCCTCTCTCTCCATTGGTGCTGTATTTGAGGAAACTGGTGCAATGCAGCCTCTCTCCTCTAGAGGGAGACAAACACACACACAGACACAAACACACAGACACAAACACACACACACAAACACACACACACACAGACAAACACACAGACAAACACACACACACACAAACAAACACACACACAAACAAACACACATAGACACAAACACACACACAAACACACACATACACACACACAAACAAACACACACACAAACAAACACAAACACACACACATAGACACAAACACACACACAGACACAAACATACACACACACACAAAAACACACACACAAACACACAGACACAAACACACACGCGCACAAAAACACACATACACACACAAAAACACAAACACACGCACACAAACACACACACACACACACACACACATATATATATATTTACACACACCATATTATGACTATAGTGGAGAAACGATGATTTGCATTAAATTAATTGATTGGTGAAAATGTATTAAAATGTAATTGAATTGTTAAATAATGATGATTTGTATTAAATTGTAGTTGATCTGTTAAATGATGATTTATGCATAAAAAACCTGAGGTCTGCCCAAAAGTCCACCCAAGGCCTACCATGTAATGTCAAAACCACCTGGTGTCAACAATCTCTGGTCTTTTCTTGAGCCGAGAAATAATGGTGGCGAACGCTAACACTGAAAACCAGTGGTATAAATACCCGGCCTTGAGTGGATTTGGGTGTCTTCAAATTCTCATTTGGAGATCACAACTGCTGCGCTGAACTGCTATTATTTTCACTTTACCTGAATAACTTGTTCCTAAACTTTTTGAACTGCTAAACAATTCGCTGTTTTTGTCTACTTTGATTGAATAAAACTACTCTTTGCTTTTGAATCTACATCTCTGGGTGAATTGACCTGTGTCCGCCACGACATGACATATAGTACAATTTTCCATTTTAATTTCATTCTCAAGTGCCGCATGGTAGCGTAGTGATTAGCATGTCTGCCACACAGAAAGAAGGTCCTGGGTTCCAGTCCCGGGTTCAGTTTACAGGTTCACCATGTGCTTGTCTGAGTTTCCCTGGTACTCTGGTTTTCTCCCACAGTCCAAAGACATGCGCATTAGGCTAACTGGCTGTTCCAAATTTACTTTTATATGTGAACGTGAGTGTGAATGCTTGTGTGTGTGTTGGCTCTGAAATGGCCGGGGGGAGCTGTTTAAGGTCTACAGAGCCTTGCCCAGTGTTGGCTGAGTTAGGCTCCAACCTCCCCACGACTCTAATATGAGTAAGAGGTTTGGAAAATGAGTCCATGAGTGAGATTTGTACCTTAATCATTATGTTTGCCTTATTATTATTATTATTATAGTTTCACCTCACTGATTAATGCAGCCTGAACCTTTGAAAGATTTCCCCACAAGTTATATATCCAAACGTGCAGTTCGAGAGAAAATGGTGTGGAGTGAATTTTGGTAGCGATTTAAGTTAATATATCATCGAAAACTGCCAAAAAAGTTTTTGAAAAAAAGGGGGCTCATTTGGAATGAATGGGAAAGCATGGTGAAAAAGACCCTCTTTGTGACATCTTCACATATTTCAGTCCCTCTCTGTGATGTTGAATCTCTCTCTCACCAGACAAAATGCATTGCCACCCTCACAGGCACACCTGGTAGACACACAACAAACTGCAGGCAAACATTCAACATTTCTGCAGGAATTCTCAAGTTATTAATTTTTTTCTTTATTGATTGTGCTTAAAATATATATATATATATATATATAAAACATTGTTTAGACCGTAACACATTTTAAAGCTTCAGCTTTCTTCCTTCTACCCTACTTCCTCAAATATGGTGAAAAAAAAAATCAACACTTTCCATGGAATGTACTTGTTTTTCACTTGCCTGTATTGATTACTACACTGTTTATGCTACTGATGTTAGTCTGTTAGTGTGTTATTGAGAGATTGCAGTCATTGATTTGCAGTATTTTCCCAGCGCTTACTGGTGAATCCTGGTTGCGTCATATCAACGAGTGCTTGAAGGTAATGCGAGGCCATCTGTCTGAAAGTTGAAGTTGAGGTGGACCTTCCAACAAGATAATGATTCTAAGCACTGCAGCACTGCAGCAAATCCACCCAGGAGTGAATCAAAAAGAAGACATGGGGTTACGGTATGTTGGGTCAAAACCGAGGTTTAAAGCCTGTGGAAATGTGGGGAATTTGAAAAGGGAAGTACATGCAAGAGAACTCTCAAACATTTTGCAACGGATGGAAGAGAGGTCCAAAAAATTTTAGCAGGTTGATCACAGCGACGGGTGGAGAGTTATGCAAAACACCTAGACGTTATTTTTTGCTAAAGAGGTGATACTAGCTTCTGAAGCCAGTGTTGTACTTACTTTTTCCACAGAAGTATATCTACTGATAATTTTGTCAAACAAGGGTTTTTATAGTATATCACCTTTAATATGTTGGGAAAAAAAGGAAGAGTTTCCATTGAACTGTACGTTATAACAGCTTCAGACAGGTAACAGCGGTGGTAACTACTGCTGAGTACTGGTCCACGAGCATTAGAATGAACGTCAGGCCAGAGGGCGAGCCCAATAGAGTGCACTGAGGTCAACCATGTTGTCTTCTTCCTCAAAAAGGTGATTAATTGAATAAGCAAATGCTATAAACTGGGTTTTTTAATGATCAACTGAAACACAACATGCTCCGTAGCAGTGGCTGAGGTATCTTTTTTCCCCATCAGAAATGTAGCATAAAAGTCACTAAAATGCACGAACTGCAAGGCTTTTTTTTTTTTTCACAGACAGCATAGATTGCAGCGGTATGAGGGTGTTGTTGTTTAAAACTTACTGATGAAGCATGTGTCAGTTGTTGCTACCCAGCGCTATTTTTATCTGTGTATATGACACTTCACAAATGAAAACAATTCCTGTTTTGGTAATGGCGCAGGTTTTCCACAGAACAACAAAATCACATGACCAAGCACGCCTGTTCTGTCTTTTAGCTCTGCGGTAATGTCCAATATTTTTTGTACTCATTTTATTTATATCCAGATTAATCATTAATTACAAATCAGTAAATTCTATTTAACAAAAGAGCGTTTTCTGCAGCAATGGATGCAGTTGCTTATAGAGTTACTATATTTTTAAACTAAGGTGCATGATGAGTTATCTCAGAAACACAAAATGTTCTTAGAGTTAACATATTTCAGGACTAAAATAACTGATGGGGTGACTCAAACACTGATAGCAGCTTCAGTAGGGCTTGTTTTGATGTTTTACGCTGTGTAATCTGTCCCACAGATAACTGCTGGGTTTAAACAAACCCCTGCTTCTACTGCTTTATTGCTGTAATTCCTAACATGTGGGGAAAAAACAATACAAGCCGGTATAATTCTACTGTCACTCACCTATTTGCCAAACTGCTTTGCTTTTGCTAATATTAGGGACACGGGGAGGCTCGAACCTATCTCAGCCAACACTGGGCAAAGACAGGGTACACCCTAAATAGTTTGCCAGACCATCACAGGGCCAACACACGCACAAACCATTCACACTCACACAGGGGCATCTAGGGGCAATTTGGAACAACCAGTCAACGTAATGTGCATGTTTTTGGACTGTGGGAGGGAACCGGAGTACCTGGAGGAAACCCATGCAAGCATGGGGATAACATGCAAACTTCATAAAGAAACGCCCCCTACCGAGCCCTGGACTTGAATCCAGGACCAATTGAATAATATTACAGCAATAATAGTGGGGCCGGTGGTGTAGTGGTTAGGGTGCTGGGCTCATGATCGAGAGGTCGTGGGTTTGAATCCCTGTTAGACCCCCACCGTGCTAAGACCCCTGGGCAAGGTCTTAACCACAAGTGCACCCACTGGTGGCCAAAATATACTGGCAAGGTGACCTGCGATGATGGACTAGCGTCCCATCCAGGAGGAGTTGAACTCCTAGTCGCCTCACGCCACGGAAACTGGGGATAAGCACCGGCCTGATGAGCCAGTAGGCTTGGGTGTAAAAGCCCAACATACTTACCATACCATAGCAATAATAGCTACGCAGTGTTTAACTGAAGCATAGTTTTGCTAAGGTATGATTGAAGTGGAAAGCCCAGGATGTCATGCTGTAAGTGCAACAGGAAGTCACATGGTGGCTCACATGAGAGAGAGAGCGAGAGAGCGAGAGAGAGAGAGAGAGAGAGAGAGAGAGCAGCTCTGTGGAGGAGATAAATACAGCTCACACATTCTGGAACATTCTGGGGTTCTTTGTTGCATTGAAGGTTAACTGTACAATGAAACTCCACCCTCTACTGTGTAAAAGTGAGAACTGTACTCGAGTCATCCGCCAGATGGCGCAAGTGTAACACCGAGAAATCTGTTGCTCTGGTTTTGGAGCAAGAACTGAAAGCCCTGAGGAAGTAGCCTGACTTTATTGTGACAGCTGACTTTCACTGACCTGTAGCTGAGGTACGCTGAGATTGTTTCGCGTTGAAATTTTATATTTTATATCAATAACACTCTTCAGATACTTTTTCTGACTGGTTTGTTTGGGGTCTGTGTGAACCGGCTCAGCTAGCTAACAGCTTTATCTTATCTTAGCAAAGTTAGCTGCATAGTTTTAGCAAGCTAGCTAACTGTGTTTACTGTAGCTTTGTTGTTGTTTTGTTGTTGCTGTTGACAAGTAACTGTTATAATTATTGTGTAAACGGTTAGTAACGTTCCCTGAGATGGATTAAATGATAATTATTGGTGGTGTACAGTTATTGGTGTGTAATGTGGAATGTTTAGGATGGTTGTTTGTGTTGTTAATGTATCGAGAGGAAGATTACACTGTAGTTTTCATTCCTCATGTCACAGTGTTGGTGTTAAACCATAAGGGAATTATTATTATTGCCCATGTTGAAAGTTTAATCTTTTCTTTCTTTTACAGGTTTGGACCATAACCTGGCTTCGATCTTGCATATCCTGAATCTTTTGTTACACACACAGTGTTGTATTATACACACTGCAGTGTTCACCACTTGTTGTTGTTGTTTTTTTAGGGATGAGGTTGTGTCCTCAGCATTTCGTGGATATGTAAAGGAAATTATTGATCTTTCTTTTGGAGTTGGAGCAAAGTTCAGACGTTTAAGGCTTCCTCCGAGCTGTTAAACCAAACATTTCCTCTGCTTTGCTCCTGCACCGACGCTGGACTTCTCTATTCGGATTTTAACAAAACACTTCTCTTATTCGTTCGCCGTATCTCAATCCCGTCTAGTTTTGGTTTACTTCTCTTTACGGCATGGCGGTTACACCTCCTAGTTCCATTTCTTCTGCGCCGTCACCACCGCTCCCAATAAAGCCAGCGATGCCTCCATCTGTACAGCTCGGAGTCACCATCATGTACACCTGTCTGTACGGAGCGCTGTTCTGGATCGTGTACATCCAGCTCTGGTTGTTGTTATTCTATCGCCATAAGAGGTGGAGCTACCAGAGTGTTTTTCTTTTCCTCTGCCTGTTTTGGGCCGCCCTTCGTACTACCCTGTTTTCCTTTTACTTTGGGGATGCTGTCGCTGCCAACCACCTGCCCACTCCGATATACTGGCTCCTCTACTGCTGCCCCGTGTGCCTCCAGTTCTTTACTTTGAGCCTCATCAATCTCTACTTCACACAGGTAAGGCATATGCTAAAAACATCACCATTTCTTTTGTTCTATGAAAATGCTTTCAGTATCAGCTCTTGCCTGTGTTGTGGTATGTTAACAGGTCTTGCTCAAAGTTCGAGACTTGTTCAGTATTGAACCTAGGAAAGGATTGTGAGTAACTTTCATCACTGAAAAAAAAAACCCACTTGCTTAATAAATGTATAACCCAAAAGTTAAACGTTTTTAACAGTCCTCATTGTTAAGCAGTCTTCTCTTCCATCAGGTACGTGGCCCGCTGTGTGTACGCAGCCATGAGTGTGGTTTTCTTATGTGTCAATGTGGTTTGCGCCAGCCTTGGGGAGCGAGGAGACACAGGTGGGGTCAGGAACAAAACGTGGACGCTGGTTCTCGTCCGTGTCTTGGTTAATGACCTCCTTTTTATCATCGAGGCTGTGTGCCTGGCCACTTCACTGCTGCTCCTGACCCGGTTTTCTCCCACCACCAGCCCTTATTTAAACAGTAAAGTAAGTAACAATCATTTTAAGTTAGCATGTTGTATTAAAGACTCAAGCAGGTGCCTCTTTTTTTTAATATATAGTAATCGGGTTATCCTGGGAGTGGTTTTAAATTTACAGACGGAAGATAGGGAGTGTCCATATTTCATGACCGCCTTCAGTTCCTCGCCCTTTTCTATTTTAGGGGACCAGTCTTTGCAGGACCGCGGTGTTAGGAGCAGGTGTGATCCTTCTGTTCTTAAGCAGAGCGTGCTATAACCTTACCGTCCTCATCCTGTCACAGAATCACAAGGTGGAGTCCTTCGGCTTTGACTGGTACAACATCTCCGACCAGGTATAGAAGCTCGATGGATTTAGGATGTTCAGTTCTGATGGAACTGGAGAGTCATGTTCACTTCTGTTTCTCCCCCAAGGCTGATCTTCGTAATGATCTTGGAGACATGGGCTACATCGTTTTCGGAGCTATTCTTTTCATCTGGGAGCTCCTCCCCACAAGCCTTCTCATTCTAATCTTCAGGGTGCCTCGTCCTCCCAAAGAAATGGTTAGCTCTTCTCCTGGTAACTCTAATGGCAGATCTGCCTGCATACATTTTACGAGTGTTGTATAGAAAAGCAGTATTTTAAGACTGGAGTTTGTACACTGCTGCAAGTTAGGACTCAAATTCATGCCCCAAGAGTCTGCACCCCAATCCCCTTTTTAAAAATGAAATAAAGAAAAATTCCAGACATCTGGACACCTCCTGGAAGCACTGCCCCCTCCCTCCCTCAGCTCAGAATAATGGTTCTGGCTCCCTCTTAAACGATGCAGCAGTGTACAAACACTCCAGTCTCTACTCTGGAAAGGATGAGTATTTTTATCCTCTGCTTAGTCAGTGCTTGGGGGTTGGCGGATCTGGAATTGGGCAGGGTTACTGATCAGAAGGTTGGGGGTTCAAACCCCACTAAGACCGAACCGCCACTGTTGAGCTTTGTATCCTCAACAGCTCAGGGGTATAAATGAGATGGTGGTGTCTGCCAAATGCCGTAAATGTTATTCTTACATTGACTGATGCCACCCATAAAAAAAAAAAAATAATAATGAAAAATTACATTTCAATTTGAATGCTTTTCAGAAATGTAGTCCAGTCATCAACAGAAGGGCCTCACGCTCATATTTCTTTGACGATCCACGAGGAATGGATAGCGACCCAAGCGCTACTTGGTCATACAGCATACAGCCTAATAGCAGGTATAGTACAGTACAGTAGTCACATTCCTACCTTCACCACTAACACATGAATGTCTGAAAGCTACAGCCTGTATTTCACCATGACGGATTGAACGTAGACATGCCAGTAAAATGGTTATTTCCAAAATAAATAAATAAATAAATCACATCTTTAAATCCCTTTCAGCTGGTTTGGCTCCAGTGAGACGACGCCACTCTTGTTCAACAGGACCGATCAAACAAACCAGCATCACTCGCTCTACTCCACCCCACAGACATGAGCACTCCACATGAAGGTTCTAAGGATTTGACATTGACTGTTCTCAGGCAATAATGCATCAGTACCTCAGCCTCTGGAGCACAATAGGTGATATTTGCACTGAAACCTGGTGTATATGCTTGCACATTCCATTTTCATGCTTCTAACTTGTCTATACCAGCATTTTAGGGAGATTTGCAGGCTCTATCCTGTTTACATAAATAAGGACCACTAGAGGGCTATTACCTGACCTAACCTTGTACAACTTTTTTTTTTTTTTTTGTACATGTAAAGAAAGAAATGAAAAAGCATGTAAGCGAAGTTGACTGCAATACTTAAATGTACAGACTGGGGGAATTTATTTTAAATGTTTTTAATATGAACAATTTGTGGGATTTCTTTGGTGAATTTTAATACCTTAAATTAATTGCATTATATTAATTCCCAAGTAATGATTTGTTATTGCTAAATATTTAAGGAATTAAAAAAAAAAAACCTGTGAGAGTTGAATGATTTATTCTGCATTATTTACAGATCTTCTTATTAAAATACTTTGTACAGTATGTACAGTTTGTTAACTTACGCCACACTTGATCATCATAGCAGATATCAGATCTGAAGAAACAGAAAGCTAGGAATCATCAAAACAATACCAAAAATATATATATCCATCTTTGCCAACAAATAACCTTGCTATGCCTTCATGTTGTGGGCTTGCAGAGAAAAGACTATATGTAAAGAAAAAAAAAAAAAAAAAACTATGCAGATTACAAAGACTTCTCCTTGGATGTGTGTGATTAATTCAGCACATATTATCGAGGAATCCAATCTTCCATCTGTGACTCTCCAACATCACTGCTGAAGTTCTGAGTAACACGAGCCCACTGGGAGACGACTTGACTTCTCAAGCACCCGGCGTCCCAAAGCAGGGTACATTTCTCCTGTATAAAGTCCTTCGTCAAAATGAAATGCCTGGACTACTAGTGGAATAATCAGTGGTCCAGAGGCGGTGTGGTGTCCAGCTTGCGTAGGCGGCGACGTCTCAATTCGGCAGCGCTCGGCTCCCCGTCCACCTCTGCCTCCTCATCCTCCTTCTTCTCCTCCTCCTTCTCAGCCACTGTGGTGGAGTCTGGTTGGGTGAAACCTGTCGCTCCACTGACAGGACCGGCTATTGAGAGTGAAAACAAGGATTACGTTCATGTTCCGAATGATTCAGTTACTGATATACCAGCAAACGTGTTTACCCTCACTGCTCTGTGTTCCATTCTCCTGGCTAGATGCTTCAGTTTTGCCTGAACCACTCGCTTCAGCGGTGCTGCTCTCTGGTCGAGGAGGACTGGTGTAGAGCAGAGGAAATAAAAGAACGGTTAATATGATGCACGTGATGAGTACGTATGTTGTAGCTGTTTTTTTTTTCTTCTTTAAATTCCAGTGAAAGCTCATGGTGTACCTAAGTGTAGCGACGGTGGTGAGGTAGTGGTGGATGTTAAGCATGGCAGCATCCAGCAATGTGTGGATGTTCTGAAGGCACTGCAGTCTGGCCTCCAGACCACGACGTCCTTCCTGCTCCAACTCCCTCAGTTCTTCCTCCGACATTGTGGACAGAGACGGTGGAGGAGGAGGCATCGCTGACACTTAATGAACAAATAAGAAGGGCACCTGAGCTTGGAACAAGGGCTGGCTTTAACTCTGAATTCATCTTAAGTCTAGCTTAAGTCATCCTGTCATCTTTGTAATAGTCATGCCATGTCAAGCCTAATGGATGTTTCCTTCAGGAAGGATGTTATGTTTTAGCCTCGGGTTGGGAAAAAAATTGAAAAAAGACATCGTGCAGAGTTTCATGAAAAATCTAGCAACGGTGGGGCTTTGATCAAGGAGGAATGTATTACATTTTACAGATGGATCCTGGAATTTTATTTATTTTTTGGTTCATACCGGGGATTGCTATGCTTGGCAGAGGTTTGCGCTCTCCAAGTGGATCTTATCTTGGTCAGGGTCATAGTGGCTCAGGAGCTTAACATATATACAAGGGCAGGATGGGTACGGTGCTGGTCCGGCTCAGAGGATAGACAGATTCACACAGATTTATACATAAAGAAAATTAGCACACAGTCAAATCCACTACTGGCAGAACAGGAAACTCACAGAAAGGGGAAACCTGCTACTATCTTCTCTAGACATGATGACTTCACAGAACATACCCAGCCTTTCAGAGTCAAGAACAATCATAACAACTCACAGCATGCTGTGTATAAACCAGCTTGGTAGGTTTCACTGAAGGCATGTGATGGTTCTTGTGTGCAGCTGATTTATACTCACTGAAGGGTGGGGGTGGAGGCATGGGCAGCCATGGTGCTGATGGGAATGGTGGGGGCATGGAGAAGGGGAATCCAGGAACTCCGCCCACAGGAGCTGAAGCAGCAGCGGCAGCAGCAGTGTCTGTACCAGTCTGGCTTGAGCTACCAGCCCCTGAATCTGCACATTCAATGTGGAAAAATAGTGTTTGTGAACATTTTTTTTGGTGATGCAGAATAAAAAAACAGCTTTCTCTTTAATGGGTGGTTTATCAAACGGACCAAGATCTGAAGACACCTAGTCAGCATAAATGAATAGAAACCTAAAGTGCACAAACAATTAAATAAAACTCTCACCTCCCCCTGAAGTTTGGGTTGTATCTGCGCTGGTATGTGGTGTGCTAGAGGCTGCCGGAGCAGCAGGAGGAGCTGCAGGAGGAGCTGCACCCGGAAAGGGAGCCCAAAAAGGGAAAAGACCTGGGGGAAACTGGGGCAATACACCTGGAGCAACTGGAAATAATACACACACACACACACACACGCAATCATTAAACAAGAATGCATTAAACACTGGTTTAAAGTAATGGCTGAGGGCTGGTGGTTACCATTAGCAGCAGGAGGAGGAGGACCATTAGCAGGTGCTCCTGGAGCTGCAGGGGGTACCGGGGCAGCAGGAGCAGGAGTGGTGTTAGGCTGTGATGCTCGCAGGACATCCATACGGCACGTTGGACATGTCTGCTGCCTCTGGAACCACGACCGAAGGCAACTGTGACAGGGATATAAACATTATACACACCACACAGTTATAGACCCTGAAACCCTTCAGCACCAAACCAGATGGAGCTGCAGTGTGATATTTTTGAATATAGCAGATAATCTATGCTATTTTAAAGTATATGAAATAAGCGTAGTGGGTGGTGGGTACAAGCCAATCAGAAGCCAGCTTTTACGGTGTTGCTAGTAATACAGAACATTTTTATAAAGGCATTTTATTGGTTAACTGTATTAATGATATTACTTTTACATTAAACGATTCATTCATTCTCTAAGCCGCTTAATCCTAATTAGGGTCACAGCTCGCCGGGCCATCGCAGGGCAACACATACAACCATTCTATGTTATACACACTCACACATAGTGGCGATTTAAAACCGCCATTTAGTTACTTCTGTGCATGTTTTTGGACTGTGGGAGGAAACCCACGCAAGCACAGGGAGAACATGCAAACTCCACAGCCCGGGAATCAAATTCAGGCTTGCTTCTTGCTGTGAAGCAAATGTGCTAACCACTGCGCCACCACAAATGATTCAATAGCAGAAATTCCAAGCTAAGTATTGATGCCAGACACGATGGGGAAATCCCCGAACATCACGCAATATGGACCTTCATTAAAGGTAGGTTGTGATACACTGTAGAAAGCTGTAGACAGTGTATACACTAGAAATAAAACAAAACAATTGACTAGTTGTAAAATTTAAACAGGTTTGTAGCATTTTATGCTAAAATGCTATTGACCCACGAATGAATTAAATCTGCTACATCTAAAAATATGGCACTGTGACTTTGTACTGGTTTGACTGGAGGATTACACTGTGTGTGTGTGTATGTGCATAAAATAGTATATTTATGTAGAATATATATAGAATAGTAAACAGTACAATTCACTAAAATAAACAAACAAACAAACAAACAAACAGCAACCTAGAGTGAAAGATGTGGTTGCAGGGCAGTTTCTTGGCTCCGGTTACCATCTCTTCCCGACAGATGATACACACATTGTCAGAGGCCTGCAGGTCCTCAGGTGTTGCATCTGGGTAGCTGCAAAACAAAACAAAAAAGTCAAAAGGTGTTACAATTCAAGATCAAAATACATCCCCTGTACGCATGTTTTCAAGCTTTCAGAAAGTCTCTTACAGTGTGTTCATGTTCCGGATGGCTCGCCGAGACATTATAGCGTCCGTTACAGCCTTCTTAAATTGCCTGGTATAGAAAAGATCCATTTTATGATTTACAAGAGGTCTAATTCCACCTGTATTACTTGTACATTTAAATAACTTCTGCTCCCCATCCAAATAATAAAGCACATGAGTGCAACTTCAGAATGAGATCTCGTATCGCTTTACCTCATTGCGAGATACATGGGTCGAATGGCAAACAGGGGGAAGGTGTGCACTTTGATCATGATGGTCATGAACGCCATGTACAGCAGCACCTTAATAAAGCCTGCAGGTCACAAACGGGACCAAGTGTGAGGACATTTACATTTCTACATGACACACTGTTCAAATAAATCAATAATACATCACTAAAAAAATAGCAAACCTCTCCCACCTGTAAAGAGTTCCGTGTAAAGCATGTAGACGGCTTTGTTTTCCCACGGGTTCTCACTCTGAAGGTCAATGGTGTGCAGGGCGTACTTAATGAAGGTGGTGAGAACCATGGTCATCAGAATTGCATACTGAAAGCATGAGAGTGAGAGAGAAAGTGATAAAGAAGGTAAGCTGGACGGAGTAATGTTTCCATCCGTGGCTTGTGCATTGATATACTAGCACAGGGCTTCCCAAACTAGGAGTTGTAACCCCATCTGTGGTTGCCCAATTTACAAATGGAGACATAAAAGAATTTCTAAATCTTATCTTCAGTACTATTGATTTATTTGACAAATGAATATAAAAATATATAGAATACAGACACTGCATTTCTACTCTATGAGTCATGTTTAAATTAATATGCACTACTTTAATCTTTTTTTCAGCTTCCTGTATTTTTGCAGTATATTAAATCCCTCCCGAAGGGCTCCTGAGTGGCGACTATCAACCTTGAAACCACAAGTTCGAATCTGGGTTGATGCCACAGCCATCCGCGACTGGGAGTCCACGGGACCTAATTGCTTGAGCTGTCACAAGAGGGAAGGAACGGCATGCGCTCCCCCATCACTCACAGCAATCACCAGCCAATCCTCTGAGGGTGTTAGGCCGCCTTCAAATGCGCATGCGCAACAGTTCATAAAGAGGCGGGTGGCAGCATGGCAGGTTACAGAGGGAGAATGTTAATGCTTACGCCCCTCTCTGGTTGGTGGTGATAGGGGGAGGGAACACCTGACGTGAATTAGATTCGACTAAACATTAAAGGAGAAAAAACGGGGAAGAATAAATGAATAAATAAATACCTCCCGATACACGCTATCACTCTGGGTCATATCACTCACTTATATCATTCTAGACAGTCATCATGTACTAAAGGGTAACTGCTTTTCCCCTTTTAGTACTGTACGGCATTTAAAAACTTCACGTCGCATTCAAACCTACAGAACCATTTTTCAGGGTCTGAGTTTTCTATTTGAGATGCAGTGCACAACAAGAACCAACAGTTACGCATCATTCAGCTAAAACCTGTTGGACTGCAATGCTTTAGCTCTGGCATGTCATTAAAAAAATTTCCCATTTAAATGGAGCAGATATGCATACGACAGGCACCAAGTACATAAACAACCACGCTGCGGTAGAGATGTGTATCCGAATCACCAAGGCCGATGAAACGCAATCCATCGGCAACAATCCAATACAAAGCAACTAGTAATGCACTATGATATGATTCCACCCAATGAGATTTGATTCAACACAGCAAGATTGAATGTGATGTGATTAACATGGCGTGTAATGTAATACCGCCTGCTTCTCTCTCTCTCTCTCTCCCTCCCATTCATTCATTCTTCTCCTGAAGGTTTTTAAACAGTTCTTGTCTCTCAGAAACACCTCCACCTCGTGTGAGAACTGGCTGTGAGACTTTACAGGAATTGGAGGGGCGACAGTACATTTGGGTGTGTATAGAGGAAAGAAATGAAAATAAAACTAAAAATGTTTTTGACACAAACGATCAGGTTAGCAGGCAGGTCCACAGGCATATCTGGTAAAAAAAATAAAAATAAATAAAAACAATGTTGGGCTAAATTTTACATGTCTGAGTTTTTAAATGACCACCTGCATATTTCATGTCTCCCCTGTGACCTTGAAATTAGTTCAAGGTGACCCAGTTTCAGTGAACACTAAGTACAACAGGTATGATTTGGAAACCAATCCAACACCAACTGCACCCTTTCTGTGTGGAGTTTGAATGTTCTCTCCATGGGTTTCCTCCGGGTACTCCGGTTTCCTCTCACAGTCCAAAAAAAATGCACAGTAGGCTAACTGGCTGTTCCAAATCGCCCCTAGGTGTGAGAGTGAGTGTGAAGGGTTGTATGTGTGTTATAGGTGTAAATGGTTGTGTATGCTGGCCCTGAGATGGCCTGGCGAGCTGTTCAGGGTGTACCCCGCCCTCGCCCAGAGTTGGCTGAGACGGGCACCAGCCTCCCGCGACCCTAATTAGGATTAAAATCCTAACATCCCTACCACTTACATTAATACTGCTTTTACACACAAACACACACACACACACACACAGAATCTTTCCCATCACCTGCTTGATGTCACGTATCCTGACATCCGAACACTGCTTTGTTTTTTAGTCTCTTGAATTATACTTACATATGTGCACATAATTAAAATGAACAGGATGTTATGTCCACTCACTCTCCGAACCACTTAATCCTACTAGAGTCGCAGGGGGTGGTGCCCATCTCAGCCAACACTGGGCGAAGGCGGGGTACACCCTGAACAGCTCACCAGTCCATCTCAGGGCCAGCATACACAACCATTTACACCTAGGGGCAGGTTGGAACAGCCGATTGGCTTAACGTGCATGTCTTTTAAGTGCAGGAGGAAACCAGAGTACCAGGAGGAAACCCATGCAAGTACGGGGGGGGTATGCAAACTCCACACAGGAACACCATTGTCAACCCTTTGAACATTCTTGCTGTAAGGCGGATGTGCTCACCACTACGTCACCATGCCTTCCCAGAATGCTACAGCAGTCCCAAATTATAACTCTGGCATTTAAAAATGTAGTAAAGCTGGTCAAGGTGTAGGGGACGCTGAATATTCAAAATGTCTATTTGAGGGGTTGCTTGTCCAAACAGTTTGGGAAGCCCTGGATTAGGGTAGGACACTGGTGGTACTGACAAAGTATTATACCCGAATCCTCTACGTTAGCTGAATATTTTTGCAGGGGGTTCCATGTGAAATTGCATAAGCTTGTAATATGAGGTGGGAAAATAAAAAGTTCACCTCAAATCCGAAGACCAGCTGTACAGAGGCTCCTCTGGTGATGATACTGTGGCAGGCGTGACTGACAAATAAGAAGTCTAGTACTCCTAGTAACACCATTAGTGCTGCACAGGAAGAACAAAAAAACCTGATGCAATATCAAGACATACTACCCAAATAAGGTCAAAAAGTGCAGCCTGCAATTCTAAGACCAGGTGCAACCTTGAATTTTGCATAAAGCTGAAAATAGAAATGCAAATACGCTTCCAATCTGGGAACGGCTTCGTAACGGTTTCAGTTTGCGTTATTACCGAGGCAATGGACAGTCAACGTTACAATCACAAACTATAAACAGCCTAAACCAGTGTACTGGAAAAAAACAGGCTGAGCTATGCAGGACTGGTGCTGGTTTCACTGGTTTAAAAATGGCCACACTGTTTGACTCTTAAAAACATGAACTGGGTTTAAAACTTAAAAAAAAAAAAAAAAAAAAAAAAAAAGGCATTACCAGACAAGCTAAACTCCACCGTTACAGAGCTGCTGTGAATAAAGAGAATTTATACTCACAGAGAACACGGAAGTGGAAGACCCATGAGATGTTTGGACTTCTTTCCATCTACAACAAATGAAAAAGTAGAATAAGTAAACAAATAAAAGAAGGCACAAGCTATCATATTACTAATAATTTTATAGCACATTTCATTTTAAGTGTAAAATTTCTAGAAATTCTCGAACATTAATTATCATTGTAAATGTTCCTCAGGATTACTACTAATTCAGACTAATATTTACTTACAAAGTCCACTCTGTCTTCAGCCAGCCAATGGAAGCACTTGAGGAAGAGCAGCAACGTGAAAAGGGCCACAAAACGGGGGGAGAAGTCGTCCCTGAAGACTGTAAAGGCTAAACAGGTCTCTGTCACGGCATACCATGAACGCTCGATCAGGTGCTGGTGGATAGAGGGACACCATGAGATCCTCAGACTAAACCGAAACATATTAACACAGATGTGCATGCACACACACACAGACACAGACATAGGCACACACACAGAGACAGACACAGGCACACACACAGAGACAGACACAGGCACACACACAGAGACAGACACAGGCACACACACAGAGACAGACACAGGCACGCACACACACACACACACACACACACAGACACACACAGACATAGGTGCACACACAGACAGTCACAGACATAGGCACACACAGACACACACACAGACAGACACAGACATAGGCACACACACAGACAGTCACAGACATAGGCACACACACAGACACACACAGAGACACACACAGACATAGGCACACACACAGACAGGCACACACACAGACAGGCACAGACAGACACACAGACACACACAGAGACAGACACAGACATAGGCGCACACACATAGGCACACACACAGACAGGCATACAGACACACACCTCCATCTCTGCAGCTCTCAACTGGCCAAAGAAGACCTTACGCATGAACTTTCCCAGCAGAAAAACCAAGACGAAAGCCTGAATATATAAAACCTGTCAAAGAGAAATTAAGCAGCATTAGGCTCGGGATTCTAGCAGAGACGCTTTCATTTGTATCAGTCCAAGTTGATTAAAGAAAGCTTTTGTTCAATTGACATATGGGTTACTCTGAGTCACAATAAAAAGCAGCAACAGACAGACAATATACATCACTCTTCTGTCTTCGGCCACAATGGCACTAAACCAGGTGCCAGAGAGCGTTACATTAAGACCACTGATCTCACATTGTGACTGTGACAGCAAAACCAGACCAGCGTTTCTTCATGTTAAAAACAAACCTGTGCTCCGAGTGCTAATGCTGTATCCAACTGGTCAGAGAAAGCAGGCAGCTTTTAATTACAAAGTGTGAAGAAAGAAACAACGATTGAGATGCACTTACTGCCATGCTCGGACTGCTTTTCGTGAGGTACACGACTGTGGGATAGAACTGGTGTTTGAGGAAATAAGCATGAGCCACCACGGCTCCGGTTAGGGCCAGACTAGTAGCTGTTACCAACGCTGCTCGAACCATGTTTGCACTGCAGGAATAGGGAAATGAAAATAAATAAATAATGATGATAATAACACACACCTCAGTGAAACTACACAGGGTTTATCTTTATCAAACTATGAGAACTGACTTGATCATGTGACTGGGCTTATCAGGAACAGTGTGAACAATTTTCCCTCAGTAGCACGAGTCATTTGTGTAACTAGTGTGTAATAGCATGAGAAACTGGTATCCTGACTCAAACACTGACACCACAGACTTACCAGAAAGCACTTTCAGTCTCGGACCAAAACACGACAGTGAAAATCTGATACGTGTCAGGGTTTTTTTTTTTTTTTTAACAGTCAGTAAAACAGTACAGGTAGAAATGACTCTTTTTTTTAATCATGCCAACTGTTTGCCTGGTTTTTAAATAAACTGCAACTCTAACATCATTGAAATATTCCCATAAAAATATTTACAACTCAACAGAACTATGTATTGTATTCCTAGGAATCTAATACACCTACCATTAGCATTATACATGTGACATGACATCAATTTCACTTGAAATCACATAAAACTCATTTATGAGAATGGAGACACAGGGTGTCAAACCATATGGAACGGTTTAGCGAGTAAAGAAATTTAAAAAATGCAGTGATGCAGTGATGATTATACACTTAACAAAATGAAAATAGCCAAGTACTATTCAAGTATTTATTTCAAGTAATAGTGGATCATATTGATGAGAATAAGTAAACAAACAACAATATATAGTAATAACAAAAATAACAGTCTCTTTTCTGAGGAAAAAAAGTCAATATTTAGTGTGGCCACCCTTTACTTTGATTACAGCATTTAACCTCCTCAGGCATAGTGTTCACATATTTTTTAATTTCTTCACTCGCTAAACCGTTCCATATGGATTGAAGTTCATTCATGCTATGCAAAAGTCAAAAACAATGAAATTTGCAACACCTTTCATCTTTTCTGAAAAATTGGTATTTTAGTGTTTTTGTTTTTTAACCATACTTTTACCTCAATTTACTTGTCGGAATTCTTTTTTTTTGGTTTTCATTGCCTAAAATAGCATTGTCCAATACATTTCCACCAAAAAATTATAGATAATAATAATATTTTCATTAGGAGCCATTTTAGACAAAAGTGGTGGTGTAAAATCTTCATGATTTCACTTGAGGCTGACTGGCTAAGTGTCCTGAAGTGTGAATGGTCCAGACATGCAACTGTGGCAACACATGTGTACACTGGTCCCAATCCTGGGTAAATGGGGAGGTCTTGAGGGAGAAGCTCTGGCAACCTAGTATGTGTTCATTCATTCATTCCTTTTTTGAACTGCTTAATCCTAATTAGGGTCACCGGGAGGCTGGCGCCCATCTCAGCCGACTCTGGGCGAGGGCAGAGTACACCTTGGACAACTCGTCAGGCCATCGCAGGGCAGAAACACGCTGACATACTATTTACAACCTACTATTTACGAAAGTCAACAACGGTTCTCACCACAGACAGTGAGAGACATGGCTGGCCTTTGATAACCCAGTTAGCTGCACTGGAGGGACAGCAGCGACAATCCGGTGATAGTGGGGCTTGAACCCCCGACCTTGGGATCAGTAACCCAGCACCCTACCACCGGGCCACCACTGCCCCCCCCCCTAGTAAGTATTTATTTGAAAAATTAAACAAGCAAACAAACCCTGGCCAATAAAACTTGATGACACCAAGAGTCAGATTCGACTGAATGGACAAAATAAATGACAGAAAGCAATATATATTATATTATTACATCCTGAAGGCTGCTGGAAGAAAATAAGAAGGTAAAAGTGTGACGGTCAAAACCTCCAAAAGAACCGTGGCTGCTTCTGCAAGATTCTCAAGTTCACATGTACAGAAATCTGCACTCACTGTAGCGGCGACTTAATTAAAATACACGTTATCACATAAAACAGGAGCTTCTTTTACACTTATTACTGTTTACATTTTACTTTAAGGGCGATGCTTACGACTTGGTTTTCACACAGTATTGTAATTTTACTATGATCATCATCATCATCATCATTATTATTAAAAACACCTTTTCTGAAGAGATCTGACCTTGCAAGCAGCTTCACAGTTCAAAAAAAAAATAAATAGCACCTTAAAAAGAGCACATTTTTAATTAAAGTATCCAAATTCACACATGTTCAACAATGTGATGCTCTATTTGCATGAACAAATGTTTAAAATCTAAAAGAAGACGAGCAATCTGTTAAAGACTGAAGTAAATCCACACCCACTTTACAGCTCAACAGGATTTCAAGCTTCTTACTTGTTTATTACCTTTGTAAGATTTCACACGCACTGCTGACACTAGCTGAACCAGATACTAATAAATACTACACAGATAATAAAGAACCGGTGTGCAGTCTGGAACTGATGTTAGACACGTCGTCGAGTTTCCGGTAAGACTTGTCATGGTCCAGATGTTTCTACATCAACCATGCTAGCTAGCAGTTTGCGTGCAGGAAGCTAAACTACTGTAAGGGGTGTTTTAAAAGAAACTTAAAGAGTTACCATAGTTGGAATAAGTGTCAAATGTGACTATGACCCGGAGAAAACAAGTGTGTCACAAAACATTATGAAGGTTGACTTCCTTTTACCTCAGCAGGAATTAGCCGCACTGCTAGCTTAGGCTAATCATAGCACAGTGCGCGAGCTCCTGCAGTGCGTGTTGACCCAAACTGCACTTACCGCCTGAGAGTGCAGGAACCTCCGCACTGGAAACCAAAGAGCCAGAGCCGTCACATCAACTAAACCCGGGTCAATTTCCCCATCCAACACAATACCGTCTCGTTCTACCGACACATACGAGGATCCCAGCACCACTCAGACGATTACGTGTTTATTTTTCGCTTGCTCTACAAAAGGCCACCTCACTTCCGCCGCTCCTGCGTGACGTCACTGGTAAGCCCTTCGAAACCGTAAAGATTAGAAAAAACGCACCTCCTTTCCCCCCCCCTAATATTAAAAGCGCAGGATTTTTTTAATTACAATTTTTAACTCTCTCAAACCCACTCGTATATTGGTATTGCATTTTTACCTCTTTTACCATCCTGTATATTTCCCCATTTATTTCTAGTAATATAAGGTTTACAATTTTACATGTATTGTAAATTCTCCATGGGGGCACAGTGGTGTAGTGGTTGGCAGAAAGAAGGTCCTGGGTTCGAGTCCTGGACCGATCTGGGCCTTAGGCTTCAGGGGGTTTCAGTGGGGAGTCTGCATGTACTCCCTGTGCTTGTGTGAGTTTCCTCCACTGTCCAGGGTGTACTCTGCCCTCGCCCAGAGTCGGCTGAGATGGGCACCAGTCTCGCCGTGACCCTAATTAGGATTAAACGGCTTAAAAAAATGAAAGAATAAATGAATGAATAAGGTTTAGGAAATACATTTACATTTTTGAATGTGCACAGTTATATTATTAGCCTATATTTGATCAGCTTTAATTTTTAAACAGTTAAATATAAGTGAATGGTAAAACAGAAAGCCCATCATTACCAAAATTAGGTGGTTGATCATAAAAAGGTCCAGTATGTGTTGGTAGTGAGGTGTTGTGTTGAAGATAGTTTAATTGCAGTATAAATACATATAATGTACAAAAAAATCATGTAAATATTTGATTCAAATTTTGCTTTAACGCCATACACGGCAGGATCAGGATGCTTACTGAGTATATACAGTACACCTACCCCATTATCAAGAGGAATACATCAATAAATTAGGCCACTCACATCAAAATGTCACTCTTCTGTTATGACCAAAATTTTCTCCTCTGTCAGACTTTACTGATGTGGTTACTACATGAACAAGTGATCGCCTGATGAGTAAAAAACTAGAAGCAATTAAAGCTCTGTGAGTGGGATGACCCAGAGTGGTAGCATCACCATCCCATTACATGGGACATCCCATAATAATTATAACCCTAACCCTAATAACAGCAACATAATGAATTGGAAATAATAATGCTTGTAGTACATAAGTTTTTTCCCCCCACTTTTTTAAACTAACATGATGTTATAATCCTGGGGCATTGAAGTTATACCAATTGAACAATCAAATAAACAAAAAAAAACCCACACAATTAATCTTTATGATCTCTTAAATTATCTAAAACTATCTACAAATGTTGCGGCTAAGTTGTCACAGAAAAGAATTAGTTGTGGAATATTATGAATATAAAAAGCTAGGTTTGCATTAACTAAATAGCCTCATAAATCGTGGAGTGTGAGAATACCCAGATGAGAAGGCTGTATTTGATTGGTCCAGGTAACCCCTACACAGTGGTAACCAAAGATATCCTGTAATACTGTATAGGCCACGGGCTAATCATAGACAGGCGTTTGTGACCCCATAAGTGTGAGTGGTGCAGGGATTTGCTTTGTGAGACTTACACTTTAGATATTCCATATGCTTCAGAGCACAGACACTGTTTTGTTTCTTTGTTTTTTTGTTTCTAACAGCTATCAGTTTCACGTGTCATTTTAATACGATTATCTATAAAGCATAACAATGAATCACATCTAAATTAAATTTTAAAGCACAGTCTATAGCACCGATGTATGATAAATGTATAAATCTGATATGGCACGGTGGCGTAGTGGTTAGCATGTCCGCCTCACAGCAAGAAGGTCCTGGGTTCGATTCCCAGCTCGGGCATTTCTGTGTGGAGTTTGCATGTTCTCCCTGTGCTTGCGTGGGTTTCCTCCGGGTACTCCGGTTTCCTCCCACAGTCCAAAAATATGCACGGTAGGCTAATTGGCTGTTCCAAATCACTCCTAGGTGTGAGTGTGAGTGCGAATGGTTGTGTGACTGTTGGCCCTGTGATGGCCTGGCGAGCTGTCCAGTGTGTACCCCACCCTCACCCAGAGTCGGCTGAGATGGGCACCAGCCTCCCAGCGACCCTAATTAGGATTAAGCGGTTCAGAAAATGAATGAATGAATGAATTTCAACATGTGTAGTAGATCAAAAACTGGTTACATCTAGCTTTAAAATCGTATTGGTAGAAATGTAGATCCGTGTAACTAATATTAGTGTTTACTACACAGGAATGGCACAGTCTGATTGGTCCACTATGTCAGGATTAAAAACATTCTTCAGAGCGTAATGCTTGACTGGAAATGATAGACGAAACCTCCACAGGTTTGTGATGGTCACTGATGCTCACTTATTTGCCAAACCGCTTAATCCTACTAGGGTCACGGGGAGCCTGGAGCCTATCTCAGCCAACACCGGGCAAGGGTGGGGTACCCACGCGCTCACACTTACACCTATGGGCAATTTGGAACAGCCAGTTAGTCTATTGTGCATGTCTTTGGACTGTGGGAGGACACTGGAGTACTCGGAAGGAAACCCACGCAGGCACAAGGAGAACATGCAAACTCCACACAGAAATGCCCGAGCTCGGGACTTAAACCCTGGCCGTCTTGCTGTGAGGTGGACTTGCCATCCACTACGCCACCGTGCCACTCGTCAGTTTAAATAAGTGTTTGTGATATTTTACCTTTGTGAAAAGCGGGAAAGGAGCTTACAGGAAATCTAACTTCAAGATTACCCAAAGAGCAATCTGTCTTCTCTTACAGGGAGTTCAGAATTCACTGAAGCCAATAAAGTGCGAAACTCATTTTTCAAAGCATTAAGCAAGAAATTCTGCCTCCAGTCTATAAAAATCCCCTGAGCGGTGAAGTTGCGGAAAGCTTGAATAAAGCTGACGAGTCAGTCGGCAAACTCTTAAGACCCATCAAACTACAACAAACAGCCTGGTAATTTGTCATCTTGTGCATCAAATATTTGTACATTGAATATTTCAAACTGTGTACAATTCTTGTGATTGATGAAGAGTATTTTGCACTTCCATCCATCCATCCATCTCCTGCCGTTTATCTGAGGTTAGGTCATGGAGGTATTCCTCTTCCCAGCGAGACTCTCCAGCTTTTGAGCTTGACAGAAAAAAACTGAGCTGTTTTGGTGACAAAAAAAATAACCGCGGTGGGCTGAACAGCACTGATGCTTCCTCGGATGGCAGAATATTCAAGTGCGAAGACGTGCCTTGATGCCCTTCAGTTTCAAAGTATTCAGGTTGTGAAATTTTACTATTTATTTACCTTAGACGTCTTTATCACGTTTACATTGTCTAGCTCTAGAACAGCACTGAGTTGCTCTACTTAGCTCACACTGTTAAATCTAACGTGTGTGTGTGTGTGTACGTGCAGTCCTCATCTGCTGTAATGCCTAAAAAATATAAAAAAATAAATCAAATTGATGTAATAAAATAGTGTGTGCTTTTTGCTAATGTTCCTGTGTAGTATATACTAAAACAATTATTTGCCGCAGGCTCAGTGGATGTTGCTAAATTGAACTGTTGCCCATCTCAGGGACTGTGCTGTGATATCCACCTCTCCTTCGGTGAATAACTGGTGATTGCATAGCTGCATTTCCTGAGATGTTTCACACTTCCAAGATGCAGCTTGGGACCATGTGGTCGTATAATGAGGCGTTCGCTTGCCCTATCTAGTATTATATAATATCTGTGGTGTTTAATGGTGCATTTGTGTACCTCTGGTATTAAATGTTCACTAGATGTCAGGTGGTGCATATGACTTGCAACTGTTTATTACCCAGTGACCAGCTGTCAAACATGGTGATAACAAACATGGTGGACCAAGCATTGAAAGAGATGTTGATGTTTTCATCTTTGAAACTGATATACAGTAGAATATTTTGGGTGAAAGATAATTAGTATTATTATTAGAATTAGGTGTTCCACTGTTGGTCATCATTTATCTGGAACAGCTGAAAATCGCAATGTAGCCAGCACTGTATTGTGTATTGCAGGATTGTGCTGCCAGATCATGGTTATATTTCCAGACTGAGCAGGAACTAAAAAGCTTTGCAGCTTTTTAAAACAACCTTGTTATTATTAAGAACTTCTGCTCTGTTGGAGCAGATGAGAGTCTCCAGGTTTGAATTCATTAAATAAAGCACAGGGGAGATTCAGGAATTCCTTTTATGGCTGCTTTAATCTGAACTCGGGTTGAATTTCATGATACAATAGCTGAAGTAGAACAGAATACGGTGCTAGTTAAGCTCTAGTTACCCATGTCGGCTATGGTTAAAAGTGAAAGGTAAATGCTTATTTGTTATACATAAACACCTTCCCAACATCATATCACCTAAAAGAATGCACCTGAATTTTTATCAAATTGACTTTATTTAAAAGCAGTAACTTTTTGATTTGCCTTAAGGCAATGAAAGCTATAAAAAGGAAACAAACCATAGTGAGCAGAGTCTAATAGTAAACATAAGAGAGATTATGTCTTACTTGAGTAACTCGGATTAGACAACATAAAGTACAAAGATTCTTAGAGAATCCAAAGACTGCCATTTTGACGGGTGAAGTAAAGACACGTGAAATTGTTTAAGTTTCATTCATCTACAAGGATACCTATAAGTTGAGAAAAATCATATAAGCATCATTTTTAAAACAGAGACAAAGGCAACTGCTAAAGCAGTAGTTAGTCCATTGTTTGCCACCGCCTAGAATTTTCCTCTGCTAAATGTGCCTCAGTTTATTCCTCATCGTTCTCACTGCTTCAGAGTTTGACGGCCCTTTTGCAGATAATGTAAACAGTTCAGCCCTTAAGACCTCTCCACTTCTTTTGAAACTGGAGAAAAAAAAAAAAAAAAAAAAACAACAACAATGTAATAAAAAATATCCAAATAAAAAAAGATCCTCCCAGCCCATGGAGGGCCCATCATTAGGAAACTGAAGAGATGGGGTTCACAGGTGAGCCCATTTGTGTTAGTACTTTGTCCAGCCACTGAAGGGGACCATGCAGATGCACTTCTATCCAGCTGGGGGTGCTGGTCACATCCTGTCGGTGATATTCAGCTCCCCATCCCTAAACAGAGCACCAACATCAAATGTTTGTTCAAAATGTAAACAGTGGTATAAAACAACCGTACATTTATAGTCATTATGCACTACATAAACAAAAATAATACCTTTACAAAACTCATGCGAATAGTGCACATCTTAGTGAGCTCATAAACAGCCTCAAACCCGTGGTTGACAGACTGGGCTAGCAGCTGAGCAAACTCCTGATTGTTGAAGATCTTGAGGCTGCAGCCACTGGGGATCTTGCAGACAGTGGTGGGGTGGAAACCGTGGTGGTAGTTGCAGTTCCTGCTCTGCACGAAAATGCTGCTGTCACTCAAACACTCTGCATACACCTCTCCTCCAACGTAGTACAGGTGAACGCCTAAGATTTCACAGGAGATAAAACACTTTCAGCTACAAGAAAGAATTCTGGAAGAATCAATAGTTAAAAAAGCTCTATGTACCCAGGGTGGATAAAAATAGTATACAGCATGGCAGAGGCACAGATAAGCACCCAGGTGTCCTGGTAATTTACACCAAACTCTAACCAATAAAGGGCAGTGGTGGCTTAGTGGTTAAAACGATGGGTTACTGATACAAAGGTCAGCGGTTCAATTCCCACTATCACCACTGTTGGGCCCTTGAGCAAGGCCCTTAACTCTCAATTGCTCAGTTGTATAAAAATGACAATTGTAAGTCGCTCTGGATAAGATCATCTGCCAAATGCTGTAAATGTAAACCAATAAGAATAATATGAAATAAAGACTGCTTTTTGCTTGCTTGCACAATTCCAACTGAGGTGAACTTTTGCTTTTGAAGTTGCAAGATTTTGGATGTAAAGCTTTTAATTGCAGGCAGAGGCTAACAGACGTTCCACGACAACCTTTATAATCCACCTCGGGTCACACGCACAGCTTCTGTTCACACAATTCATCCGTTTCCAATAGCATAAAAAATAAATAAATAAATAAATTTCATCCACACATTGCAACCAGTTTGGCATAAAATTTTAATTTTTATTCCCCACTGAATGTACCAGAATTATTGTGTCTGACCTGTTGTATGTGTCCGGGTGGTATGTTTTGGGCAGGAATTGCTCTTTTACTTCTTTATAGTTTTTGCTAAATATTAGGGCCAAAATGTGAATCATTAGATTTGACCCAGTTTCAGAGAATGACCCAAATAAAAGAGATAATCAACCAATAAGCTATTCCGACTCTGAGAAACTGAACATGAAAATAAAATGTTACAGTAACACGGCTTTGTGCCTACCTTTGCCAATATGGCGGCGAGTGTTTTCGATTGTCGAGTTGCGGTTAACGTTGGACAGAAGGCCCAGGCAAAAGCGATTTTTGTTGTTGGAGGGATCAGTGAAGCCGTCCACCAGCACGCTAGTAGAGGAAGCATGGTAAGCCTCACCAACACGGTTATTCAGCTCATAGTACACAATAGAACACCAGTGACTTGGCTCTTCATACTCTACAGGCTGCACATCTGATGAAAGAAAAAGAAACCAAACAAGAAATCAATTCCTGCTGCAACAACCACCTACCCAAAACCACTGGAGTAAAATAGACTGATTTCAGGTACACAGACCATGCTTATGAGATTC
This sequence comes from Neosilurus mollespiculum, assembly GCA_030014195.1. Classification (NCBI taxonomy): domain Eukaryota; kingdom Metazoa; phylum Chordata; class Actinopteri; order Siluriformes; family Plotosidae; genus Neosilurus; species Neosilurus mollespiculum. The sequence goes on along the minus strand of JAQMYF010000024.1, from coordinate 44,264,072 downwards.
ACTGTGGCATCCTTACCTCCTCTTGGCACCATGCTGCTGCTGCTGCTGCTGCCAGTATCCATGGGATTAGAGCCATCCTGTCCCATTGACTCCTCTGGAGGCATGTATGCAGGGGGAGGGGTGTCAGCTGGGAAAAATAAGACACCAAAAGGAGAGCTGTTAGATGTGGAGACTCAACACCTTTCAGTGGATGTGCGCCGTAAGCCCCCACCCTCCTACATATTACAGACAGCTTTTAGTGTCTGATTTCACAAGTGCCTGACATGAAATGCCCATTTCAAACCATCACAGCAGCCATCACACTTCCCACAAGGATATCCATTTCCACCCCTTCGTGCTCAACTAAAGGACCATTTCAAATATTACAATGCAATATAGGGTTATAATGATAATGATTCTCCTAAAGCCAGTGTTACACTGTGCAACTCCAGCAGTCATTTACAAGTATTACCTATCAAACTGTGTGACATGATCCCAATAAGAATTCCCTAACAGACTGCACAGAAAGATGCTCATTCAGATTTAATGAGAAAAATAGACTACAGGGGTCCAGATGCTCCTGCCTGCTCTGACCTTGAAACAAGGTCATGGTCAAGGTCACCCATATACAATCCCAACTGAGACATTCCTGAGAGGACTCATCCACCAAACTTGGTGATCCTATGTCATTTCATTTCAAACACTAACAAGCTACGATAAGTGCAACATAGAAAAACTCAGTAAGTTCACTGTTGTCAAGGTGACCCATATACAATACCACCCTATTCCCCCCTGAGGGAAACCCGCACACCAAATTTAGTGATCGTCATTTCCTTCCAAAGTTTTGCGCCAACAAGTCAGACATATGGACAGAAATATTCTAAAAGATTTGAAGCTCATCAGCTGCAAATAATAAAATAGTTTGATGTGGTCATATTTGTAAAACTCTATAAACAGAGCTTTGGTGTGTTGTAATACATTCTCTACCCCCATTTTCATGAGGGTGTTTTCCCTCTTTTTGTCTTGTAATAGTGTTTTGTCTTGTAATAGTGTTAAAAACACAACCTTCATTAAACCAACACAAAAAGCATACACTGATCATAGCTTTGTACACATCCACAATTAAATGCTAAACTTCATGTGGAAATGACAAGACACTCTTTTCATAAAAGAGGATCTTTTGGTCTGTGGACGGAAAGCTCTTCTGTCAATCCTATAGGTTTCATTTTAGGCCCAAGCATGCTTTAGCAGACATGGTCAGCAGATACTATCAGTGCATGTCGACAGTCCGTGCAGAATCCAGATTTTGTATCGCTGCGTGCACTGATCGTACTAAAGTGCAAAATAAAGAAGAATGCTTATATCATACGACCTAGATTTTAGAAAACTATTACAGCAATCATTACATTTATAGCAGTCATTACATACTGAGAAATAAAGCAAAAAAAAAAATTGACACTGCCAGAATTTTGTTTTTGGTTGAAGCTTCACCAAATCAAACGCTGGTGAGAATGTCACATTAGGGGTTCTCAAAACTTGACTGATGACTCTCAATACCTTACTAATAAATATTACTAATGAAAAAAAATTGCTTGCAACCAAAATGGCACTTTAAAATCCTAAGAAAAATAGCAGTAATTAAAGTGATACTGTTATCTTCTATCTTTAAACCAGTAAAAGAGAACAGTTATACTGATGACAGAGGCTTATAGAACAGTCTATTGATTCCTGAGGGAAATGTTACAACAACGATGTAGCTAGGTTTAAATTGTTGGTCTTTTTGTTTTCGTTATGTTCTGCCTTTCTTAACCAGAACACTACAGTCAAAGAGCTTTTTAATCTCAAAGTGTTTTCTGATTAAATAAAGATGAATGAATGAATAAAATGGGATTATCAAGTCAAGGCTCAAGAAAGGCCACTCACAGGACAGGTCAGGCATGAGAACAGGCAACTTAAAAAAAACCTGAAAAGGTTGCAGCATGGGGAGGGTGCGGGAGAGGGGGGTTGTTGTCACACCCCCAGAAATTTTTCAAAAATACAAGGTTTTAGGAAGCATTTGGGGCCTATATAGAGCATTAAAAGCAAGTTTTTAAGACAAGTTCTAAATACAATTTCTACAAAGAAATTATGTAACACATTGCCAAATGACACTTGCACATACTTCATGATGCAGGCTAAAGTAAGGAACATTACATTTAGTGACAATCGTAAGATACAATAATAATTATGAGAGACACAATATTAATTATTTTCAAAATGTACCTTAACGACTACTGTTTGGATATCGGCTATACTCTTCAATGCACGTGTATAGAAAAAAATAACATGATTGATGTAAAGTATGAATACAAAATAATGAAACATTCAACAGTCTACTGGCCCTAAAATGTGTTTTAATCATGTGGAGAAGTGATTGCTGAAAGAGTATCGAAGAATGCAAGGCAAAGTATAAAGATGGAAGAAAATAGAACCGCGTGTATTCCCGAGTGCGTGTTCCGACTGCAAGCAAGGTAATAACGAGAGTTTTTTCCGAAGTAATCTGAAATGCGTGTTGTTGCCCAGGATGATCAGTGCTACTTTTAACAACCAGCATTACTAGTTGATGGACATGGCGTTCACCAATAATTTTTATTGGTGAAATAAAAATTATTGGTGAATACCCCCCCCTCTCATGAAAACTCTCATGCCTGCGACAGGTATAAATATAATTTGCAAATGGTAAAAAAAAGTTTTCTTCTGGCCAATTGAGACATTACATCTGCACATAAAACTGCAGAGAGGATAGGCCTTAGGCCACTAGGTCTGTTCAATCTCTCACCCCATCCTGACATCACCATTAATCGCCATGAAACACAGCAGGAGGCATTAGGCTACAAGAGCTAATTATAAAAACATTTGATTCAGATGTAGAAAAAAAAAAAACAGCTTTAGCCGCTCTCTTTAAGCCTTGTAAAACGTTCACATCCGATATGCCTGAGCGCACACAGCCTACACGTGAAGGCAGGCATCAGCAAATCATTCAGAACCAGGATGGAAGACAGGCATTTGTACACCATGTACCTCATTGAGCTTTGTGACTCTGCTTAGCTGGTATTTCATTTGTTCTTGATGCACAGGGCTCTGTGTTCCAGAGCTTTCCAACCCTGGCCCTCATGGATGCCCTGCCCTGCACATTTAGTGTTCTTCCTGCTTTCAACACACCTGATTCAACTAATAAATTATTTATCAGCCCTTCCTGAGTGTATTACAGCAGGAAAAACACTAAAATGTGCAGGTCAAGGGGTCCTTAAGGATGAGGATTAAAACCTCTGCTGTGGATACAGTTTCCATAATCAAAGGGGGCAGTGATGTCATAGTGATTAAACTACTGAGTTACTGTTAAGGCCTTGAGGTGTACAGCCCTCAAACCCTCTACGCACCAGGAACAACGTCCATGCATTTCTTCTTCTAAGTATCACCAGTTTGGTACTTACAATCCTAAATCTGTACACTACTGCACTAGTTAAGAACATGTACAACAAAAAAGAGCAACATTTGAAGTACCTGGGAGCTGGAATGGACTGGATGGACCCGAGCTGGCCGGAGAGTTTGGGTACGTGCCACTGCTGGCAGGAGAAGGTGGATAAGGTGAATTTGGAGAAACAGGAAAGGAGTTCCCACCGCTGTGCTGCTGGAAAGACTCAGGGTAGGTAGCGTTCACAGGCATGTGTGGCTCATTGTGGCTCAGGTTGCGGAACTGCACCAAAAGGCTGTGTTGGGGGTTGAACTCGCTGTGTCGAGGCACCAATACCGGAGGAAGCACTGGATATAAAAGGTAAAAATAAATTATATAAATACCATGAATTCATCAATCAAAGCAATTGCTTGGCTATGGCTACATAGTGATAGGGAAAGTAAACCAGATCAGTTTTCCTCCTGCAGCAAAAATGTCTTCTCTCCCCTGCATGACATGTGATATTTGTCCTTGAACAGTTCAATACAATACTCCTTGCACACAGCACAAACATGTGCTGCATGCTCTTTACATAAGAGGAGTTGAAAGGAATGGCCTACAGCAGTGTTAGACAGGGTTTAATGAATGTAAACAATAAACCTGGCTATTGTTTGTTCTCACAGCTGTGGACTACCTCATTAGATTTCGCAATATAGCTACCCAGCATTGTGGAAAACTGGTTATGTGAAAAAAGTTCATGAGCAAGCGTGTACACGGGTGGAGAGATTGGTAGAGACAGGCAGGTAAGTAATAGAACCAATCATTGCATGTGGACTGAGAGAAATGATTTGAACGAGCTTTTTATATCCCTGCCACTGCCAGAGAACCTTTTTTTTTCTCAATTCCCCCCATTTTCTTCCCTAATTTTAGTTGTATCCAATTCCCACCCGTCAAGTGTTGGCTTCCCCATCACACAACCACCACCAACCAGGAAGGGGTGTAAGCATGCACATGCCCCTCCGTGACATGCAATGCAGCCACCTGCCTCTTTAAAAACTGCTGAGCATGCATATTTGGCCTGACACACTCCGAGGGAAAGCGCTATCTGCCCCCTTGTACGAATGAGCTCAGAGACATCCATGATTGGCTGGTGATCGCTATGAGTGACATACCATCCCATGGTCACCCGGTTGTGAGTTGCTGTGGCAACAACCTGGATTCAAACCAGTGATTTTTTTTTTTTACTCGCCATCAGAACATTTAAATTATTAATTGCTACTTAAATATAAAGAGATGATGTAATACAAAAAATTCAAAAAAGTTCCTGGGAGGAAAATCACTCTGCTATGTTTTATGTACTATATTTGAACCTATGAAATGGCATTATCTTACCAGGACTTTCGACCCTCTTGTAGTGATATGGGTTGATGCAAACTTCCTTCTGTTTTGAGCCAAATGGGTATTCACACACCTCCAAGGGCTTAAGCTCATGGTGTGACTGCAGGTCGGGCCAACGCCATACACGGCAGTAGATAACGTGCGGAAGGCCTTTCCTGTGAGAGACCTGTAGACGGCCATCCAGTGAACGAGGGATGGTCACACACTTGCTGGGCTGCCCAGGGCTACTTAAGGCCTTCTCCAGGTCCTCCATTGCACCCTTCTTTTTCTTCAGCTTCTTCACCAGGGCATCCACAGCCTTCTCAGCCCACTTCTCCTCTTCATCTCCCTGCTTCCAGCCCAGCAGGCGCTTTACTGCTGGGCTGGTGAATGAAAACAGGCTGGACATGGAGGTCATCGTGCAACGCTGCACCAGGAAGAGGGAGCTGGACCGCTATTCGGGCTGCGCCGGGCCAGGAGGATGCCTGTTTTCGTGACTATATGCAATAGGGAGGTATTTAGGGAGTGGAAGACTTTAGCCTTGCACAGCCAAGGACAGGAAACAGTGGCAGGACGCAGCTGCTGGCGATCAGGAAGGCCTGTGCTGGAGGGGGTGGGGTAGGGGACAGGGGTATAAGGTGGTCACAACCACTTGGGAACTAATGCAAAGGGCAAATGCAAGTGAGGAAACAACCAATAACTGGAAATGCTCTTAAATCAGTGGTGAGCTGCAGCTCGAGGTCTAATCCATGCTAAAGACAGGAAATGGCAAATATCCAGTTCAACACCTGCAAGACAATAAAAAGATGGATTACATTTTAAACCATAAATCCAAGAGAAATTTTAAAATACCTACAGACATGCATAAGCTAACGTCCACCATACTGGTGTGTAACGTATATATGCTCAAAAATATTTCTATGACATGAATATAAGATACATATTTGCACTCCATGTTTACAACAAAATGCCATTAATATCATTAAAATAAAAAGTGAGCAGAAGGACGGGGTGAGCATTCAGCGCAATGTGGTTCACAGTAGATTCTGGTGAACCACAGGTACATTGTACTGAGATGGTACATTGCATTGCAATGTTTGTACAGTGGTTGCAAGGGACAAGAGGAGGCAAACAAACAAAATGAAAGCAGTAGCTATCAAGAGACAGAGACGACACTGCCACCAGGACTGTATGGCAGTCGTTCAAGCTCATTTCTAGTCAAAAGTGTATTTTAATAAATGACATTCATACTAAAAAAATAAATAAATAAAACTCACTCAATTGCAGAACCATTTAATCCTTCTAGAGTCATGGGGAGGCTGGTGCCTATCTCAGCTGACACTGGGTGAAGGCGGGGCACACCCTGAACAGCTTGCCAGACAATTGAAGGGCAACACACACACAATTATTCACACCCATACTCACACTCAGGGTCAATTTGGAACAGCCAATTAGCCTACAGTGCATGTCTTCATACTGTGTGAGGAAACTGGAGTACCCAGATGAAACCCACATAAGCATGAGCAGGACATGCGAACTCCACACAGAAACACCTGAGCCTGGGACTGGAACCCAGGACCTTCGTGTGGTGAGGCGGACATGTTAACCATTACGCCACCGTTCCTCCTCAAAATTAAAACTTCATTTCTTCATGTAGTGTGTATGAAATGAGAATTACACAAAAATAATACATTACTATTACATGCAAATTTTTCTGTGGGGGGAAAAAAAAAAGCACAGCTTAAAGAAAACATACCGGCCTGATAACTTTATTGGCTGGTACTGCAAAAAGCTAACGTTTCCTGCAGGATACTAAAAAAATTATCTATAAAATCCATCCTATTTTAAAAGTGTGGCCTGGTAAGTTCCCACTGGCCATGTAGTGTACAGAGTAACAGAGCACCATTGTGTTGCATTGCAACAAGCTGCCCGTGCCCCACCCAGGGAGCCCTCCAAACGAGTCAGCAGGACAGACAGCACACACAGCTGCTGGAAACGTCGAGAGCAGAGTCAGGACAAAAAGGATATCGAGCCACAGTGAGCCACTTCCTATAGCCACCTCCCTTTTCCTTGACCCTCTCTTAATCAGCCAAACATCAGTCCCAGCCCATCAGAGCGAACTATTATACTATTCAAATAACCCAGGAGGACGCTGGAGCACTTGTGATATGGACACACTTAAAGAAACCGTTACACTTAGGTAGGTGAATATCAGGCAAAAGTGAAATGCCTCTCCTGTGTCCGCTGGGTAATACAGGTAAACAAGTCTGCTTCCTGTCTCTGATCACCAACTTGAGTAGGGCGCAAGATTCCTAAGAGGAGCAAAAGAACAGCTTTCACCCAAACAAGAGATCCCGAGTTCAAAGACCATCAAGGCCACAGTCATCACTGTCCAATGCTCTAGAGCAGGTGAGGTGGAATACATTTTTCATTCATTTTCTAAGCCGCTTAATCCTAAGTGGGGTCGCAGGGAGGCTGGTGCCCTTCTTAGCCAACTCTGGGCGAGAGCGCGGTACTCCCTGGACAGTTCGCCAGGCCATCGCAGGGCTAACACTCACACCTAGGGGCAATTTGAAACAGCCAATTAGCCTACTGTGCATGTTTTTGGACTGTGGGAGGAAATCGGCTTACCCGGAGGAAACCCACGCAAGCACGAGAAGAACATGCAACCTCCACACAGAAACACCAGGGCTGGGAATCGAACCCAGGATCTTCTTGTTGTGGAGCAGATGTGCTAACCACTACGCCACCGTGCCACCAGTTGGAATACAATCTTTCAATTATTATAAAAATTAACTGGATGATCCAATGATTGCCTTGTCTTTAAAAACATACCTGCTATTGTTTTTAGCAATAAACAGCAACAAAATGGGTTACTGGGCAGCAGTACCAGTACAAATGACATCACACCAAGAATAAATGCTACTGTTAAAAACAAGAGAAACATGCAACACAAAAAGGAAATACAGCCACAAAAAGCTCATACATCCATTCATCTTCTGAACCACTTAATCCTAATTAGAGTCGCGGGAAGGCTGGCGCCCATCTCAGCCAACTTTGGGCGAGGGCTGGGTACACACCCGGACAACACGCCAGGCCATCGCAGCCACTAAAAAAAAAAAGATGCAGTACAAACTTGCCAGGTAAAGGCAGCACATCTGCACATCGTGGACTGGTCCTTTCCTCGCCCTGTATATGCATGAGCAGGCTGGGGTGAGAGGGACTGTCTCGTATGCAGAATGGGGCAGATAATGAGCAGATAACTTCAAGAGTGAGGTCCTGTGCTGAGGAACAAGCAGCAAGTTAAAATGTTGGTGGGCTGGCTTCACAATAGGGTGGTCTAAAACTTCTAATAAACTTCTGATTTTCTTGCCTCCATAAGCCTGTTTCTTTTGATTTGGAGATTTTCAAAAAAAAATTCTAAGTCAATTAGACATTTATTAAGTTATATTATATAATAATAGTAAGGGTTTTTTTTTTAAACCAAAACTACTTACCTGCTACATTCCTGTTTTTTAAGAAAAAGGTGATTTGTTTATGCATTAATTTATAGATGAAATTAGAAAACGTGATATATTGTGATATTACGGTGATATGAAATTGGGTTCATATCGCTCAGCCATAATCTGCTCAATGTCAAACTTAGTCTGTTCTAGTCCTCATCTATAACAGTGCATTGTGGAAGCAAGTCTCAGAAGCCAGGGTGAAGCTTTGACCTCTGCTTCAATGGCATATACCAAATCCTTTTGATATGCCCTTCCCAAATAACTCCTTGCACAACCTCTAAATCTTCTACAAATAACCTAAAACATTGTACTCATGTTCTGTATAATAAATAGAAAAGGGACAGCCTTGTGAAGCAAAAGAATTTTGGACCATCTTACTTCACCATTTAAAAGAAGCATGTATCATACATGTCTGTATTGACTGTTGACATATTTTTATGTTCATAACTTATTTAATGGTAAGTACAACTACTTTGTTTATGGTTGATGCTCTGTAGAGTGATGATTTAAAAATTGCTGAACTGAATAGAGGAGACCGTCCAAATTTCCTGGGTTTAGGAGTGTCGTAGGAGAGCTGTCATATGGGTGGGAACTGGCAGATGACCAAATTCGGGGGAAAAAAAACAAAAAAAAAAAAACTGGGAACGACAACAAAAATAACCTCACAGCTACATTATAAAACCATAGTAACATGAGTCTCTTATTAAATGATTATCATGATGTCATTACTCAGGACAAGCTGTTTGCTAACACTTCTTACATTGTTCTTGAACCTAAAAGAAGGTAAGGTTCAAGTTTCCTAAAACATCTTGTGTGGAATGCTGATAGTTTACACTGACCAGTCTCCTCTCAGAAGCATCAAATGCTCAGTGATCTCATTAACAAAATTAAGGCACAAGCAGACTGAAAAAGAAAACAAGCCCTACACCAATCAGCCACAACATTTAAACCTGCTGTCTAATACCGTGTAGTCACCTGTAGCTCCAAAACAGCACGGAGCCCTTCGAGCCTACCTGAAGATGTGCTGTGTACGAGGACATTGATAGCAGAGCTTTTACTGTAAGTTGAGAAGTTGGGCCCCCATGGAGTTGGCAGACATATTGATGACTGTATGTAAGATTAACACTGAATTTTCTGTTCACCGCCATACTCTAGCTGATTCTAGGGTTTATCTGCTGTCAATCATCTTGTTAATTTAATTATCTATTTAATAAGTTTATGTTACCGGTTATAATAACGAGCAAAATAAATAAATAAGTAAAAGAAAAAAAAAAAAAAATAAAAAAAAAAAAAAAAAAAAAGGACTGATTACACCACATCGAAAATCAATTAGATCTCATTGGTTCTCAAATGTCCATACTCCCAGCAGGCACTACTGTCTGAGGCCCTTTCTTACCGTCTTAAATTTGAAAGTGTTTAATGTAGAAAAATACAACATCTTTACGCTACATTAGGTGTGAATGTGTGCACTCAGCTCGGTTCTTTGAATCATCTAAAGGAACCTGGGTGTGTTTTTGCACTAACCAGAGATGGCAACATTAAGAGGAACCTCCATATTTATTATGCCGCTAATCACCATTGGAGGGTACATATGTACAGACCAACACGGGACAGCCATTGAAGACATGTTCCATGCCTATGGGGCTACAATCAGAAGCTCCAATAACAATAAAAACACTTCAAACTTTTACACTTGATTTTTTTTTTTTTTTTTTAACTTTGCTTGCTCAGACTAACCTTGGGAGTTATATAGCTCAATAAATGCATGTGTAATAATTAAAAGTATATAAAAGTATGTTAATAATAATATGCAATAAGTAAAGATTTACTACAGTGCTTATAAATTAATCAGTCACTCCAGGATTTCACTGGCTTTTTTAGTGATTGTTGCTGTCTAAAATTTCAAGTTTTAATCCAAAACCTTAATTTCTGGATTTTGTATACATTATGACTATTACTGTACTTCTGCAATACTTGTGTAATGAAGTTGTAGTGAATTCGAAATCCATATGGTAATATCCAATACTACTTGAAAGGTGCCAATGTAATGACATTTCATAATTTGCTGAAAGCAATGTGGATGTCAATAAATAGAGAAAAGGACCTGAAACAGACCTTTGACCCAGAGTTGAATAATTGTTTTTCAATATATTCAGCATAGACATAAAAATAAAGTAAATCAAGACCTTTATAGTTTATTTTATACATATTTTAACCATGACAAAGGCAGGTTTGGTGTGATGAGCTAAGTGCTGTGTAGCCAACTGTGTGTTTTTAAACACATTCAGAGTTTTAGTATATGCTACAAAAAAAAAACCAAATAAATAAACAAACAAACAAACACCCACAAGTAAACAGCAAGCTATAAAGGTGTCTTTGAAACCGGATATAGTTTTTACTACACGGAAATAAGAAAAAAGCAAAAGTGAATTTTTTTATGATATAGTTTTCATTTTTAAAGTGTAACACTGAAGAAACTGCCTGTTCCAAGTGGCCATGACAAACTGTAAAGGTCATTATGATTCCAGCATTAGCCATTCAAAATGCTTTTTTTAATCCACAGATTGCAGACCAATCAGATTCAGATCATAAATCAAGTCTTGTGCTGTACAGACTTAGCAGTATTTTTTTTAACTCACCTGTCAGTGGTTTTAATAATATGGCTGATTGCTGCATCGCTGAAACCTTTGTGTGTTTCCTATCCTCATTTTCCATTTTTACAAGCCTGACATTTGTATTAAATTATATAACACCATAAACACACTGTAGGGCAGCACGGTGGCGTAGTGGTTAGCACATCCGCCTCACAGCAAGAAGGTCCTGGGTTCGATTCCCAGCTCGGGCGT
>JAQMYF010000024.1:44214156-44227566 GCA_030014195.1 Neosilurus mollespiculum | reverse complement strand
TTTGAGGAACTGCTTATTCCTACTAGGGTCCAGTCTTACCAGTCCATCACAGGGTCAACACACTCAACACACACTCAACCATTCGCACCTAGGGACAATTTGTAACAGCTAGTTAGCTTAATGTTCATGAATTTTGACTGTGGGAGGAAACCGGAGCAAGTACAGGGAGAGCATGCAAATTTCACACAGAAGTGCTCTTGCTGAGCCCAGGACTTGAACCCAGGACCTTCTTGATGTGGAGCGGATGTGTTAACCACTACACCACCTATATGACTGATATTCCTTTAAAATGACTTACTGTAGTGTGCAGTGAAGATTTTACACCACCACTTTTGTCTAAAAGGGCTCCTAATAAAAAGAAGTAAAAAATTACTTCTGTATCATTTTTTGGTGAAAATGTATTGAGCAATGCTATTGTAGGCAATGAGAACCAAAAAAAATCATTCCAACAAGTATATTGTATTAAACCTAAATAAAGAAAAAGTGAATGGTGTCACAAATTTGAATTTTGCATAGCATGAATGAACTTCAATCCATATGGACTGGTTTAGTGAGTGAAAAAATTAAAAAATATGTGAACACTATGCCTGAAAGGTTAAATGCTGTAATCAAAGTAAAGGGTGGCCACACTAAATATTCGACCTTTTTTCCCCTTTAAAAAAAGAGAGTGTTATTTTTGTTATTACTATATATTGTTGTTTGTTTACTCAACATGAACCAATATTACATCAAACAAATACTTGAATAGTACTTGGTTTCTGATTTATCTTCATTTTGTTACGTGTGTAATCATCACTGCATCACTGGATTTTTATATTTCTTCACTCACTAAACTGTTCCATATGGTTTGAAGTTCATTCATGCTTTACAAAAGTAAAAAAAAACAATTTGCGACACCTTTCAATTTTTCAGAAAAAAATTGGTATTTTCATTGTTTTTGTTTATTAGCCACACTTTTACTTCAAAATACTTGTCGGAATTATTTTTTTGGTTCTAATTGCCTACAATAGCATTGTTCAATACATTTTCACCAAAAAATTATAGAAAAGTAATTTGTTACTTCTTTTTATTAGGAGCCCTTTTAGACAAAAGTGGTGGTGTATAATCTTCACTGCACACTACAGCACATGCACTTAAATATCTGTATACAGACATAAACAGTACACTGTTTGAACAGTGGGTGACACAGTGGCAGCAAAAAGGTCCTGGGTTCAAGTCTCTGGCTTCTGCATGGAATTTGCATATTCTCCCCAAACTTCTTTGGTTTTCCTCCCACAGTCCAAAGCCATATGCCTTAGGCTAATTAGCTGTCCCAAACTGCCCCTAGGTGTAGATGTGAGTGTGAATGGTTGTGGGTATGTTGGCCCTGCTATGGTCTGGGGAGCTGTCCAGGGTTCTCCTGCCTTCGCCCAGTGTTGGCTGAGGTGTGCCAGCCTTGCCGCGACCCTAGTACGATTAAGCAGTTCAACAAATAAGTGAGCAAATGAGTGTTTGAACAGTATATAGTTTATATACTATAACAGAACATGGTCTATCCAGTTCATACTAATAATCAAACTTACCTTTAAGAGCAACTGGATCACTCAAGATTCTGTTCAGCATGTCTTCAGGAATCTTCTCAAACGCTTCATTGGTTGGAGCAAATAGTGTATAGGAACCCTGATTCTCCAACACTGAGGTAAGACCAGCATCATCAACAGCTTTCTAAAATAAAAGATAATCATTCTATATATAATAATCCACTTCTCTAAAATATCTAACACCTATAGAATAAATAAATCAACAATTGCTGACTTTATTAAATTATTCCATCTGTACCCACTGAATATGAGCAATCACACACTCTGATTGGATAATCTACTACCAGGATATCACCCCATATACCATTAATGTAAAATAATGTTTCTCCACCACATGTCACTGCAGAAAAAATAAATCCTGAAGTGGTCATAGCTCGTGCTAAGCTATTTGCTAACGCTATCCAGCAGGATTTTGCACACATTGTGTAGGGTGTTCTGTAGGGGGTTGTAGAAAAATTCTTAGATTTCTCCTTAAATTAATTTTACTATGTAAAGCTGCTTTGTGACAATGTCAATTGTAAAAAGCACTATACAAATAAAACTGAATTGAATTGAATTGAATTCCAGACTTATTCCATGAAATGCAACAAAACTTGGAATGAAAGTATTTGATTGTAAGAATGTATATTTTTTTAATTTTCATCCTACTGTGAGGAAAATGCCTTGGGATCAAGTAATGACGGTGAACTGAAAGTGCAGCTAGCCCTCTGTGGTAACCCTCTCCTTGGTAACGTATTTGAAGGTAAGTATTATTATTTTTTTTTTTCAAGAATTTGCACAAATTAATAAAACGCTATATTTTATACTCACAGTCCAGTTTAGAAAATAATCAGTTATTCCAATCTTTCATAATCTGTGAGTTCATATCTGATCAGAGGTTGGGGAATAAGTGTTAAATATCTTATTAAAACATTTTGAGACAATTCTAGCTAAAAAATGAAGTGAACAGCATCATACCTGCAGTGTTGTCAGATCATCATCAGTGTCAAGAAAAGACTGAACATTGTTGGTGATGGCTGTGATAACTCTGTCGACGACGTGCACTACTCCATTAGTGGCTTTCTGGTCTGTCTTCACTAGCCTTGCACAGTTTACAGTCACAATCTAGAGAAATAATTCTCATATTAATTCCAGAGGTGTTAAATGTATCTCCCCTATATATTAAAGTTGCTATTATAATTTAAATCCATTGATTTTATGCTAATTGTACAGTATACCAACATGTTTCAGCTGAAACGCCAGTGGAAAAATAGGTAAAGGCTAAGTAGCTTGGCACAGACAGACTCCATAGTGTAATGCTGAGTAGCTTGGTCAAGGAGGAGATAAAGTAAACAGCATAGCGCTGGAGGCACTACTATAAACATGAATGCTGGTGTTGTTTTTGGTTTAGTCATAGCTGTTAAACCTGAAGCCACTTACTCCACTGGAATAGTGCTGGATATGAACATCAAAATCCTGGTACATTGAGGGGAAGGAGGATCCATGTCTGAGGTCATCTGAAGTCAAGCGTTGGTTAATCATGTGGTAGTGTAGTGCATTCAGGAGCTCAATGTTGACGTTGCTCACCAGGGCATCGAGGACTTCCTAAAATAATATCAGTATATCATTTTCATTTCTTTAAAAAAAATAAATAATTTTTAAATAAACAAACAAACAAACAAACAAACAAACAAACAAATAAATAAACAAACAAATTAAGTGACAAGTAAATAAATAAAGAAAGAAAGAAAGAAAGAAAGAAAGAAAGAAAGAAAGTGGTTTTACTCCCACATTTTTTTAATAGTGTGCAAATTGTGCATTGAATGGCTTTAGTAATCTCAACTTGGGTTATACAGTACACTGGTGTATGGAAAATGAAACGTGTACTATTGGGTACTCACGATGGGAAGAGCAGCCCAGGCTTCATTACTTGGCGCAAAGAATGTGAAACTGCCAGGTCCCTCAATTTCCTCTCTCAGTTTAGCTCTTTCAGAGTACATCTTAGTAGTAGTGGCACCAACCATCCCCAGGGTATTGTAGATATTCACCAAGGGAAGATCTGGTGGAGTCCAAGAATAATACTGGTAATATCCCTATGAATATTCTCAGTAAATAAATAATTAGAAAAACCCTGAAAATTTAGCATTGGTCAAAATTACAGAATATAATTTCCAACCTGCAGGACAGCCCTTCTCTCCCAGCACCTTTTCATAGCCAGGACAACATTCATAGGTCACCACACTGTAAAGCAAAAATCCAGAGAGTAATTCTGACTTTATACTCTATCATGAATTATATTAAGAATTCACTAACAATTTCACTTGTCTGAACACAGATTCATGGATTGCATGAACAGGGAAAAAAAATGTTGGTCTTCTTATAAAACATAATTTTGTTTTTAATAAAATGTTTACAGCAAGATGAAACAAGAATATCAGCTGCAACAATAACAACAACAACAATAGTTATAAAAATAACAATAATATCATCAGTCATCATCCATTTTTTCATTTATTTATTCGCTTGTTTGTTTGTTTCATACAACCTGAAATAAAATTCAGCATGTGTCATATAAAATATATGTATTTATATTACATGCAGTATTTTTTGTACAACACTTTGGGGATGGGGGGTGGGGGGCTGCACCTTCCCTTCCTCCACCATAATGGCTAAAGTGCAAGGCACCTAACCCCGAACTGCACCACAATGTGGCTGTCCACTGCTCCTGTGTGTGCTCACTGTTTACGTGTGTCTGTGTGTGTGTGTGTGTGTGTGCCTGCTCACTTTAGATGGGTTAAATGCAGAGCTAAATTTCCCTTGTTGGACAACAAAATATGAAAAAAAAAATCAAATTAAGATTGCTAAGTACAGTAAAGGACATAAGTAAAACAAAATTCAAGCTCAGAACCATTACTTTTCAGATTTAATATTAGAATTTAATATAATAACAGATTTAATATTATTAAATTTTCTGAAACACATGCCTGTTTTTATTTTGTGCGTTGTTTCTATGAATCCTAATGTTATACTAGCTTCAACTGTTCACACTTCAGTGTACACAAAGACTAGGCCCACTGGACTATTCCACATTGTTTCCATCTAGATGTGTTTCCAATAACTGTCCTCCGAGACTTCACTCAGACCTGTAAAGCCTTAAAATTCAATTTGTTTTGGGAAAATCCAGTGACACATCACCAGCCAGAGGAACCTCCAGAGAAGGAGTTTAGAGACACATACTGAAGTAATAACTCCCGCCAGGGTAAACAACAGAGACATTTTCCGAAGAACTGCTATGATAACGTGCTAAGGTGCAAACACAGGGCTACTGGATATTGAGGAACATTAGGTTATAATGTTTTTTTTTTTTTGGTCAGAACTACAGCTAATTTAATAATGTAAGCCACAGTCTTCCATTTGATGCACAGGAAAACTTCTCTTCACAGAAATTAATTGTTAATTATTTGTTACTAATGCAAAATTTTTTATGTCGCCACATCCTTCATCTAAAACAGATGACAAGCTTACGGGTGGAAAAAAACAGTGACTCGAATATTCTGTGGAGACACTTGGCTGCTGTGGTTTGAATGAAGTGTTACAGATTTCAAAATGTTATAAACTTATTCTGACTGATCACCTTTGTCCTATGATTAAAAAAAATAATAATACATTTATATACTGAGAAGATAAATACCCATTCACAGGGCATGAGAGCAGCAGGACTGGCGAACTGTTTAGGGTGTACCATGCCTTGACCAACAGTCGGCTGAGATAGGATCCAGCCAACCTGCAACCCTAACAGTATTAAGAGGGTCAGAAAATGAGTGAGTGAGAGTGAGTGAGGGCATGACAGCTCACTAGATCTTTTAATGAGAGTAAAAATTATATCACACAAATTAAATGCTGCAGCTTTCACGGTCACCAAATCTCCGCCGAACTGAAGATCTATGAAGACCTTTGGAGACATCTCTCGGCCACCATCCTCAAAACACCAACTCGCAGAACATCTTTTTAAAGAATGGTGTTTGATACTGGTATTTACTTCCAGAGACTTGTGGAATCTACAGAATCATCTCATTTCTTAGTAATAAGGCAACAGCCTCACTAACCTTGCATTATTTTCCTATGCTGTATTTTAAGGCATTTTATTTAAAATTATCTTCTGATTTCAAACAACAGATACATCCTTTGATAAGTAATAATTAGTATAGGATGTCCGAAGACTTCAGTCAGCCAAAGAAGAAAATTCTGAGATTAAGGAATGGGGTACACTTGTAAAAGTAGAAAGCAGACTGAACTGATTATCATAACAGATGTTAACTCAACTCCTATTTATTCTCCGCCAGCATAAACAATGATGGTAGCCATGGACGTTGGACAAATAAACAGCAAGGCAGGATAATTTAAACACAGTGTATATTCAATTTCCAAATACCGCAGTACGTTTTCCACCAGAAGAGCTTTGAAAGCTGCAAAAGACCAACAGACATAGGAAATCATTACTATATTTAATATATGACTTGCCATCAGATGTGCAAACAAATCCAGCTGAGTCAGCATATTGTCTCATTGTTGGTTACATTTTCAGTTCCTATAATGGCAAGGATGTCAAAACAAACCCAGTTCCCTTAGAAACGTTCGTTAATTATGTACCACTCTTTAAAAACATGCCTGAATAACTGGTAACTTCTCATTTATTGATGCTTTGATATTGATGCGACAGAACTGCCACAGCAAAGAAAATCCCCACAGTGGATTCTCAGAATGGCAATGTATAGCCTCTTTCACACATGCACTTTTACAAGTGAAATTACCTGACAGGCTACTGGACCCAGACTGAGGTGAAAGGCCACTATGGGACCCTAAACATGTAAACGTTTAAAATGAATGATTAGGCCTTTACGCTGTCATATTCAACACGAACACAAGCCACTGGCTATAAACTTACTCACTCACTCATTTGCCGAACCGGTTAGTCCTACCAGGATCACAGGGAGGCTGGAGTCTATCTCAGTACACCCTGTAGAGCTTGCCAAAGAATCACAAAGCCAGCATATACACAACCATTCACACTCACTCACACTTTGGAATTAGCCTAATGTGCATGTCTTGGATGGTGGGAGGAAACCGGAGTACCCGGAGGTAACCCACGCAAGCATGGCGACAACTAGACTTAGAATTTACTGTACTTTGTTTTGGATATGTTGGATCGTGGTGCAGGGTGGTCAGAGTGGTCAAGGATCAATGCCCTGGTTCATTAATAGCAAAGCCCAGAATATATTCATCTTTATTAACCTAAGATCAAATTCCAAAGAGGACTGACACATGTATACTGACCTCATACAATCACTTTCCATCACAGCTTTATCTTAATGCATTGCAGTTGTTCTAGAATCTACCAGCAACACTGAGTGTGAGACAGAAATGCATGTTAGATGCTATGTTACTCCACCAAACAGGATCCATGCACGTGTATGTTCAAACAAACACTCATACATAGCTAGGGGTAATTTAACATAGCCTGTCCACCTACTGATATTTTTTTTAATGGAATGTGGGTAGAAACTCTGCAAAAACACTAAACCAAGTTCAGGATCAAAGCTGGAGATGTGAGGTGGTGATAATACCTGCTGTGCCATCATCCCTCACAGGAATACTAATACATTCATTCATTCATTCATTCATTCATTTTCTAAGTTGCTCAATCCTAATTCGGGTCTCAGCCTAATTAGGGACTCTTGGCGAAGGCAGGATACACCCTGAACAGCTCACCAGGCCATTGCAGAGCCAACACACATACAACCATTCGTACTCACTCTCACACCTAGGGGCAATTTGGAACCACCAAATCAGCCTACTGTGCATGTTTTTGGACTGTGGGAGGAAACCGGAGTAGCCGGAGAAAACCCACAGTGAGAACATGCACGCTCCACACAGAAATGCCCCGAGCCGAGGAATCGAACCCGGGACCTTCTTGCTGTGAAGCGGACATTCTAACCACAGCACCACGGAATATTAATACAATTTATGAATAATTACTGGTAAAGCGATTTAAAGGTACAGAGTGTAAGATTTAGAGAGCTAGTGGTGGGTTTCCATACCAGTATGGTTCTGGTCTACTTTAGAAACATGGCGGTGCAAGATGGCGGCCTCCATAAGAGGGGAACCTGCTACCCATGAAGAAATAAGTTATTCTAATTTTGATGTAACCCTTATTCTGAAACTCAACAACTTTTCAGTGATTATAGATTAGACCCTCCAAAATGTTACACACTGTACCTTTAATTTCTGAAGCTCTGGCACTTCTTTAGGTGGTTGATGTAAAACATCAGCACAAACAACAACGGGCCAACACGGGACAGGAGGAACATCTGGAAATTGGCGTGATTTAGAAACAAAGTGACTAATAGTTTTTGTGCCAACCCTTCAAAGAGAAGTTATGATCATACTGCATGTATGACATGGAAAGAACTGTTCATGGGGAATTCAGCAGCAGACTTCAAGTAAGTGGAATAGGCATGTATGATAAACAAGTTCAAATGTTTAAAACATAAATTAAACAAAGTCACTGATTGTGGGAACTTTTTAATTGTGAAACATCACACTGCAAGTTTGAATCACACAAATCCAGAGCAAAAGCAGCAGAGGTATGTCCCGGATTTTGTATCTCCAGGCTCCAGTGATATTTTGATAAGAAATGTCTTTCCTATGTCTCATATAAACCCCCTAATCTCACCTCAACTGACCAGAAAATATCCAGACACACAAAAAAAGAGATTGTTCTTCTGAAGTATGGGTTTCTACACCCCCAAAGAGAGAAATCAGGTTCAAGCTGATAGCCTAAATTTTGTTTTCTCAAGTTTGTATCCTTTCACAGGCTGACCTGACAGACTACACACACACACACACACACACACACACACACACACACACACACACACAGGATGAGGGGTTATTCATTAATGATTTGTGTGTGTTTGGGGATATGAGATCCTTTGACTGGACTCAAGCAGCCATTTCCTAAAGTGCAAGCAGTCATTTCCTAAAGATATCTGAGCACCCACGGCAACTTTCACTTCCTCTTTGGCGTTCATGAGAATATGTTATGAAAGAGACACTGTTAAGAAAAAAAAAATGAATAAAACAAGTCCTCTTCTGTCTCGCAGTCATTTTACTCATAGCTCGCAAACCCTCGACTAGGCTTCAAGAATGATGCATTGCAGTGATAAAAGTGTTCGTATATGTGTCTCCGAATGTAACACTCTGCACATGTGGTTTCTCTTCGACCCTCATATACATGTCTGTGGAATGTTCAGGCTAGTAACCAATAACACTTTTTTCATTCCTGTGGGAACATTAAACTGGACGTCAATCAAAGAGAGCTTCTGTAGAGTCTGGAGCAGCGCTTTGAGCCTGACTCATTCCCCATGGCATAACGGAGACCACAGGATAACAATCAACAATGTGAATAATTCAGCCTCACAAAGACTCAAAGCTGCATGGAAAAGGAGACACATGGAAGCCATTACTACATCAGTTCTTCAAACTGAACTCACCATCAGAAATTTAGTAGATAACCACATATCCTAAAAAGGTAAATAATACTGAAGTGGAAAGAGACAAAAAGGACATGGTTCGATAGGTCTAAGCAGTGCATCCTCATGATTACTAAACCAGTCAACTGATACTAGTTAAAATTCGGAAATATGAATATCCACATACATGCTGTATAATAAATATAGCTTTACAGTCTTTAGATTTCTGAATACTATCTCCATGTATGCTGCTTTAACACTAGGGTTGTTAATGAAATCATATACAAACAAAAGATAAACCATTAAAATCCAGGTATACTGTCTCATTTGACATTTGTTCTACAATAAATAAAAAGAGGGTACAGTATTTATTATTAAAAACTTAGCTTAGTCCAACAAGACAATAATACCCAGATTTTTTTTCAAATGTTTTTAAATTTTTTTTTTTTTTACATTTTTTTAATTAATAAAAGTAAATTTAACTTACTTGTATCACACTGCTGAATATTATTCTTATTGATAATATTGCATTATTCCAACATTATTTGATAACTGTACTTGTTGTTTTGTAGATTCTAATATACTGTCCAGCCCAAAAACGTCCCACAAAAAAAAAAAAAAAAAACCTAAATATTATGCTGGACTGCCTTTAGCCTTGGTTACAAGCCTTGGTATGCGTAAATACCATGGCATTGTTGATTCAGTTGGTCTGGTCGAGGCTCAGCAACATTATGTAGTAATAAAATGAAGTCAGCTGATGACCTGAAAATAGGAATGACCAGATTTTTTCCCCCTGATGGTATGGATATAAAATGAGGGCTCAAATAGTGAAAGAGTGGTTCAGGGAGAATGAGGAATGATTTTAGCACATGAACTGGCACCACAGAGTCTTGACCTTAACCCTATTTTAAATCTTTGGGATGTGCTAGAGAAGACTTAATGGAAGGGTTCGATTTTCCCGTCATCAAGTCAAGATGTTGGTGAAAAATGAATCCAACACTGGATCAAAACAAATGTTGTGATCTTATTGAAGTCTGTTAAAACAAGATAAATTTAACCTTTTTTATATACTAGTGGCACTGTTGCCTGAGGTAACACCTCTGCAGTCCTAAGTGCCTTTTAGGCTCCACCAGGGAGCATGAGTCAGTTCATTGTTACTTGTCACATAATCCCCAATGCAGCACTTGTGCTTCTTGGTGGGAAGAATACTGGAGTCGTGATTGTCCCAAGAGCCTTTCCCACTATAATTGGTTAAAGGCTTAGAATCTGAGTGGTCATTGCTAAATATTTACTTTGGATTCCTATATGTACTTGTTACTTCCCCTCACTGTGTTGTTTGGCCTGAACAGTGTTGGGATTGAGTTAGCAGAGTAAAATTCTTCCAGCATTAGTATGTATGAGTCAGCTTGCCTCAACGTTACGAATATTCATTTGAGCGATTTTCCCAATGAAATACCCTGGATTCAAAACCTCAACTATTATGAGCTCCTTAATAGTTTTTTTTTCATGGCTTTCAGAGAAACCCCACAGATATGCAATATATCATCAACATGGCATAATACTACAATAAGACATGGTGAAAAGCAGTGTTGGCTCAGTGGTTAAGGCTCTGGTTTAGTGATCAAAAGGTCAGGAGTTCAAGCCACAGGACTGCCAGGTTGCCACTGTTGGATCCTTGAAGGGTGGTGTACTATGACTGACCATATGCTCTGAATGTAACTCCCTAAAAAAGTTGGTAAATGTGCAATTAAACTCATTCTAAATCATTTGTGACAAATAAAGGCTTCTTCCTCTTCTAAAATGCCATAGTGGATATCTCCTATGCGCAGACAAAACTGTGGTTATGAGCTTTTTTCATTTAGTCAAATTTTACCCTGTATTAGGTTCATTGGGAAGCTGGGGACCATCCCAGCCAACTCTGGGCAAATGCAGGGTACACCCTGAACAGCTCCCCAGTCCACTGCAGGGCCAACACACACACACACACACACACACACACACACACACACACACACACACACACAACCATTTATACTCACATTCACACTGAGGGGGAACTTAGAATATCTAATTAGCCTAATATGCATGTCTTTGGCATGTGGGAGGAAACCAGAGCACCCAGAGGGAACCCATGCAAACAGGAAGAACTTCACATAGAAATACTCTTGCTGGGCATGGGACCTTCTTGCAAAGACGCAAAAGTGCTACCTACCACGCCATCGTGCCATCAAATTTTGAACAATGATAATGGTATGCAGACATTATAAAGGAACCCATACTCCATAGTATAAGGCAGATGCTTTGAGAAATAGTCAATAAAATGTTATACCAGAGCTAACTTATATGAGTTGCTTGAAAACTAGTGGTCCTCAAGAAACACATAAGCCTCAGACTTCAAGAACTTTCATCTCCTGAGGCTATGGCGTCTGCTAACATTTATCACTATTGTTGTTTGAGCAGTGACTGGGAAAATCCCTACACAGTGCTAACCTGTTTCAATTTGCTGCAGATTATTGTAAAATGTACCATATATTTATTTTAATTCACTTAGTGGTGACCAGAAAAATACAGAATGCTTTTCTAGTGTATAATCAATGCATAAATCTATAGTAGCATATCATTATATTACTCACTGATGGTTTCAACAAGCAGAAAACTTTGTTTATATGTATTTACAACCACTTTCCATACAGTGCAACAAAATCATGCAATTTCATACGAACCCTGTCCCTAAAAAAAAATCTAACCCTAATGTTTTCCCTGAGTGATCCCATGGAATAATGAATACTTATTTCATGACCTTTCTTTCTTTGTAGTTGACTAAGCTGTTGGCTATGTTGATGCAACCATAATGTTCTTCTAACAGAAACCAGACCCAATAGAGGGGAATTAATCAGAAGACGAAGACCACATGGGAATTTCGCCAGATACTGGAGAAAAAAAAAAAAGACACTAATGCCATTCATGAATTTCCAGCTTTAGTGGTTGGAGTTACAAAATCACTGCTATTAAGTTAATAATACTCAGTGCATCTTCCAGCACAGTAATGCGAGAAGACTTTTGTTCTGTCTGCACACTTGTAAAGCAAAGTAAAGTTTAAAGCACTAAGAAGTTCTCGCCACAGTAATAACTCAACCCTGACCAGAATAAAGCACTTACCACAGTCCTGGAAAATCCAGCTGAAACTGAACAGCAACCAGCTGTCCAAAACACAGCTAAATGCTAATGTGGAAACAGTGTCTGAAGAACTGCGACTAATGCAATATTGCGAAGAGCTTATTTTCAGGAAAATGACCCAGTGATCTCTTGAGACCCCACTGTCCTAATATAAGGACTTCAGATTTTCTCTCAAAAACATAGTGTGTATTTCCTTGTAAGATCCTTTTATTTTTCCTGTTAAAAGACGTTGATCTAGATCAATACCTATCAGGAAGTAATGAACCGAGGCCGTGTAGAGAAATGGCAAAACACAGCATTATGGTTTGGGTCTTAGGAGGTTATGGAGTTAGAAAAAAACATTATTTTTGACTATCCTCCTGAAAAGTCCCGTTTAAGCTGACCAGTTCCAGCTTTCAAACCTAACTCTAAAGCTGTCAATCAAATTATTTTCCAGCTTTCGGATTATTTGAGTAAATTGGTCAGCAAATGTTTATCTACAACATTACATGGATAGCAGTGTAAACATGGCATACAAGTATACGACATTGGTATTTAGGGAAAAATGTTAGCTGATGTTTTTATGTTTTGTTTTTTGAAATATTATTATTATTATTATTATTATTATTATTATTATTATTATTATTTTAAGATGAATGAATGAATGAATAGGAATATTCTGCATGCTATGATCTTAATCAGGCACATTTTAATAAATACTTTCCACTATGAATATGTAACTCCAAGTAAAGAATCCAATTCCAGACGGAATCAGCAGGTAGTGAATGATTGATTGATTGATTGACTGACTGGTTAATTGACTGATTGGGGATTCCAGATGTACAATGAAATAATGAAACATATAAAACCCTGACGATTTGACACTATATGGCTAGAACATCTTTATTATCTGTGAAATGAAGTCATGGCTAGATAAAGAAAATCCTTTGCACTGCACATGGTAAGGGTGGTATGGACTCACGTTGGTTTGCCGCAGATTTTGCGCCGATACCACTGCTTGCAGTTGGTGAAGTACTTCTTATCGGTTCCCTGGATCTTTTGCATGGCGCAAACATTGGGGCTGCAATGAAAAAAAAACCACCAGAGGAGTCACTTGTATGGAGTTATTACTGACCCGAGTCATGTGATTTGCATCAATCTAT
>JAQMYF010000024.1:44203244-44214056 GCA_030014195.1 Neosilurus mollespiculum | reverse complement strand
ATATATATATATATATATATATATATATATATAGATAGATAGATAGATAGATAGATAGATAGATAGATAGATAGATAATAACATAAGGAGTTTTAAAGGACTTTTTGTGATGTCCAAGCATCATGTCCTGGTCAGCATTGCACGGTAGACAGAACCCCGTCGTTTTTCATTCGGCAGTCAGTATGAAAGTGTAGAAATAACATAGAATTGCAGCACTGCAGTTCCAAAAGTCTGCATTAAGTCTGTGTTAACCGGTCCTTACCCATGCTGTCTTCCTCTTATCTTGCTGTGTTGGAGAACAGACTGATACGGTGATTTTGCGAACACCGCGGCGATGAAAGTAACAGCGAGAGCGCACAGAGTCAACCGCTTCATGATGCCGCGAATTCCGCCACACTGCAGCCAACAGCACGCGCGCCTAGAAATACCGAGAGAAGCGCCCGGGCTGTGGGCGGGGCTTACCAACGGGTCTGTATGAGGTTCACCAACTTTTTTTTTTTTTTTTTTTTTTTTTTAGCAGCGGTGTTCGACACCCAACCCGGTTTTAAAGTAGGATTCCTTTCTTTTCCATTATAACCTACCCTAACCGACATAGGGATGGGCAGGCAGGGGTAGGGGAGAACAGGAAAATCTCGAGGTAAAAAGTTTTTTATTAAAAAAAAGGAAATAAAATCAAAACTTAAAAGCTTAAATACATGTCTTTGCATGAAAAAAAAACTTTTTTTTAAACAATCTTCTTCATAATGGGAACCCCCCACCCCTAACCCCCACCCAGAATAATAAATCTACACACAGGGGGCGCTATTGTACTGCGAAAAGTGGGACATGAGCGCTGTTGAAGAAGCGCTTAACGCAGAGGTGTTGTGCATTAAATGCACTGAGGTACATACCATGCATTCATGTAAACGAGCAGACACCTATCTGTATGTAAATGCAATGTAGTATAACATGCAGATGTGCCTAGTTTTATTTTATTCAGAAGTTCACTAGTTTATATCTGATTTGTTAGTTTAAAACATCTATACTGTAATTATTGTCATTATTTTGCCGCTATTGGAACTGATGCATCCGCATCCTATTCTCGTGTGAAATTCACACGATTGCCAGACTGAAACAAACTACAAATGGCAGGCTTTTCCTTTTCTTTAAAGCTGTTAAACAGGGACAAGTGATATGTAGCTTCTACTTCTGGTCACATTTGTAACCAACAGTTTTAGGCCAAGTTTCACAATGATTCACTTTGGAACATTGAGGCCTAAGCAGGTAATTGTTGTAGTATACACTACATGGGAATATAAGAAAAACATAAAATGAGATAAAATAGATTTTGTTTTTTACATTGTTTACAAGTTTGTGGTGGGGATAATATCTAGTGGTATACACGAGAATGGCAAGATTTCATTAGTGTGCTATGTTAGGATAATAAGCTATTATTAAATGAGGTGAAGTATCATATAGGAAATTATTTGTTTGAGAGTTTATTATTGATAACAATGCCTCGACCAAATAATTCTCCATATCATAAGAAAGCTGAATTTTATATTTGTTTTATTATTCATTTGAAATATTTTTAAAGTAGACAGTCATGTTACTATGTTGTGTGTACCAATCGTGCAATAATTGTTTAATTTATTCAATGGCAATGATACAATAAATTAGCTTGTACAAGAATACCAATCATTATTTGATGGCTTTCCACCAGCTTGAGAAAATCTTTTGCATGAATATTAATAGACATTATTACTCATTCAAAACATTTTCTTTTTAGTGATTGGTGGATAGCTACTGGGGGCAGTGGTGGCCCGTTGGTAGGGTGCTGGTTTATTGATCATAAGGTCAGAGGTTCAAGCCCCACTATCACAGGGTTGCCACTGCTGTCCCTCCAGTGCAGCTAACTCCATTATCAAAGGCCAGCCATGTCTCTCACTGTCTGTGGTCAGAGTCATGTAAAAAAATCATTGCTGATGTTTGTAAAAAGTAGGCAATTGGGTTGCCGTCAGTGTGGTTCTGCCCTGCGATGGCCTGGCGAGCTGTCCAGGGTGTATTCTGCCCTCGCCCAGAGTTGGCTGAGATGAGTGCCAGCCTCCCCATGACCCTAATTAGGATTAAGCGCTTCAGAAAATGAATGAATGAATAGATAGTTCCAGCTAATGCTTGATATTCTTCTATGTGCCAACTTATCCATAACTGACATTGAATAAGTTGAATGATTATTGCACTATTTGCACTATTTATATGCACCAATGTTTATTAATTTTTTTAACTGCTTAATCCTAATTAGGATCGCGGGGAGGCTGGCGCCCATCTCAGCCGACTCTGGGCGAGGGCAGAGTACACCCTGGACAATCTTATATAAGATTGATAGGCTACATCCCAAATTAGACAACTCCGCTTGGCTGCCATGTTGGTTAGATAGTGTAATTTACTGCAGCCCTGAGCTTTCAAATCTTGTTTTAAATTTTCTCACTGTTCATGCTGTTGTAAGCCATATTTAAGACAGAATAACAACAACCAATGCAAAATATGGTGCAAAGTTCCACCAATCAACAGTGCCGTAAGTAGGGTTTAGCCCATCTATTTTATTGATATCTATGATCCTCCTCTTCCCCTCCTCCCAGACAGCAAAAAATTGTCTGCCCGCACTCAAGACAAGAGGTGTGCTCCTTGCAACAAGCCAGGAAAATCATGTTTGCAAGCTTAGTTTTTGAAAAAGAAAATTACCCTACCTAAAAATACTTAAATTCCATATTTTCTTCCATATTTTTGTGAAATTTGGCTAGATTTGGTTCCTGTGTATCATCTGTCTTGTTAGTCTATTTATCTGTTTGTCCAGTTCATGTTCTGTGTTCCCGTTAATGTTTGGTTTTCTCAGCAAAAGTTTTTCCTACCTACCTGACTTAAATTGTGTGTTTTTTATTCTGTGCAAGTCTGAGTGGTTATGTGTGAGCCTTTATTTTTTGGGGGGTTTGAGTTTAGTTATTATTAATAATAAATATTTTTTATGTTGCTGGCAGGCCTCATGCAAATCAGAGATTATTAACAGCCAATCAGCATCATCGCAGCAATGCAGCAGCCTTATTGGGATTCCTGTGGCACAGACACAGTACAACCATCCAAATCATGTTCTATACCTACGCTCAGGAGCTCCGCTACTAAAATATTCAATGCGTTTAAAAAGATGCCATAATGGAGACCACTGCCAATCTTTAATAATGTTACAAGAAACCATAAAAAGTTTGTTTTAGTTTGCTATTACTTTGAATGAATTTAAAAAGATGCCATGATGGAATTTCTGTGACCATTGTGATATTAAAGTGTAATTTGTTGAAGTATATCAATCACCTTTATCAGGGTAGGGGGGATGTAGTTTTTCCTATGACTGTTGGTATCAACAGAGTGTGGGTGAGTCATGACAGTCAATCACAGCCTCCTGAACATGTTAAGATAAGACAACAGGAAAAAGATGGTTGGGTGCAGTAAAATTAGGAAAGGCATCAGCAAATTTTTCTTAACAGTTCATTTCAGTACACAGCCTGGGCCATGGTCCCTGCTAAACATTCGAAACTCTGCTCTTCCCTAATTAACCTTAAGAAAAATGTCCTTCATCAGAGCACAAAAATTCCTTCACGCTTCTTGTTGTGAAAACATCTCAGACACCCACACCCTTAGTTTCTATTTAAACAGTTATCCAGTGTCGGGTGGACATGGTTATTTGAGAAATGTCTGCTACCTTTCAAAGCACATATTGCCTTTTTAAAAAATGCCACCAGCTGGGATCTTAGATTATGTGAGCAGATTCATAACCTGAGTAATCTCTGCTCCTCCATCCTTCACAGAGGTGAAATAAACAGCTCTTTGTGAACTGAAAAAAGAAAAAAAAAATTCCAGTGAAATTAGTTATAAATAAATCTTGCAAATAGAAAGGAGATTTCTCCATGTCACCTAACTCTACTATTATTAAATCTGATTAATTACAAACTACAATCAATGCATAATAATAGGTATAGAGTTTAGGGTAGTGGTATGTGACTTGCTTTAATTAAACAGACCCAGTACTATTTTTTTGGTGATTTTAAAGGCTTAGATGTAGTGAATCAATAAATATGTTATACTGATAATGTATATTTCATGGACATTATTCTTTTGCTCATCGTTTGAATCTTTTTTATAATTTCACTCAGAGCAAAAATCTTTTCTTGACGTTTCTTTCAGGCAAGGCAGCAAGAAACTAACACTAATCATTAAATGGATGTTGATTCAACCAACCATTTGTCTGTTGACGAGAAACGACAAAAAAAAACTAGAAGACACCTTGAAAAGAGGACGTGTTTAAAATTTACATGAAACTGCACACAAGTCGATTGTGGGTGATTAGATTTTTTTTTCTTTCACATGATTTTTTACAAGGCAAGCACAACACGTAGGCTCAGGGGTTAACCTATAAATCTACAACAGTAATAAGAAGTGGCCTCTCTTTTTCTCCCTCTGTACCTCTATAAAGCTCCATTAGCTGCATGGCATTTTCTTCTGGGCTTCTCCTTGCCCAAAATTAATAACCAGTAGATATCCATAAAATGTGAAGTCGATAAAAAAAACAGATCATTAAATATCTTGTTGCCGGCACAGTGGCGCATTGGTTAGCACGTTTGCCTCACTGAAAGAAGGTCTTGGATTTGATTCCCGTTCTCGGGGAGTGTCTGTGTGGAGTTTGCATGTTCTCACCATGCTTGCGTGGGTTTCCTCCAGGTACTCCGGTTTCCTTCCAAAAACATGTGTTTGCAAAAACATGCACAATAGGCTGACTGGCAGTTCTAAAGCGCTCCTAGTGCGAGAGTGAATGTGAATGGTTGGATATGTGTTGGCTTTGCGATGGCCTGGCGAGCTGTTCAAGGTGTTCCCGGCCTTCACCCAGAGTTGGCGAAGATGAGTGCCACAACCCTAATTAGGATTAAGCGGCTTAGAACATGAATGAATGAAGGAATTAAATATCTTGTTGAATAGAACAAGAAAACCCTGGTGAAATGCCAAGATGCTGATCATAAACTCCTGATATACACAACTCATCAACCATATAATGTTCATACAGAACAGCAGCTGACCTCTTTCCCTTTTGCCACCATATTGTAATAAGGATTCCCAATCTTGCACAGCATGATGGCGTAGTGGTTAGCACGTCCACCTCGCAGTGAGAAAGTACTGGATTTGGGTCCTGGGTTTTCATGTTCTCTCCGTGCTTGCATAGGTTTCCTCCGGGTATTCTGGTTTCCTCCCACATTCCAATGACATGCACATTAGGCCAAGTGGCTGCCCGAAATTGCCCCTAGGTGTGAATGTGTATGGTTGTGCGTACTGGCCCTGCGATGGTCTGGCGAGCTGTTCAAGGAGTATCCCACCTTAAAGCTTATTTCATGTGCACTGTTTCTGTTGGTGTCTCTGGTTGTACACCCAATCAAATGATCAAGAGGGAAATCAACCATCAAAGAATAGACCCCAAGAGTCACCCGAAGCCAATCTCCATTGCCTAAGTACACTTTTCTATCCCACAAATTATGTCCCAGACTAGTCTTTAGTGAACAAGGCTCAAAGTAGTAGTAAACTGACGATCCTTCCTACCCATTCTTATAAATTTCTTATTTGTTTTTCCAAGTCAGAGATGAAATATGATGTTACCCTGTTGAGGTCTGTTTCTACTATTAGTTTTTATAGCCATGTCCAACAGACGTTACCATGGGGCCCTATGTTTAATGTTTAACTCGGCTCCAGCCATGGAAGGCCACATTCTTTTTCTTAAAATCCTACAAGCGCAGGGATGGTATGACCATTTCCCCATCGAATTATGTGCCTTACTTGTCAATTTCTCAGGAACTAGACTGAAATGTTTATAATTAAATTTTCCATAAATTCCACTTTAAATATGTGCTGCATCGTTACTAAGGGGTTAGAAAATGGGCTAACCTAAAAGTTGTTTCAGTGTCCTTGGGGTAATAGAAGTCTCCTTATTGTATAACTTTACTACCTGCTTCCATGTGTATGTTAACTGGAGCCAGATGATTTACTTTACCAAGATGCATTAAGATAAAATTAAAAATGATTATATCGAACTCATGATAGCACATAAGGCATGTATGCATATAAGTAACAGTATAGTTATTAATCAACCATTGGGGAGCTAGAGTACCTCTGAATATTCTGCAAAGCCAAAACAAGTGGAAACTAGAAGATACCTTGAATAAAAGATGTGTTTAAACTGAACATGAAATTCTATATATCTCAGGTGTGGGTGATATTTTACCCTTTCAGATGATTTTTCTATATGGCAAGCACAACACTTCAGCTAAGCCCTATAATCTACAGTAGTAATGACAAAAGGCCTCTCTTTTTCTCCCTCGGTGCTTTTATAATGGTCCATTAGCTGTATGGCATTTTCTTGTGGGTTCTCCTTTCCCAAACATGAAATCTAACACATATCCACAAAAATATATATAATAATAATAATAATAATGATGATAATAATAATAATAATAATAATAATAATAATAATTATTATTATTATTATTATTATTATCATTATTATTATTATTATTATTATTATTATTATTATTATTATTATTATTATTATTATTATTATTATTATTATTATTATAAAAACTGGACAATTGAAAGAATATAACCAAATCGTTTGTTGAATGAATGGAGAAAGGAGGCAAGATACCAAGATTCTGCATTATAATACTCTCCTGGTGTACACTTGTCTACAATGTCAACTATAGAATGCTCATACAGAACTGTATGCAGACTTGACATCATTTGAGCTCCCTTGTATACATATACAGTATATATATATATATATATATATATATACTGTATATGTGTGTGTGTGTGTGTGTATGTGTGTATGTTATTCTTTCACACAGCACTAGTTTATTTAAAATCTTGAATATTTTGCATGTTAGCATGCTGCTGTGCATGCCTGTGTATAGCAAGCAGATAGTACATGTGTTGTGCACCCACCTATGAAGGCACATATTACTATCTTAATAATATGCCCTTAAAATATCAGTGACAAACTGAACTACTATCTTCAGGTTTTTATTTGTCAACCATGCAGTTGCTTTCCACTGGCTCTGATAGCAATATGATGATCAAGTGCCTGACCACACCCCCTTTTAAGACCAACAGTCAAAAGTCCCAAGAGGGCTCAAATGTATGAGAAACTGTTTGGCCGAAAAGTGGACAAATTACTTGCACATAGTGTATGCATACTGTCATGCATAGACACATATTCATACAAACACATGCATCCACGTGCATAACACTATGCCTGAAAGGTTAAATGCTGTAATCAAAGTAAAGGGTGGCCACACTAAATATTGACTTTTTTTCTCAAAAAAGAGAGTGTTATTTTTGTTATTACTATATATTGTTGTTTGTTTACTTATTCTCATCAATATGATCCAATATTACATGAAATATATAATTAAATAGCACTTGGTTTCTGATTTATCCTCATTTTGTTAAGTCATTTTGTTAAGTGTATAATCATCACTGCATCACTGTATTTTTTTATTTCTTCACTCATTAACCGTTCCATATGGTTTGAAGTTCATTCATGCTATGCAAAGGACAAAAAAATAAAATTTGTGACACCTTTCAATTTTTCGGAAAAATTGGTATTTTTAGTGTTTTTGTTTTTTAACCATACTTTTACCTCAGTTTACTTGTCGGAATTATTATTATTTTTGTTCTCATTGCCTACAATAGCATTGCTCAATACGTTTTCACCAAAAAATTATAGAGAAATAATTTTTTTACTTATTTTTATTAGGAGCTCTTTTAGACAAAAGTGGTGGTGTATAATCTTCACTGCACACTACTGTATATACTCAATGTATGTGTATGTATGACAGTGTGCATGTATTTGAAAGTGCAGTACCAGTATATAGTAGGTTTATGTGCAAATAATGTATTTAATTTTGTGCTAAATCTCAGGTCAGAGCAGTGCAGGCACTGACTAGCAAAAGTACTTGATGATGCGTGGGTAAGGTAGTGCCCTAAATGTTGATTAATAACAAAATAAACACTCAGTGTGACCTGTCTGACTTTACAAAACCTTTGTTAGCAGGATCGCTACTCTTGTTTTAGATGTTGCTCTTATTCCTTTGTGCTATAATTTTGCCTGATATCTGATCATGATTTTGCAGCATGTTTTAGACTTTTGTTTGCCAGTATTTTTAAATAAAATGCTTCAGCTGCATTTGCATTTGCCTGCAGTCATCTTTTTGACAATCTAGTATGAATGACTTCAGGTGAGTCAGGCTAAAACCAATCTAAATTGATGTAGGGCCCTGCCATGCCAAGTCAGCAATAAAAAAAAGCAATAATTATGTATGAGGATGGCCTTCTGCTTTCTCAGATATTCTTTGAAACATACCTCAGAGATGACAGGTGATGGCAGCATGTCTTTACATTCTGTGACAGTATGAAAGGAAATAATAGTCAACACCAGGAGGTGGCAGTAGTTTGTATAAAAGACACAGGACTCTGTCTCAGGAGAGCCACCCCAACATCCTGAACTGCATTACTGTACTAAACGTTTGGGACAGTATGTACCAACTAATATGCTGCTTTTCACTACATATAGAATGTCAAAACAGTTGCTTTACTTTCATGAAACCTGAAATGATCTACTCGATTGAACAGCCAGAAAGAGAGAGAAGGAAAATGTTAGAGAGATATAAAGAAGAGACTTTTCATTTTTAATATATAAATATATATATATATTATTTATATATTTAATTTTTTTTGTATGTGTGAAAACTTTATTGTATTGTGATGTGCTTCAAGTGTTCTGGGAGCCAACCTACCCGTCGAGCTTTCTTTGTGGTGTTCTTTTTGTGCCTCTGTGGGTTTCCTCTTGGTGCTCTGGTTTCCTCCCACAGTCCTAAAAATAGGGTTTAGGTAAACCTAAAGCTTAAATTTGCCTACAGACATGAACGTGAGCGTAAATGGCTGATGGTCACACTGTATTAACCCTGCTAGAGACTGGCAACCTGGAAAGTGGGCTTACCCCACTTCTTGCCCATTATCAGGTGAGATTGGTTCCCTTCTACTCACAACCTGGAATGGATAAGAGGTATAGAAAATGACATAATGAATGATATACTATTTTGTTAAATTACATTTTCTTTATTAACATAATTTAAAATATCTGCTTTTATGCCAGGCACCACGTTGACGCAGTGGTTGGCACATTCGCCTCACAGCAAGAAGGTCTTGGGTTTGATTC
The DNA here is from genome assembly GCA_030014195.1 of Neosilurus mollespiculum. Lineage (NCBI taxonomy): Eukaryota > Metazoa > Chordata > Actinopteri > Siluriformes > Plotosidae > Neosilurus > Neosilurus mollespiculum. Next base: position 44,204,770 of record JAQMYF010000024.1, on the reverse strand, counting down.
CAGGGCTCGGGGCATTTCTGTGTGGAGTTTGCATGTTCTCACTGTGCTTGCGTGGGTTTCCTCCCACAGTCCAAAAACATGCACAGTAGGCTGATTGGTACTTCCAAATTGCCCCTAGGTGTGAGTGTCAGTGTGAATGGTTGAATATGTGTCGGTCCTGCAGTGGCCTGGCAAGCTGTTCAGGGTCTACCCTACTTTCGCCCCGAGTCGGTTGAGATGGACGCCAGCCTCCCCGTTACCCTAACAGGATTAAAAAGCTTAAAAAATGAATAAATGAATTAAGGGACATTTTTATGCCATGTTTGTTTAGACATTTGAGGTCAGCCAGGCCTAGTCCTGACTTCTAATTGCCTGAAGTAAGCATATTGCCTGTATCATGACGCCTACTTTACATTTTTCTTAAATTCCTGTATTTGAATCCAAAATCCTGCCCGTATCTGGCATATGAGTGTAACAGCTGCAGAGGTAATCTACACTGGTATCTGTTAAATCTATTTAACAGTCTACTAGTAATGTGTTATAATTAAAATATTTAGAGAATCCAGTCACTATTTCTAGTTGATATAACCTCTTTCTGTCTTGCAAGCTGGTGAATAATTTCTGTGCCACAGCACTATTAAATTTTTGATTACGATTAATTTTTATGTAACAGCATGCCTCTGGCACTGGGTTCAGTCTACATCCTTCTGTCTCTTTCTAATTGGCTGATCGATCTAGCAAATTAATTTTATATAAATAAGTTTATATTAAAGGAAACTTTTTAACCTGGGACCTATTTTCCCATATATTTCGTTTCAATTTACACTAGGGACAAAAACAAATGAAATGAGCCGAGTACTGAATCAGAATGTTATAACTGGCTACTGCAACACAGCTATGCACTGAGACTCGAGAGGACAATCAAGTTTGTGCCACTGACAAGTTCAAGTCCCTTTATTTTGTAGTCAGAGGTAGATTAGGTTCAGTGCTGATCACTTCATGTGCTTGAGGCCACTGGACGGGCTCATAATATTATAATAAGTGTTTAACAACACGAAACAGATCCCTACAGAGATACAGCTGTGTCTTTTTACATAAACAACCATAAAGAAACTGATGAAAATGTTACTGTTACTATTTTTGTCTAGTCCCTGATGCTCTTTTCCATTCAGTGTAAACATTCGATTAATGCATGCATTCTTTTGACAAAAAAATAAAAAATAAAAATAATAATAAAAATAAAAGAAGTAACACAGAATTCATAAAGATAACAATTTCTAAATTAATTTCAGACGGCACGTTGGAGTAGTGGTTAGCACGTTTGCCTCACAGCAAGAAGGCCTGGGTTTGATTCCCAGCTCGGGGCATTTCTGTGTGGAGTTTGCATGTTCTCCCCATGATTGCGTGAGTTTCCTCCGGGTACTCCGGTTTCCTCCCACAGTCCAAAAACATGCACAGTAGGCTAACTGTCTGTTCCAAATCACCCCTAGGTGTGAGTGTGAGTGCGAATAGTTGTGTGACTGTTGGCCCTGCGATGGCCTGGCGAG
>JAQMYF010000024.1:44172613-44199931 GCA_030014195.1 Neosilurus mollespiculum | reverse complement strand
CTCTCACCATAGACAGTGAGAGACATGGCCGGCCTTTGATAACCCAGTTAGCTGCACTGGGGGGACAGCAGTGACAATAGTGGGGCTTGAACCCCAGATCTTGGGATCAGTAATCCAGCACCCTACCACCAGGCCTCCACTGCCCCCAGTGCCTGAGAGTAAACTGTCTATCGTCAGGCTTTTATGCCACTACCGGAAGTTGCCGCTGATTGGCCATGGTGGCTATAACTAACTTTATTGGATGCACGTTCTATGTGTTCTGCTCACTTTTTGTCCTCTTCCTTTGTTTCCCTGTTCCGTGAGTAGGCTGTAGTGAATGAGTTGGGGATTTCGGTCCAGGGCTGGAGTCATATTGCATCACTTTCTGTTAGTTTGTGAGTGCCTCTTATGAAAACGCAAAGAGTAAACGGTATTTAAAGGCGCATAATGTAGGCGGGGATGACGTCACACCTAGGAGATATCTGGCACAGGTCGGTGCTGAAGCGCAACAAAAACATTCGCAGAATAAATTCAAGAAATGGCGCTGAGTTGACAGCGGTGACACCGGATACTCGCTCTGAATAATCGAGTCGGTGGCGACTGTCCCACGTGAGCGGGCTGCCGCCCCTTTAAAACGCCGCGCGCTCGTGATAGAGAGGCGCGCGGATGCTGGAGTGCACCTGCGTCGAGTCAGCACACCTGCGCGCCGGGGCTTCCGCTCTCTGCTCGACCGCCACGCTAAATGAAGCAGCCTAGCAGACTCATTTCGATACGTGTTCACTCACGCGGAAGCAGCGAGTAATTTAAGTAACGGCATTTTATTTTATTTAATTTTATTTTTATTTATTTATTAGCCTACCCACGGCAGGCGTGCGTGCAGACGCGGCTTTATGAAAGTACTGTTTCCGGTTTTATTGCGTTGTTCGCTTGGGGAAGCGGTAGTGCTTAAGGCAGGATGCCGGTGCAAATTCCGGATGACGCGGTTTTCGCTTCTTTCAAGGAGCAGTGCGAGAGCCAGGACGGCTGGACGCAGCGCTACAACAAGGCTGGAGTGACCGTGTGGTGTCGAGATGAGGAGACCAGAACAGTACAGAAACTTAAGGCAAGTGCCGCGCGGGGACTTGTGGGTAATCTACATGGCACTGCATTGCGGAGTCACTGTCCTGTATAGCAGTCTTGTATATGGCCTACTGCCTTAAAAAAACAACAACAACCCTGCTTTCACATGCTGCCTGCCTGCAGTTTTAACACGTAATGTCACTATTTTACACTTGTATTCAGGTAATATTCGTTATACATTCAGAATAGCTGGAGCAGGAGTTCCCCACCCCCTGTCCTGGATATCCTAGTGCTGTCCAAGCTCTGCCACACACATTTCAAGTCATGAAGAGCTGTTGATTAGAAAAATAGTTAAATCAGGTTTGTTGTGAAAAAGGAAAGCACTCAGGGGCTCCTCCAGGACCAGGGTTGGGAACCCCAAGGCTACAGCGGTGCTCACCATCCTGGTTCCTGCAGGTTTTTATCTCCAAAGTCTAACACGCCTCTTACACTTCTTAAGGTGGTAATCAGGTGGGCATGATTAGGATAGGGGCCAAAGTCTCCAGGAATAAGGTTGACCACTGGGCTGGAGTATATGAAAATATTTAAAATATGCATTTTTAATGTAAACTTTAACTCTCCATCATCCGGTGCCTTGCCCAACTTGAGCTTTGACTGCCATGGCCTACACACTCTTGTTTCTTCTCCGATAGATCAGTTAATTGATCTCCATTTCCAGCTCTCTGGGTGATGTGTCCGTCATTCGTCTCTGCCTTTGCTCCTTTCATTCTAACTCGGTTTTCCTAATCATATGTCCAGTGAATCTACATTGCCTTATTATACATTACTTCTCTTCTCGTGCTTGCTCTCTCCATGACACATCACAAGATATTTGCTTAATCTTCAATACAATTTGAGTTCTCTGGAAAAAAAAAAACATCTCTGCTGCTTTAATTTGTTTCCACTTCACTTAGATAACATGTTGGATATTATGACTGGATTTCATTATCCTGAAGTGTGTTGTCAAGCTTAGTTTAGTGTTGGTCAGTATACTCTTTCTTTAATTTTGTTTCATTTTGAAAACCACTTTATACTTTATGGCCACGGGGAGGCTGAAGCCCATCCTAGCCGACACTGGGCAAAGGCCGGGCACACCATGAGCAGCTCTCAACACCTCTGCATGGCTAACACAAACATATAACCATTTGCTTTCACATTCAAACCTAGCGGCAATCGAGAATATGCAGTTAGCCTAATGTGGACGTGCTAACCGCTATGCTAATGTGTCACCCATCAGTATACACTTTATTCTCATAAAGTGTCGTTTGCTGTCTCTGTTCTTCTTTTGATGTCCAGTGCTATTGGTTAGCATGGTTGTTTTTAACAGGAAAGGTGATTAAGACAGTAAAAGTCACTAAATTAAAACCCGTTCTTTATGCTACACAAATCTCATGCATGTCAATCATGAGACATGTCCATCAAATCACTTAAAAAAAATAAAATGAATTGCATTTAACAATAAAGCAGAAGCCTGGTTTGTTTGGGCTTTTTAAACATGTACTACAATCACACAATGATCCTAAAATAATTTGACCTTTTCCATAGTGAAATATAATTTCTGTGTGCCCTGTTTTGCAGAACTCCGATAACAGCAAACTGCTCATGTTGGTAATCTTTACTCACTCATCACACACTATAGCTCAGTGCACTACAGGATAAATTAAACAGTGCTAATTTACCTCATTTCCTCATTCTTTCCAAATAGGTAGCATGTCATCTAATGAGGAAAAAGGAACAATCTTACTTCCCAGGCCATATTTAAATTAGGCTTTCTGTTTTCAGACCAGTTGTTTATCAAATCTGAAACCCAACAACTTCAGGGCTTCTTTAAACTAGTACCTAGCTGTTTAATTGGGAGTATTAAGACCTGCAGGAGGTGAATCCTCAAAGGACTAATTAGGCAGCATGTCTCCACAACTGTGATGAAGGAGGCCTGATACAGTACGATTCAGTGGCACGATATGGACAGGTGTTACTATACAAAAAAACTTGATAAGAAGCACACCTTTGTAAGTAAGGACTGAACTGATGAAGTGCTTTTGCCTCAGATGCATAATGTATCTGCATGTGATGGATATTTATTGCCCCTATAATATGTTAAAATTATTTCATATTCTATTTTAAAAGAAATGGAAGTGTGTGTGTGTGTGTGTGTGTGTGTGTGTGTATATATATAATATACACACACTTTTTATATATATATATATATATATATATTATAATTACACCAGTTATAATATGTATGCAATGGGATGCATACTGTCATTGCATCCTATAACAAAGATCAAAATATTTGTGTGTGTGCGAGTAAGTAAAGCCATTACAATTCAACTGATGCAAGCACTAAAAGGCTGTGCTTGGCACTCTAGGATAAGAACTGTATCCTGTGTCAGAATGATAAGATGGAAAGTTAATGAGATTGTCAGGTGAGATAATGGGGTTGTCCGACACACTATCATTAGCTTTTTATATATCCTCTCATTTGCTTTGGAACTTTATATTTCCCCACCAGTGATCCAAAATGGTTTCTTTTTAATAAAAGACTCATGGACAAATAAACAAAAATGTTGCTCTTGGTCCATTAATAATGGCAGAACTAAGTTCAGTGCATGCATACGCAAACAGGTCAGGCTTGACCGATTTAGTTTGTGCCACATTATCACAGATGAAGGGCTCATCTCACAGAGTCAGGCTGTATCCATGAGACATGCTGAAAAATTAAGAGGGGAAAACCGTGGTAACGGCAAGCTCAAATGAGGAAACCTGATTCCCTTCATGCTGGTTTACCCAAGTCAGGCTTTTTTTTCTGGACTTGCATGGCTACTGACCTCTCTATTGAGGGTAGTCCACCCTGGGAGAGTCACAGGTGATGTGGTGATTCTTCAATAGAGTGACAGTACAACCAAAAAAAAGGGAGGAAAAATTAAAAGATGATGGATGCCTCTTAATAATTCATTTGACTTTCCGGTGCACTGAAGTGCTCCTCACCATGAATAATTGAGGTGTTGAAGGCTTTGACGACATTCCATTCATAGAGAGCAAATGAGCTTGTTGTGGAGGCCAGTGGAAATGGGGAGGGCCTGTTCATGTTAGGGTTCGAGGGGGGTGGGTGGGTGGGTGATGAATGAATTATTTACCTTGTGTTAGGGGTAGAGTCGATTGGGTTACATGGCTACCTGCCTTCCAGGCTCATAAAATATCTGATCACATTGCACTCAACACTCAAAGTCTTACATGACTGACAGGCCTTCAGAGCTTCAGTTAAAGAATAACAAGGTGTGTTTAGAGTAGATGGATAGGTTTCATTTGGCACAGATTAGACACAAATATTTTTAAACCACCCATGTGTTAATGTATTCAAGGTCTGGTTCCTTGGAATTATTAGATCATACTGTAACACAGGCTGATGGAATGAAACAATTTGTTGGAATTATATAACCATTCAAATTCAACACTTGAATTTGTTGGGGAAAAAATGAAAAAACAAAGCAACTACAGAAAGTTCTCTGCGAATATTTCTGAAAAATTTTATACTTTTCTTCTTTTCTAGATGAGTATTGTGTGCAAGGATGTCAGTGCAGAAACACTGTATGATGTCTTGCATGACACAAGCTATCGGAAGAAATGGGACACCAACGTGATCGACACATTTGATATTGCAAGACTGACAGTCAATGCAGATGTAGGATATTACTCATGTGAGTCACTAAATTATTGTATTTTCTTCTTTACTCCTCTGTTTATTCCTGTTCTGGATCTGTGTGCCTGATGTCTCAGCAAAACATTCATAGCTTAATTTATCATGTTATCCTGGCATTGGGGGGAAAAAGGGAATATGAATTGTACACTTGGAACATGTTGCCGGGTTTTGTAGTGACTCGGATCTGTAATTCAACAAACAGACAGTTTAATGGCTGAAGTCTTCCAGGGAGTGCTTGTTATAACTCAGTCGGGATTTGTTTGACTTCCACTACATAAACCATACACCTTTTTAAAAGCAGATAAGTATAAAATTGTTACTGTTAATCAAATACATATCTCTACATTTCAGAAAAGCTTTGTGAAAAATAATACACAATTAAAATGTGAATAATGATACAATATCATCATGATACCTGGGTGCCTATTCAGTTTGTATTGTGATTCTGTGAGAATCTCAGTTCTATAAATATCCCGATTCAGTGTTATTTTTCCACTTTTTGTTACAAAATTAAAACCTTGAACCATGAAGTTTGTTAATTGTTATTTTTACACAAAGCTAGCAAATAATTCACCTCTACCAGATGTAATGTTGTGCTGCCAGCCAATATCAAGTTATTTAGAGTGTGCCACCTGTAGGACTATAAAGTTTCAGCAACGTTTCACAAGTTCAAATTCAAGCATAATTAAAAATGAATAAGAAATAGATTTTTGGAGCCAGTGTGATGATACCTGGCAAATAAAATCTCAATATGTAACTATTTTTCACCAACTGTAATCTGTTATATTCTGAAAGTGTACAACATTGCATCAGACACACTGCCATGATTAGCTCTAGACAGTTTATTAGGGATCCAGTCACCAGCTTCCACCACTTTTTGTCTTTGGGTCTTAAAACCAAAACCGTGCAGCAAATTTGGTAGCGATTTGCAAGAAATATGAAACATGTCATCTTGAACCTATTGCAAACCTGAATTGTGAAGGAGAAGCTGCAAGGTCAAAAAACATGGCCACCACAAGCCAATGAATTTGCTGCATTTCCTAAGTATTATGCAGTTGATCCAATGTCACAACTGAATCAAAATCCATTAAAAAAAAAAAAAACACAGATTCAACAATTAGTTGAGCATGCCCATTTTAGCCAGTTTTTAATATGTGGACAGTATATTTAAAAATGTCAATCAATTTGCAATGGTGACGGAATGCATATTTGGGGAGCTGGGGGGACATTTAATACTCCTCTGCTTCTGCTGGCCAGACCAACACAAAACCTAGTATGTCAAGAGCTTTTACTAACCTCTTTGTCTTCTTAAGACCACCAGAGAATTAGCTTCTTGCTGCATGAACCTTTTGTCTGTAATTTTTGTAATGTTGGTTTTAATGTTGTATAGGATGTAGGGGTTTGTTTAAAGGCAAAATCCAGAGGAACAATTTATCTTTCATTATAACATTAAATCATGTCCTTTCTGTTTAAAGGGAAATGCCCGAGTCCACTGAAGAACAGGGATTTTGTCACTATGCGTTCATGGCTTCCCCTCGGCAAAGACTATATGATAATCAACTACTCCGTCAAACACCCGGTATGTTTACATGTCCTCTGGTTTAGTCTGGGATCAGTGCAGATTTTCTCGCTGTAGAAGTGGTTTTTGGTTGAGCCAGTAAATACAGTACTGTGTATTGTGAAAGCTTGCATGCAGAACAGCTGTCTAGGCCTAGATCAGTCTGAAACAGAAGACGCTTCGACCAGTGAGAAAAGTCTGAGCTATTCAGTAAACAGTCATGTGATCTGATCTCTGTGTCTTGATGAATAATTACCTGTCTCCTGTCCTGGGACCATTTTTTTTCTTTTTGTCCTTGGACAAAATGGTCACGCTAATGAATTATGCAACCAGGTCAAATTAAACATCCAACCAACACATTTCTGTTTGTATCATGTTAACATATGTTGAAGTTTTATTCTTTATTCATAATAGATTTTTCAAAAGAAGTATGAAAAGGCATTTTTTTCTTTATATTTTTCTATTTCAGCAATACCCACCAAAGAAAGACTATGTTAGAGCTGTGTCTTTACTCACCGGATACTTTATCCAGTCCAATGGAGCAAACTGCTGCACACTGTATTACTTAACACAAGTGGATCCAAGAGGTGAGGGTTTTTTTGTGAAATGAAGCTTTGCATTTCCTATAACAGTGTATAACACATGAACCACCATAACTGGTTAGCAGAGTTTCTAAATGGTCCCTGTCAAAGCAGCATATGTTTAACTGTATGCATAACCTTTACCAATTAAGGTTCTCATGCTACACAGTGTACTTTTACTGTGAACACAAAATAATTATGTATCTGGCCTTGTGCTGTATTTGTACGTTAGACATTTACAGTTTACATAATACACAAAGAAAAGAATGTATAAATAGTACTGGGTTTCTTGGAACAATGTATTTACAGTCCTCTGTGAAAATATTAGAATAGAAATGCCAATTCATTTGTTTTTGCTATAAATTAACATTTAGGTTTCAGTTAATATTTTTATATGAAATAATAGATCATTTCAGGTGTAATTTCTATATATTTACATCTAGATGTGCAGAGCAACTTTAAACAACCTCTTCCAAAGACATTATATTTTTGCCAGCATTGGCTGATTCCTTTTTCTCTTTGCTAGCAAAGTTGTACAAAAGGTTTTGAATGAATTTTGATTATTTGATTTATTTATTTTGAAGGGGTGGAGTATTGCCCAAGTAACTGTCCATTAAATTTTGGTGGTGATCCGGATCAAAATTTTACATTGCGGTATAACAGCATGCCCAACAGGGGGTGCTGTATAATTTCATTTATATATTACCTTGGTACCCTTCTATTTATTTATTGATCGATCAATCGATTCCTTGATTTTATTTTGTTTGGTTCTCACCTCAGTCACCCTTCCATCTCCTCTTTAGAAGGTGAAATGCAATTAAATTTGGTTAAAGTCTGGTGACTTTATCTTCCAATTCTTCCCCTGATTAAGTCCTTTGGTGTGTTGGCAGTGTGTTTTCGGTCATTGTCTTGCCACATGAAGTTCCTTCTAATTAGATGGGATGCATTTCTCTGAATTGGCAGACCGACTTCTGAATTATTATGCAGCTAGCACCATGAGTTACATCGTCATTTAAGATTAGTGAGCCTGTTCCAGAAGCATCCTTGCAGGGCCAAGCCAGCACACGCTTTCACTGTTTTTGGCAAGTGAGGTTGTTACTCTGGATCATGAACAAACTCTTTCTTTCTCCATATTTTTAAAAATTGAGTTTGATTTTAATATACTGTATTAATCCTGCAAGGAAAATTACCTCTGCCTTTAACCCATCCAAAGTGAGTACACACGTAAATAGTGGGCACACACACTCTGAGCTGTGGGCTGCCACATACATTGGGGGCGCCTGGAGAGCAGTTAGGGGTTAGGAGCCTTTTCACAGTCTTCTAGCGCATTGAGGATACATAAAATGAGGGTTATTTTTCCAAAATCTGTACATATTATGTAAAATTTCATATATGAATAAATACACAATAGTATGGAGTACCTTCAAATAAAAAAAAATTGAACAAAAAGTGTGAGCTTGTCTTGAAAATATACACAGAAGTTACATTTTGGACAAATTTCAGTTTCCCAGTTGAAAAATTCTCAGGATTCCAACTGAAATGATTTTCAAAGAAGGATGTTTGTCATGAAAATTTTCCCATTCAAAATTAGAACATGTGTTGTTTAACGAAGTCATGCATTGATGGCAATATCCCCGATTTGTTCTGCACAGGGCAGATCTGAATACATGCAAGGAAGTGTCTGTCCAAAATGTACACTCCGACTTTTCTATCTTTTGTGATAATAAGTAATCTATCTTTTTTTTCAATCAGATACACTTTTTATAAAGTACATCTAGGTATGTAACTTTAGAGCAAATCATATCTGAACCAGATTCTGAAATGTTGATTACACAAGCATGTGAATGTGTCCGTCGAAAAGTGACGACTCCGAAATCTAGGTTTATGCCATCAGTAAATTAACACAAGATATTTCTACCACTGACACTTTTCCCATATTTTCAGTGTTTCTGCTACAAACCACAGTTTGTTATATTTAGTGCTGTCTTTACTTTCCAGGGCAGTGGTATTGACCCACGTAGTGCCCCATGTTTTTGCAATAGCTTGGATTGATCCTTCTTTCTCAGATTCAAAGTGGCTTGCTTTTCTCCTATAAACAATTCTGTTGGTTAATCCTTTTGAACAACAAAACTAGTTTTCACAGGCAGTCCAATACTTTCAAAGAGGACTGTATATGCTAGTATGTGATGGCCTACCTAGACAATTTGAATTAATATATACCCTGATGTATACCTGTATTGTAGGTGGGTTTTGTTTTTGTTTTTTTTTTTTAATTCCAGGTTCCTTACCTAAATGGGTAGTGAATAGAGTCTCTCAGTTTGTGGGACCAAAGGTAAGACAGTTGTATTTTTACCATAGCTCTTTGATTGTATACTCTAAGATTGTATGTTTGTTGGTTTTAAATTTATTGGTTTTACCAATTTATTGAATGTTGCATTCAATAATCTGATACTTATACATAAGGGTTTTTTTTGTTGTTGTTTTTTTTTTTTTATAAATGCGTAATAGAATAAGAAATAGCAGTAAATTTTCAAGAACAGCTCTCTATAGCTCTTTGCTGACATCTGGTGGACACAAGCCATATCAAATTTTACGGTTTTGTCACTTTGTTGTTTTTAGACTTACACTTAGACTTAACTTTATTGATACCTTTGGGATGACTTCCTCAGGGAAATTTAAACAAAAACAGCTTTGTGTTAACAAAGCCTACAAAAATCAACGGAACTCAACGCACCTCTCCACGGAAATCTTTAGTAAAAGGCGAAAGATTTTTGCGTTGATGAAAAGAAACCTGAGCGGACCTTTACTTAATTATGTAAAAAAAAAAAGAATAATTGCCATTAAAAATTTATTAGGTTTTTTAATTATTGTGAACATTTGGGGTAAGGCCGTGTTCATGACTGTGTAATATTATACACTTTTACACTTATGTAACATCATTTGTAATAAACACTGCAAAAGATACCCTTTTATTATTTTTCATTTTACTTTATCCTAGCATAACAACATCAATAAAGATACTTTAAAACATCTCAATTATCACAAAGGCGTGTCTCATATAGGAAAGCTTATAGGAATTTATGTTGATTGGAAAGCTGTCAAAACACAATTAACTGTGTTTAATGCACTTTACTAAGCTGTTCTAAGTGACAAAACAATTGTTAGGAAATAATTGCTTATTGCTGTATGTGTTGCTGTGTGATTATGAGAATGTAGCAATCATGCATAAATATGACATGACATGCACTTACAGCAATGGCAACATTTAACCACAGATTGGTTGTTTTTAGTCTTGTACACTTGTTTACAGTATGGCCTTTGAGATTTTGCCAGTATGTCTTTTGAATAACATCACTGATGCTCCACAGGCCATGAGGAAGATCTACAAAGCATGCTTGAAGTACCCTGAGTGGAAGCGGAAGCATGACCCTAACTTAAAGCCGTGGATGTACCCAGAGCAGAACACGCTGCCGTGCATGAGTGTCTCTGAGCTCACTGTGCAGAGAGCAGATTCGCTGGAGAACATAGACGAGAGTGGCTTGAATGAGGAAAAGATCCAACAGAACAGTGAAGATGAGGAGACCTAAACCTCCTTCTCACCAGACTCGACTTTTACATGAGCATGCATGTATGTGTGTGAGGAAGTAAGTGTGTATAAATTGTATACACAAGTAGTTCTGCGGAATATGACTTGTTAGTTTTCAGCTGCATCCTACGCATGCTTTGTTATGCGTTACTGATGACCGTAATGGTGCTCCTCTCAAGAGTTTTAACATATTAATGATTGTGATTGTTTGCACTACCAATCCCAATTTATTTGAATTGCACATATCCGTAATACAAGTTTAATGATTTTTATTCCAAATGAGCTCTTATACATTTGTACATGAACACCAACAAATTGGCACATTATTGAAGGTGAAATTTTAAATCTATCAGCTACAGCTGTAGTAATTTATTCACTCATCTCTTCTGAGTTAGCATCAGTTTTGTAGTGTGTTTTATGCCTCCATAACCTCCTGTTATTTTTTTCTTCTGTTACTCAAATCCATGACTGAATCAAATGTCACACTTTCCGTGAGGTTTCACCTGGGCATTTATAGTCTCATTTCTATGGCAGTCTGCCTGTGGGAAGTGAGAGTTCTCCAGAGCTCTGTGGCTGGCTTCAGGGATTTTCACTTCAATATCTTCTATGCATCGTAAGATCTCAGGAGTTGTAAAAAGCAGTGCTGTCAAACTTTCTGAAATGTATATTGTGTGTGTTTCTGTCTTTCTGGTCATGCTTTACTGTTCATTTATGAATAAACATCTATATCTTGTACTTGGGGAATGATTTTATGTAATAATATTATTAGGTCATTCTCATACTAGGTTGCAGTATGCATGCTTTCTAGAAGTCTCAATTGCAATCATTGAGATGTGAGTCAAGCTTGCGTAGAGAAATTTGACAGTGTATTTAATTTACTTGCAAAAAAAATTGCATGTACCATTTACAGGGATCAGCAATAACATTAAAACTGATGGGTAAAGTGAATAATAATCAATGAATGAATGAGTCTAAGTATGATCTAATTAGGGTCGTGGGGAGGCTGGCACCTATCTGTGAAGTATGATATGGATAATTATTTGGTCGAGGGGTTTTTATCTGGTAACACCCTATGAGACTGGATAACTCACCGTATCGTATGAAAGCTGAATTTTATAATTGTTTTATTAATCTTTTGAAAATTAATATTTTGCATTACTATGTTGAGTGCCAGTTGTGCAATAAACATTCAACTTATCCCATGGCAATATTGCAATAGCAAGAATTATTTGATGGCTGTTCACCAATCAGAAATGAGAATCTCTTGCATGAACAATAAAATTCTCTCAGTACAGTTGCATTTATGGGGTTGAATATGTTAGGCAGCAAGTCAACAGTTAGTTCACTTTTGATTCACACAGTTGCTGTGTTTGAAGTAGGGAAAATGGACAAGCTTTAGGATTTAAATGACTGACAAAAAACAAATTATGATGATTTAGACAGCGCATCCCTAAAACAGCAGATCGTATAGGGTGTCCTTAGTAGCGGGGGTTAGACAGGGTCATGGGCACCCAATGCTTTTTCATACAGTTGAGGAATGAAGGCTAGCCTGTCTGGTATGCTACTGTAACACAAACCACTGAAAATGTTAAGGCTTGTTATGAAAATGGAGGTTTTAGGAGAGTGAAGTGCATTGCCGCTTGTTGTGTATGAAGGTGCATAGCTACAAACCAGGCTGACCCCTGTTCACTCCCAAAAATGCTTACAATGGGCACATAGGCATCAGAACCAGACCATGGAGCAATGGAATGTGGCTGGTTTGATTATTCATATTTTTTGTTTGTTTTTCACATCATGTCATGAGCCAGGTGCATGTGCATCTCTTTCCTGGGGAAAAGATGGCACTAGGATGCACTATGGGAGGGTGGCAAGCCATGGAGAGTAATTATGCTGTGGACGATGTGTTGCTGTTAAACCGTTCATGTGCATGTGTCTTTGGAACTTTACTGTAGACCAAGTACTCCCCTTGATGACAGTGGTCTCTTTCAGCAGGATAATGCACCATGTCACAAAGCAAAAATTGTTCAAAACTGTTTTGAGGAATATGAGAAAGAGTTCAAGGTATTTAGTTCCCTAGACATTAATTTAATCCAACATTTGTGGGCAGTGCTGGACAGATAAGTGCGATCCATGGAGACCCTTCCTTGCAGCTTACAGCACTTTAAAGGATCTGCTACTAACCTGGTCCTGGTGTCAGATACTACAACACACCTTCACGTCTTGTAGAATCCATGGTTCTACAGGTCCGTGCTATTTAGGCTGGTCAGTGGGGACCTACACAATGACAGGCATGCGAAAGGTATGGCTGAACAGCATAGTCATAGTTTGGCTGAACCTTTGAACATAAAAGTTGTACTGTTTAAAGGTTTCTTTTAAGTTGCCTTGCAGTTTGATCTGACCTTTTCGAAAAGAAAAAAAAATCTTGATTGACACAACAAGTAGTGTTTCTATGGCTGTCTAGTACTTTGGAATAAATATGAAATTTTTACCATGAAGAGAATTTACTTTTCTCTTTCATTTGGCAAGAATGGGAGCTCTGAGTCTGCCTCCACTCTTTTCCATCCAAAACCCTACAGCTGGCCACCACTCCTCAAACTCTCCATTGTCTCTGACATTTCCTGCTTCCCATTTGGAGCAGTTCCTGCCTGCATCAGTCAGATTGTTTTGCAGGGAAGGAAATAGCACAAGTCAGACCCCTCTGGTTTCTCACAGCACACTCCTGTTACTTTTACAGCATTTATGGGGTTTTTCATATCCTATTTAACAAAAAAGCTCTATTTTCTTATAAATGTATATAAGTGTATTTCCTCTGACTGTGATGCAATGCAGTGCTTCTCAGTGATGACATCCAGTTGAATATATGGAGTTTATTTGTATAGATTCATACAAACTTTAAAATGGTACTTTTTTTTTTTTTTTTTTTTTTTTTTTAACAGTACAATTTCACAATTTTTAAAAGATTAATTACATATAATATTTTCAATATTTATTTCTGTCCCAGACTGGAAAAATACCCTGAAGGTTTTGCATATCAAGTTATTCGTTTAAACACCTTTCATCGAGTTATCGATCTATTTTCACTTTGGGATAACGGTTTCCCGTGTTTTAACTCTGCAGTAGACTTGAGTGCAGTGACCCTGCCAGATAAGGGGTATAGATAATGGATGGATGGATGGTTTCCTATGTTACTCACAATACCATTTAACTGACCTGTTGTCAGTGGGATTTATCCCCTGTTTTATCTACAACTAAAGGGACTGTTGCAGCAGTGCTTTTGTTTTCAGTCTGTCCAGCTTGTTTCTCCTTCTTACTTATACACTCTTCTCTTACAGATTAGGGTTTAACATTCCTAATTCATTCTAATACCGTTGTAAATGCCATTATGCTTGTCATCAGCCAATTAGCTGAGCTGAGTTTCTGATTACCCTCAATGCAACCATGTAATATACCTGCGTTGCATTCTGGAACTTTTATTTTAACATGTATGTCATCAATTTTGCACATTACGGTGAATGAAAAATGAAGTTCTTACCCTTTTGACACTAACACTAAACACTTCCTTAAACACTTATCACAAGGAGACAATGTCCATGATTAACCTTTAGCATGTATGTCATCACTATTCCACATTATGGTGAGTGAAATCAAATCCATGCTCTTTTGCCAGCAAAACTAAACATTTCCTTAAATGCTTATCACAAAGAGATGACGTCCATAATTAACCACTTCAACCATGTTCAGAATGCAAGAGCAGCTCATCATCCTTGTGGGCTCCAGCAACCCAGATCTTCATAGCTTTACTCTTGCTGCAAGACTACATGTCTCAAGATTTAAACTTCCCTGTCAGTGTCAACTATGGGTTAATAAAGCGTTACAGAAAGCAGAAAAAGTTACGGCTTTGATCTGTATGAATTGTACTATCTGTGAACTAAAAGAAATTAAACATGGCTGAATTGTTTCTAATAAAGCATCATTTGGGAGAGAAATACAAAAGGGATGAAAACCAGAGCCTAAAATGTCTGTTAAGCGATAGATAATCAGTGAATCGCTTTAAATGTGGACAGCCCTGAATATCTATTATCAACCATCTGTTATCTACAAAGCAATGGGCTTCATACTACCACTTACAGTCGTGTAACTCTGCAAGCACGGTCATCCTGTACTATCAGCACATCAAACATCCAATGAGTTCACATAGGAAAAATCTAAATATAACAACTTCCCACAAATTAGCACCAAAAACCCTAAGCACGTTGGCGCAGTGGTTAGCACATCCACCTCACAGCAAGAAGGCCTGAGTTCGATTCCTGGACTCGGGCGCTTTTGTGTGGAGCTTGCATGTTCTCCCTGTGCTTGCATTTGTTTCCTTCAGGTACTCTGGTTTCCTCCCACAGTCCAAAAACATGCACAGTAAGCTAGTTGGCTGTTCCCAATCATTCCTAGGTGTGAGTGTGAGCGTGAATGGTTGTATATCTGTCGGCCCTGCAGTAGTCTGGCGAGCTGTTCAGGGTGTACCACGCCTTCACCCAGGGTCGGCTGAGATGGGCGCCAGCCTCCCCTCAACCCTAATTAGGTCCCTAATTAAGTGGCTTTGGAAATGAATGAATGAATGAATGAACTTCTAAAAATATTTTTAAAAATCCATCAGGGTGGCACGGTGGTGTAGTGGTTGGCACGTACGCGTCACGGTAAGAAGGTCCTGGGTTCAATTCCCAGGCATTTCTGTGTGGAGTTTGCATGTTCTCCCAGTGCTTGTGTGTGGGATTCCCAAAAGACCAAGTCCAGAGACATGCATATTAGGCTAACTGACTGTGTCAAATTGCCCCTAGGTGTAAGTGTGAGTGGTTGTGTGTTGGCCCTGCGATGGTCTTGTGAGCTGTTCAGGATGCATCCCGCCTTCACCCAGTGTCAGCAGAGATAGGCTATAGATAGTGAGTAAATCAATCATCTAACCATATATTAACTGTTAGTTGTAGTGGATGCTGAGATGGCAAAGGGCGCATGCGCACTTCGTACTTGAGCGCGCGAGCAAACAGGGACTTGTCGCCTCACTGTCAGAGATTTGAGGAACAGCAGCAGTCGGTGTTTCTTCCTGCAGAGCGACTTCACCTACTGGATTTTTGTCACACTCCACACAAGCCTAGCTCTGAAAATGTAAACCGTGCAAAGATAATAAGGTAAGGAACTTTCTGGCAGTCGTGTAAGAAATGACAAAAGGCGAAAGTAAAGATAGCTGGAGCTTAGAGTAACGGTTGTTTTGGTAGTTTTAACGCGCGCGCGAGGGTTTGATAAAGGGCTGCTGCTCCTCCTGTCCTGCTCTCTTTAACCGAAATCTGAGGATTTTCTCACGGTATTAGCTAATCTTTAAACTTTATCTTGAATCCTAATGGTATAAATCTGTACAAGTGATTTCGATAACTAGTAATGACATAAAAATAGGAATTTATTACCTTAAATCCACTGAAACTGACTGAAAGCAAAGCTAATAAAGTTAATTAAGCTAATACAAGACTTCAAGAAACTTTATTAGTCAGGCCAACATTCATATACAGCATTTCCACATCTCATGATTTTGTGTTTTTATCACCGTTTTTACTCAAAAACTCTAAAAATGCACTATTATTTTTGTAAGAGATGTTTTCTAAATCACTGCATGCTCAGTACACACTGCATTATCTTTATGATAAAGATTTCTAAACGCCTCCATTTAAAAGAAAAAAAAAAAAAAAAAAGATGCAAATGACTGTTGATCTGTAGCTTACTGCATATACAAGGAGTACTGAGCAGATTTCATATGCAGAGGAAATCCTGACTGGGCTCTAACTCTGTTGGTTGTAAGTTCTGGTGTGTAATTCTCCCAGACCTCAGAGTGGGAACTGAGGGACGAGGAATGTTTTCAGATCCTGCTGAGATACTACTCTCACAGTAGATCAGCATTTCCACCCAAGACTCTCTGCATGGAATGAACAGACCTGTTGCTCTGAGTGGAGTTAAAAAGAAACAACAACAACAACCCATAAACTTTGAGCTCAAAGAATCTGCCATCTTGACTTGTGCTTGAATGCCTTGTTTACGACATGTCACAACAAGCGTTTGTGTCAGGGTGCGTTCCTGGAAGAACAACAGTTTTACCCGAAAACGTCCACAGTTGAAGCATTTTTAAATCTAGTATCTATTTTTGAAGGGCTGATTGGTCAGTGGGACTTTACAACACCCACACTTGGGGCATCAGACGTCGCTGTTCAGTTTTTAAACCGATTCCAGTTAAGGGTTTGGTTGCATGTAGTAATGTGTTGCCACACTCCATGTAAAACCCTGTGTTTTGACAAATCGTGTGAGAAGTCTTGAACTGAGGTGTTTGTGGTTTTAATAAATTCCTGTTTGAGAACCTGTTTTTTAGAAATGGGTACTGAGTAGGGTTAGATGAAACACCCATAACAACATAATAAGGTACTCTGATGCTATTATTGTTTTATTGCACCAATGTAGACAATACAATGCAATTATTGAATGAGGTGAAGTATGATATGAAGAAATATTTAGATGGAGGGGGTTTTATCTTCTGAGCCCGAAGGCCATGTCATACAAAAACTGAATTTTATTCATTATTAATTCTAAATATTGTCATAGTATGCAGTCACGTTACTATGCTAGGGGTGAGTGAGTTGTCAGTGCGGTATGGCCTAATGATGGCGTCCAGTGAAACACTCATTGTCGCCTCATTCACGACAAATTCCACGGAAATAGAAAACAAAATGTGTAATGTAGAAAGTGCGCATGGATGCATTTTTATTTTTATTTTCAGGATTTAGACTTCTTACCCGACCAAACACGACTTCATCATCTGTAGTCTTGAGACCGGGCAGCCATTTTCTTGCTAGCTTTCTGTGGGAGGAAAGGAGAAGAGGAACATAGACATCACCCTACTAACAGCACTGTTGGTGGTGGATTTTTTTTGTGCTGCCCTTTCAGGATGTTACTACTCACGCTCACATATGGCTTCCAACAGCATAAATATTGGGAAAATAAAATGATGTTTTGACAGCTCAGGGTTGCAGTGCTTTACTTTAAATTGTGCTAACTCACTAATCAAGATGGAGCTGTTTGTGGCAGGATGTGGCCGATCTATCTTATTTGATAGCTGTGAGGAGGAATATTTCCACCGTTGATGATCACATGCTATCATCGTTCAACTTATCCAATCTCAGTGATGGAATATTTCGGCCCCTAGAAGAAATCCAAAGATTAGCTTGTGACTTTCTACCAGTCGTAAAGAAGAAAATAATTTTGAATGAAACATAAATACCTGTTTGATAGTTATTACCCTGTGCACTTTGGATAGTCATGAAGACAAGAGAAACACTTTGCTAGAAATAAAAAGTTTTAATCTTCAGGATGCATTTCATACCCCCCCACAGTCAGCCAGCTAATTCAGAGTGAGAGCCGCGAAATGAGAACAGAAGAGTATTTTATAGATATCTGAATAAAGATATATGTGACTACCACCTTGACGAAGCCAGAAACAGCCTGTGCAAGCAGTCATATAACAAATATTTATCAGCTCCAAACCGAGCAGGGTGTTTAGAATGTTCTTTTACAGCTAATAATGAAACACGTTTAAAATTTCTCCCTCAATACCCTTATTAAAATAACAGAATATAACATGCAACTTGGGTACACTGCAGTGTCTTCAAGGAGATAACCGGCTAGTTTCCTGAATTGAACTGCTGAAGTGAAATATAAATTTGTTACAGGTAGACACCAGAAGGAACACATTAAACCACTGGCTATAACCCAGGGCAATGCCCCATCAAAGGGCCATGACAAGTCAACGTCACGTAAGCCATAACTATATCATTATTAAAATAATCTCAAAAAGGAACCGTTGAAAGCCAACACTGCTAAAAAAAAAAACCCTGAAAATTTGAGAATGCTGACGGTCAGAATACCTTAAATTCAGACTGGACTGCCCTGGTGTATCTTATTGTTTGCATGTGGCAAAACCTGAAGCCGTCTGGGTGAGACCTCTTTACTGTTGAACATTATACTCAAATAGCATGAAAAGATGGTTAAATGGAAATAATTACTTTCAAGATGTACATTTCATTTTAAAAGCTTTTAATTGTTGGCAAATTTCACTTGAGGTATTCTGACCGTTAGCAGTAAAATTTTCAGGGTTTTCGAGCTGTGGCTTTCAACGGCTCTATTTTGAGACCTTAATGCAAGGTGGTCTCACCAAGATGGCTGCCAACCCAGCTTCAGAATTGAAACAGTCTTTCAATTCTGAGTCTTTAAGAGATTGAAACAGGTGAAAGGTGTGGCTACTGCTTGGTTGAAGTGAAAACCTGCAACCACACTGGCCCTTTGCGGATAGGATTGGACATCCCTGGTATAGGCCGTTGCTGGGCTGGGTGGGGTTTTGCTCTCTTTGAATGCTCTTCTTTTTTTTTTGTTTAATATACTGTACATCAAACAATTGTTTAAAATGATAGAATAATATCATCATTGTGTGTGGTTATCTACTGAAGGACATGCATTTTAAAATTTCCTCTAATTCAAGACATTTCATGGTATCTTTTAAATTGTGAAACCAGAAGTAATGTTTTTTTCACATATAAGACTGACTTATAAGTGCAGTGTTCTTGTGTTATGCATTCATATCTGCACCCACTGGGTGTTACCATGAGAAAGTGCAAATCTTACTTTTTCTTTTTTTCTTTTAATCTTCTTGAGACCTTGAACCCGTCACTAAAATTGCCAATACCCATCAAACCACAGAGGCATAACACTCTTGGTTTTAAGTAACCTGTGAAAAAATCTTCCCAAGCTACTATTTTTAGGAGCTGTTTTCTTTCACTTCCTGTCAACATTGTATTGTTTAAACAGCATTATATAATGACATGAGATCTTACAGTTGGCTTGTAAATATGTTTTGATTGTGACATCCTTCAGTGACTGGTGAAGGTCGTGTGTGTGTGTGTGTGTGTGTGTGTGTGTGTGTGTGTGAGAGAGAGAGAGGGAATTTTGTATACTTCAGCTGCAGTGAATGGGGGTAAAAAAAAATCTTGATTTTATTTCCAATAGGAGAAATGAATGCAAGTCTCTAGCTATCAGTAGCATATAGCCTATAATGCTTATTTTGGGTCTGGCTTTAGGGCTGATACCACTTTTTGATAAAAAAAAAAAAATTAAACATTTAAACTGAGTATTTTGTTCATAATTTTGGTAAGAACATGAATTTTTGATGAGATCTGATAATTCCTGAAAACGTCAAGTAGCACAAAGGTATGATCCTTATCGAATCAGGTCATGTCGTATACAGCTGTGCTGATTTTCTTTTGTTTAATCTTTAAAATGAAAGTTAAGTCCCGCGACCCTAATTAGGATTAAGCGGTTCAGAAAATGACATGACATGACATGAAAGTTAAGTGCCAGTTCTAGTAGAAATTTTAATGCATGACCTTGTGTGGGCATCAGACGTAAGGTTTTTATTATTATTATTATTTACACAAATTTTTTTCCCTTTTCAACAGAAGCTAGGATCATTTTGGCAGGATCTTCTTGTAGAATGAAAGCAGAGTATATTCAGTCCAGTGTAGCGATGAGAGTGACATGCTTGAGCAAAAGGCTAGCATATTACCACACACAAGTGTGTTCTGTCATCTCAGCAGCACTGCTGTGGCCGGATCCGAACAATGACATATTGTGTCGCACAATAGTGCTTCACTGTTATTTATACACCCCCCCCAGCACCCTGCATCCCAAACGCCTCCTTCAGTCCTTCGTTTCAATGATGGCTTTGGGTTCTACAGCTTCCACTAATTGTTCCCACTGGAAGCCTTGCAATGTTTGCATAGGATGTGCAAGAGGAAGATGTTAATGGATGTTTTTCTTATTTTGGTTACTTCAGCATTGACCAGACAGCAGCTTCAGGTTATATAGAGAATGCCATGTGAATCACGTGAGCTTGACTCATCGTTAATACAGAGGAAGAGAATTCTGTGATTTATTTCACGTCTGTCTGTCAGTTCTGACGAGTTTGTCTTTATCAAGTGTTCAGTAAAGTAACATCACTCTGATAATGTTTATACACAAATGTGTTCCCAGGTAAGACTTCAGAATACAGTACTGTTCATAGTAGCTTTGCATTGTTTTGATGAAATATATTAGCAAGCCATATGACGTGCTTACATGGAGATGACATGTGTAAAGATGTGCCAATATACTATATGGGGGTGGCACTGTGGCGCAGTGGCATGTCCGCCTCACAGCAAGAAGCCCTGGGTTCGATTCCTGGGTTCGTCCATTTCTGTGTGGAGTTTGCATTTTCTCCCCGTGCTTGTGTGGGTTTCCTCTGTGTACTCCTGTTTCCTCCCACAGTCCAAACACATGCAGAGTAGGCTAATTGGCTGTTCCAAATTTCTGCTATGTGTGAGTGTTAATGGTTGTGTGTGCTGGTCCTGCGATGGTTGGGTGAGCTGTTCAGGGTGCATCCTGCCCTTGCCCAGAGTTGGCTGAGGTGGGTGCCAGTCTCCCTGCGACTATAATTCGTATTAAGCGGCTTAGGAAACAAATCAGTGAATCCTTGTTTACATGCACGCTGCTTTCTTGCTAATATGCATGTTGATGGGTGGGGGCAGGCTTTTTTTCTTTTGGATGGCAGGAACTTGGTGAGGCTATCACGGCATGATTGTGAGACAGAAAACAGTCTTGGGCATTTAAAAAGTATTTTCATTTTCGATTTTCATTTTATGCATCGTGCTAAACCTAATATGTAAAAAAGGTTGATTTATTGCTAGGCTGTACTTTCATTATGTTGCAGTGTAGTATAAAATAAAACTCTGAATGAGTTTCAAAACGGAATCTTTTTTAGATAAACTTGTTTGTCTTCGTAGAGACTACATATAGAAGTTATTTGTTAGCTTTAGAACAGCAGAAAGTTGCTCTGATGTTCTTGCACTGTTGGAAGTCTGACGTATGCACATAGATATATGTGCATGGAGCTTACTTGCTACATGCATAAAAATGTAAAAATAAACAATCAGAATCATCTTGCTTCAGTTTGCTTTTCTTAAGTATATGTGCAGGGCAAGGTAAGTCTGTTGGGCTTTTAACACCCTAGCCTATTGGCTCATCAGGCCAATATCAGCCCCGGTTTCCGTAATGTGAAACGACTAAGAGTTCCTTAGATATGGTGGTCTTCTGTCTTTGAGACTATCCAGCAACATCCATTGAGTCTAAGGCACATAATTGCTAAAAATGTAGTGGATTGAATTGACTTTATGGGGGAATCTGTTAAGACCGTTTTCCCAACCTAAGTAAATGTTTATTTATTTATTATTTATTTTCAATCAAATCCATTACCTGGGCATCAAAAAAAAAAAAAAAATACATTTTTCAAAAAGTTTATTGGCCAGAGCCTGTCCTCTGAACACTGTGGATCCACCAGAGTCCTGACCTAAATAAAGCAGTAACTGAATCAAAAAAATGAATATGGTATATTATCTATACTATTGTTTTTGTAGGATATTTTCCTGATTTGGTAAAACACTACATGAACGTAAATGGAATTAATTAGGAATATATTCATTCTGCAATCTGCTACAATTTAGTTGAATAGCTATGTGTTGTATTTGTATTCTGCCTTGTAATATATTAACAGCTCTTTGGTGAAGCCTTCATGTGCTATGGTTAAAGAAAGTCCTGCTTTATTTCAACCAAAATTTCCATTTCTTTGCTCTCATGAATGCTCTGATTCTTTTCAGCCCCCACAGAAAAACGTATTTGGAACACTGATACCGGTCTTGTAAAGACCGGTCATTATTTCTCAAGGAAGAACAAGTTATAGACCAGTAGTGTAAAGTAAAGAGCAACAACATAAAACATCTGGCCATCAAAAGACCCCAGTATTAATGTGCCATGGTGTAGATTCTTCTGAGCTCTATTTGAGGGATGAATACCATCCAAGTATCCATTATCTATACTGCTTATCTTCAGGGTCATGACCCTGAACAGGTCGCCAGTCTTTTGTAGGGCTTTCACAGACACAAACAACTATTCACAATCTCGTTCACACCTACAGACTATTTAGAGTTGACCAAATATGCATGTCTTTGGACTGTAGGAGGAAACTAGGGCACCTTGAGGAAACCCACACAAGCATAGGGAGAACATGCAAACTCTCCACAGAAACGCCCTTGACCAAGATTCAAACCACAATCGTTCTTGCTGTGAGGTAACTGAGCCACCATGACTCCTCTTCCAAATGATATTACCTCAAGTAATATGTTGGTGATTGAGGTGGAGGGATCTAATACATCAGCTCAAAATCTCCCATAAATGCATTGGATACCAGAGTGTCGGATTTATGTATATCATTTTTATACTCCTCAATCAATTCAGGAGTTTCTCATATCCTGTGGGGGGGCATCGTTGTTATCATGGATAAACGTATTCATTTATTAGAGTATACACTTGCAGTGATGCATCCCTCTGCGAGGAAAAATGGATGCAAACCATGCCAATTAATGTTATGTACTGCATATTAGTCACTCATTTGCTGAACTGCTTAATCCTACCAGGGTTGCAGGGATACAGGTTACATCTCAGCCACCACTGGGTTCACCCTGAACAGCTCCCCAGACCATCGCAGGGCCAAAACACACAACCAACCATTCACACTCACATCCACACCTGGGGCAATTTGGAACAGCCAGTTGGCCGAACATGCATGTCTTTGGATTGTGGGAGGAAACCGGAATACCCAGAGGAAACCCACGCAAGCACAGGGAGAACATGCAAACTACACGTGGAAATGCCCGAGAATCAATCCCAGGATTTCTTTTTGTGAGGCGGATGAGCCAACCACTATGCCACCGTGCCACCTCTTATTGCAAATCAGAGCCAAAAACCCCCCTCCAGAAAAACATTTCCACCCATTTGTACATCCTTTCATCCTTTTTCCTGGTTGATCCGAAAACTAAACAAACAAATGGTACAGTGCAGTTTATGTATTTACTTAGGAAGACATATAAAGTTTTTGACATAGATTGCAGAAATTGTAATCATATATTAAGGCAAGATATGGCGGAGACAATGACTCAGTGTTAAGTTTGTTTTAAATATCTGTGAATAAATTAGAGACAGGGTTAAACCGATGCTCATTTCAGATTTAAGAATTCGTACTCGGCTCTTTTATTTCAAAAACTGAATTTAAACCGAATACGTTATCAGTCATGCACAAATGATTTTCCTACTCATGTGCTGTGCTATGATAAGATACTATTTATAAACAGATGTGTAACTTGTAAAGAAAAGAGGAAGAATCTGTGTATGGAGACATCGAGACATTGCCAGGCCATTCATCATTGCTCAAACTTAGAACGGGTGCCAATGTTTTAAAAAAGGGCTCTTGTTCTGATAGGTACATATATTTCGTTTCCAAAACAATGATGACTACTACTACTTTTATCACAGATCATTTTTTTCTGACATTGCCGAACATAATGAAAGAGATGGTCCAACATTGCTGTATTTTTTTATGTGTTTTAACATGAGAACATCAGTAATTAGTTTTTGTGCAATAACACATTTAAAGGTGTCATGCCCTCTCTGTAGCATTAGGGAGTGTTTCCCAGTGTAGCTGCACATCAGGGCGTTATCTCTGTTTCTCTGTCGAGGGAGAGGACAGGCTCGGTCTCTTTGAGGGACAGCTGTATCCTGTGTTTTCCGCAATGCTGAGAAAAGCCAGATCGCCTATTAAGATAAATATGGGTGTGTCAATACGAGAATGTTTCATCAGGGTCCAATTTCAGTGTTTATCCTCTTGTAAACCAGAATATCAAATGGTATTTGTTTACGGCTTTTAGACCAAAAGGTCTAGGATGGTGTTGTGAAGGTGGTGGGTTAGAATGTCAGGAATAAAGTTCATGCCGCTGAATGGTTATTATGTGAGCCCCTTAAGTCTGATCTCTGTAGCGCTTATTTTCGGGATGGACCTACCCCTCTGTGTTCCTTAAAGGGACATTCAATAGGCTTCAATAGGGTCTGCCTATTTAGATTGCACTGTTAATAATATTTAAATGGTGTACACTCTTTGGTATAGAAAGGATTTTTGATTGCAGGAGAGGTCACTGAATGTATCATCTTCCAAAATATAAGAAAAAAAAATGGCCGCACAAGTTTTTACACAGTGTATCTTGAAATGCTTTAAACTCTTTAACTGACACCCCAGATTGATTGCCGTGATTTTTTTTTTTTTGAGCGAGAATATACCTTACCTTATATGTGAATCTACTGTATCAATCAGGGCTTCTAAATATAAAGACCACAACCACCACAGTAATGCCAACATCATCAGTGGTTCCACATAAGCCTAGGTTCATACACCTGTCCAATAACAACAACAACAATAATAATTTAAAAATAAACTAGTTGTTTCTCACTCTCTCTTTTCCCTCCTCCATAAGGGAGTAATCACAATAGAGGTGCGAAAACGACTGATGTGAATTTTTTTTTTTTTTTTTTGCAAATTTTGAAATTCATGTCAAGATGTTTTGCGACTCCAAATGCAAGAA
Source organism: Neosilurus mollespiculum (assembly GCA_030014195.1). Lineage (NCBI taxonomy): Eukaryota > Metazoa > Chordata > Actinopteri > Siluriformes > Plotosidae > Neosilurus > Neosilurus mollespiculum. The sequence continues at coordinate 44,174,853 of JAQMYF010000024.1, read as the reverse complement.
AATAATTTGAGGCTTAAATACGTATATAGTGCGCGAAAGTCACACAACTGATTTGCGAGTAATTTGCGATTGGTTTGCGGATGTTTGGTGAAAAAAGCGAATCGCCTGTCCATTTGCTTTTTATTTGCACATTATTAGCGTGAACAAAATGCAAATAAAATATGAATGAAGACAAAATATGGCGGATGTCAGCAAGTCTTTCCGCATGGAAGTCTCCAACTTCCGCATGGAAGTCTCCGCTTTTCCTGGCGAGCAAAAAAAGAATAATTTACGAGCAAAACGACAACTTTGCGACCTTCTCACAACATGTGCAGACTGTTTGAGACTATTCTGTATCAGAGCTTCGTTTTGCGACATTCATGGAAATTTTAAACATGTTTGAAATTTTTTGCGATGAGTTCACAAACCAGGCAACGAACATCAAATTTGAGAACATTTTGAGAATGAAAAGAGACAGCCACTAATTGCCAATCGCGTCAGTTGCTTTTCTATCTCACTTCTAGTGTCTCGTGTGTTTTTCGAATGGTCTTTTTAGTCTGTCACTAAAGATAAAATGAATAATGGTAGTAATAATAATAAAAGGTTGTCGGAATCATTTCAAACATTTATTGAGAATATCTCATTTCAAAGGACTATCGAAATATAGTGCCTCACTATAAGCACAGAGATATTCTTAAGAGTTAAACTTGCTGACACTGTATATGGCAACTGTAGTGCGCATTTAGCAATAAACAGCATGCACTATATCAGCTGAGCGTCATATCTGAACTTTGTGAGTGAAATGGAGAGCTGAGTACGGTGATGTTCTCTTCAGGCTTGTAGTAATGTGAGGCTGTTCCTTTTTTATAAAACACTGGTGGTCTGTGCCTCAAGCACATTTTCCGCTGCCTTTGTATACACTTGCTCACTGGGCATACAGGCCTGACATTGGAAGGAGATTTTTCTGTTAACGAATGGACACAGCATGTGGCCTAGTACTAACAGGCCTGGGCTGTGATTCAGCTGTAAGATGTGGTAAAGGTTTGGTGAATAAACCTAAGAGAAAACCATGTGACTGTCTGGTTACTGCTAGTGGCTGAAATTCCTCAGACCTCAGGAACTCTTTGCACCTAACCACTTTTGATCTGGATTCATTTCTTTCAGCAGTGTATTGGTTTTCACTTCAATCCCAGCATGCATTTCTCAGTTTGAAGTGTTGTTAACATGAGGGAAAATAGCACCATATGTGTAAGTGATATGTACCTGTGATGACAGACTTGCAGAAGGGAATTTTGTTCATTGCTAGTAAGACAGAAATAAGACAACACCCTGCCAGTGGCTTTTCCCAGGTCAGACTTTATCTGCCTGTTTCATGAGCTTCCGGCCTGCTTGCTCTGCGCGGGATCCGGTGTGTCAGTATTCCAGAGCCAAAGGTTAGAGTCCAGAGTGCAGACAAAGGAAATCTAGGATATGACTCATGGCCATTTTCAACAGCCTCCTACTGTCTGCTTTCTCACTCACACTAGTGGTATCCAGTAGTAGTGTTGCACACAAAAATCTTCCCCATAAAATAAAATCTTTTAGTCCTGAGAGAAGTATTTTTGAGAGAATTGTATTGGAGAGACTCTCAGTGCTTGTTTCTCATGTGTGGGCTTACTGAAGTTGAACTTCTCATTTGGGATTCATTTAAGAGGCATGTACATCCTTTGTTTGTAGTATGACACATCTGAGGGGGTTCAAGGTCTCCACCCTTGGATTGGAGAGAACTCGACCACTGTTTCAGACTCCTCCCCTTGGCTGAGATGGAATACACATGCTCTGTTTTTCTCTGCTTATGGTTGGCGTTGTGCCATCTATCCAACCTTGGGATTCTTCTTGGGGTTGTTTTCTCAAGCACCAACAACCTTTGCAATACAGAAGTTGGGGAGTATCTCTCAGTAAGGCTGAGCCCTTTCAGATTTTTTGTAGGAAGTGTTTGCACAGGGGGGCTTTTGGAGTCATGCCCTCCTCACCACATAGCTGTTTCCCACTCACTGCAAATCCTTTTCCTGACTAGCCTTAGAGTTAATGTTTCTCTCAAATACCTTGTTGTATCATGATAAGGCTTGTTTTTTCAAAGGTACCACTAACTTCTACAATTAAAGTATATAACTTGAACCATACCGTCTACAAACCATACACAATTTGTGTATGACCAAAAGTAATTTTTTACACCCCCACACACACACACACACACCAAATAAATAAATAAATAAATATTT